>CM060950.1:21241902-21568375 GCA_030765055.1 Mantis religiosa | reverse complement strand
TCTCTCTCAATGAAACCACTATCTATTCTGATTAAAATACTTAAAGTTACATGCAGGACATAAACATATGTTGGGATATCTTTTGCATAGCCTAATTCTTTATTTGTGTTTATAAAATTAGCAAATTTTCTTCATTCATCTCCAGAGTATTCTTATGTGAATTATTGACATTCCTGAGTATTTAATTGAAGATATGGCTTAAATAATTTTGGAATATATATATAATGTTACTTTAACCATTGTTCGTTTTAATGACACCTTAATACCAAGACACAATGCAAATGAAAAAGTGTTGTAAACGTCTAGAGCTTTTTAATGAACATTATTTATGTGAAATAAAATGTGACATTAACTATTTCCAAATGTTTCTCTGTCATTAGCTTAAATTTTAAAATAGTTATGTATTTTGCAAGTCGTAATTATTTTTGTTAACTACATGTACGTAAGTAGACACAGCAATAATATTTTCTAGGATTCGTTTGTAGAGGAAGTCAAGAGAATACAAGATACCAGGTTTTCCTAAAAGTGCCAATCTTGCTGACAAAATCACAAATCAAGTACTTTCATTCAAGCCTAGATTATAAATGTTACGAGAGTAATTTAAAACGTTAAAAGGTTCTATAATATGGCAACTAGATAGGAGAGTTACTTGAACTGAAATTGAATATCATATTGTGCATTCAGTTCCGGTTTTAGGTTTAAAAGACAAATTTAGTTTAAACAGCTAATTATCTGTCAAATTTCATAATCTTCTGCTTGTTCTACCACGTACCAAGCAGAAGAAGATGGCATGGCACTTCTTGCGTTACCTTAGTATTCATACTATACCAGGAATATGCATTTTGAAAATATTGAAGAAAGCTCAGCATACTCATGTGTGATTTATGCTGTGTGTTTGAACTGCATAAACCCAAAGGCAAAATATTCAGTTAAATAACAACCTAGATGTCTAAGTTGAACCTCTTTTAAGAAAGCAATAAGTAGATGTTCAAGTATATCTTATCATCCCAACTACTGTTTACATGAAGGATGTTTAAAAATATTTGTCTTCTCAAAAGTACTTCTAAAGTTTTTAAGATATTTTCAGGGTATATTTGCAACTATCTCAAACTAGCCTCACAAATCATTTTCATTTGAATGTATTTTGCATAACTGGTAAGCTCTAAAAGGAAATAAAATTTCCTAAATAAAATGTAGTTGTCATTAAAGCACACAATTGGTTAAAGCATTTTTCTTTGTAGAGACAACATTTTTCCGGCTATCCTTGTTACTGATTTGAATTCTAAAGTATTTATACTTTCTTAAAACCGGAAAATGTTTTCTGTTTTTCAATGTTTCCTGTCCATGCCAGGGGAATAAAATCTAAAAGTATCACACAGCGACCAACTTTTAAATGACTTCATTGTACTCTCGTATATAAAAGTTGGACGCAACCCTACAGCACACTAAAATAGAGTGAAGTCAAATGAAGTCGTTAGCAGAAGACACTGCTTTGGCTCCTTTATCTGCAGTTATCGAGGCCTCATGGGACACACCCTAACCCTGGTATTGATTTCCCTTTGCTACCCAGCGGTCTGATGCAATCGGCCGAGAGGGGAGTGGAATGAAAAATAAAAATAAAAATAAAAAGAAGTAAAAGAAAAAAAAAGAGAGGCAGAGAGGGAAAAAATGTTAGGGGTGCCTCCTTTCAGAAAAAAAAAGGGGGGGAAAAACACATAGCCAGGGCATACTGTGTTTTCAAGATAAAAAAAATGAATGATGAGTATAAGGGCACTCAACTGTAGAGGTTATCAGCGCCCTTTTTAAAAAAACTAGTCATGGCAAAAGCCAGATATAAATTTCTCTAAAACACTATAAAAATGTAAATAATCTTACAAATAATACATGCACATAAAAAACTACAAAAACAAAAGAAATATAAATCTAAAATGCCAAAAATTCTCTTCGCTAAATCCTAAAGTCTAATCTAGAAAAGAATCTCAAAACCTTCTCCACTACTTGATTATCATCGGCGAGCATTTCTGCAAAGCTGGCCGGCAGCTGCAGAGACGTCCTAAGGTCTGCTAGGTAAAACCACTCTAGCAGCACGTGTCGGACAGATAACGCTTCGTTGCAAAACGGACAGACTGGAGCCTCCTTTCTAAATAGAAAACTATGGGTAAAAACGTAATGCCCAATACGCAACCGGGCCAAACTCACCTCCTCGCGACGAGATGAACGACAGGAGGTAACCCAGGAAATCGGAAGTTCTTTCACAGATCTAAGTTTATTATTGCGGAGAGTGGACCACTCTTCCTGCCAGCGGGTTTGCACAGCTCTCTGCAATACGGCCCTAAAATCTTCCAATGTCACAGATGGTACTCGAACCCTGGGCTTCGTGGTAGCCGTCTTGGCTGCTGAACCCGCCATTTCATTCCCCCGCAACCCTACGTGACCAGGGATCCATGCACACACCACGCTAACGCCAGAAGCGTGTAAAATGTGGAGGGCAATCTGGATACGCTGCACAATAGGGTGGTAGTTGTACAGCTGCCGTAGGCTTTGAAGTGCACTGAGGGAATCACTTAGGATTAAGCAGTGCCCAAACTTTCGTCGACGTACATGTAAAATGGTCCGGTATATTGCATAAAGCTCTGCAGTAAAAATGGAAGTGCTAGTGTGGAATCCGAATATATACGTTTCGGTTCCAGACACGTAAGCATAACCAACACCATTTGAGCCCTTGGAGCCATCAGTATAAATTATAAAATAGTATTTATATCGCGATAAAAATTCTAAAAAACAATTGCTGATACTAGAAATAGACATGGTAGATTTATCATATTTAGTCATACCCAGATCTACGTGGGACGCTCTGTACAACCAAGGAGGGTATGTCCTTTCCCCCTTAGGATACATCTTGGTCATTTCAGTATCAAGCTGTCTAAGGAGCTCCCAGAATCCAAAACCAGCTGGCTTTGGATTAATAGAAGGGTTCTTAAGACGCGCGTCCATTAAGGTGTTAAAGAACGGCGTAAACGATGGATGTATGGGCATGCAATTAAGTCCACAGCCATAATTTGCTAATAACATGTTGCGCCTGTACCGCAGAGGAGGTTCTGCAGATTCAGCATACAGGCTTATAATACGGCTCGTTGGAAATGCTCCAACTACTATACGTGTGCCACAATTATGGACCGTGTCTAATCTCTTCAGCACAGATGGTCGTGCTGAGCCATAAACGATACTACCATAATCTAATTTGGAATGGATGAGTGCGCGATAAAGTCGCAATAACACTGTACGATCCGCTCCTCAAGGTTTTCCACTTAGTACCCGTAAGATATTTAAAGATCGGTCACATCGTGCTTTCAGTTGTGCTATGTGCGACGACCAACTAAGTTTTCTATCAAATATTAATGTAAGGAACCTCGTCTCATCTGCAAACGGTAGTACATCAGCGCCTAATGGAGCCTTGGAGGGGAGCGGTACGGCTATCCTCCTAAACAGAATACATTTACGTAACACCCTTCCTACATTACACGACCTGGTGGTACGTTCCATCTGATTAGTAATTGGTGGCTTTGACACCATAGTGAAAGCGGCATATGACCCGCTAGACCATCACCTCTTTGACACTATTTTACACCACAGTTCTCAACCTTCAACCAAAATGTTCAGTGCTTGTTTGCAGCAAAACTACTCCCTCGACACTTGGAAATAGGCCAAGGTGTTAACGTTCACGAAGCATGGGAAATGCATCAGATAATCTCAAAATTATCGTCCATTAGTCTCCGGTCTATTATTGGTAAATTGCTCGAAAAAATAATACCTTTAACTCAGGAACAAGTTTTGGCACGTGACGACTATACAAGTCCACAATTTGGCTTTTGAAAACGTTATTCAACAGAACTATAAGTGTTAAGATTAGGTGATGACGTCACGGAGCAAATTAGCAATGGAGCTCTAACGATAGAGCTATCTTTGGATATAGAAGGCGCATTTGATAGGTTTTGGCATAACTGCCTTCTTTATAAACTGCATGGAGAGCTTCCGGACCTTAAGCTCTACCGCTGCTCAATATTTGTTTAGAAACTCGGCACTTCTACGTCCAAGTGGACTCTCCTCCTTGGAGAGGTTCATCAGGCTGGCGTACCACAAGGGGCTCTCATGTCCACGCTCCTTTATACATAGTTTACAAGCGACATACTCGTGGACGTCAGATGCATTGTTGCCACATATGCCGACGACATCTAAATATACAACCAAGATAAAATTCCTTGTTTTGCCCTTGCAGAAATGCAGCGGTGTATTGCCCGATTCCCTTCACAGCTTTATGACTGGAAAATAAAAGTTAATGTAAACAAATGACAGCTGCATATTCAAGGTTCTCTCGGACTTCAAGCCAGTTGTAGATGTGGTGAGGTACCAACGCTTCTGGAACATACATTGTTCCCGTCTTCGGTATATGCTGAATGAGTCAGCGGCAGCACAAGGTTGGCGGGCGGAGGGACAGCCCGTGGTGTGTTATGCGTGTACCTGTCCTAGAAGAACTTAACCAGGTAATGACGGATTGTGGGGTTTACAGGGTGGCGGTAGGTGAAATGAAGTGAGGTAGCCTTAGCTCCTCAACGGTTGCGGACTTAGGTGCAACAGCCTGTGTGCACCGCAGGCGGGAAGTATTTTTCTAGGAAGGGTTGAATTTTTGGGGATTCCAGAGTATTTCTCGGATGGGTATAATTTTGAAGTTGGAATAGTAACATTTGTGTCCGCAAGGCGTATGGTTAAACCGGTACCACTTAAGGCGGTGCTCTCGAAGTTGATATTTCCCAGGGCGCTCTGATTGTGAGGTAAACTGTCATAGAATTTTGTGGCCTGGTGCCTAATTACATCTTCCACATAGTGGAGAGATGAGGTTTCGTGAAGGTATCTCCGCGGAAATCATCGGTATACAGAATAGATAGCTCGAAGACATTTATTCTGTACACGCTGAAGCTGCAGCAGCTTGGAGCCTGCGGCCATGCCCCAGAACTCACAGGCGTAGATCATGATGGGAAGCACCAGGGCCTGGAAAAGACATAACTTCAGGGGTATCGGCATTCCAGGCCACAGCATGATGTACAACTAAGCCGAAGCCCACACGCCCGATATGCGATAGCTCCTGGATGTGAGTCCAGAAAGTTAGGTCTCTGTCCAGTTTTACTCCCAATGTGAGAAAATTCATATACCCTTCTTTCGTCCAGAATATGTATAGGACGGGAGGTTGGCAGGAAAGTGGCACTTGGTGAAAAGTATGGCTTGGCTTTTCTCCGGATTCATGGACAATCGCCAAAGCCTGCACCGATCTTGGATGAAGCTTAAGTATCGCTGGATAGGGTTGAAGGATCTGGACGGCTGTTTATCTGTACTGTATAGCAACACGTCGTCAGCATATTAAGCAATATTGACGTGCTGCTTAGTGAGAAGGTCGGCCACATATAGATTGAACAAGCGTAGGGGATAACACAGAACTTTTGGGAACTCCATCACTGATGGACTTTCTTGTGGATAACTCTGCCGCCACGGAAACAGTAAAGAATCTATGTTCAAGGAAATAGTGTAGTGGGTGTATTGTGTGTAGGCAGCCCTCGGGAAATGAGCTTGTGCAGTAGACCTGCATGCCGGGTGGTAGAGTAGGCCTTCACGACATTCAGAGAAACCGCCGCATGTACGCCCTGTCATGGAAACCCAGCGCAGAGGCTTCCGCCACGCACAACTCGTGTGAGGTCTAGTACCCAGGACGAATACCAGACTGATGGGGAGGTATGGCTTCAACGTCATGCAATAGTAAGGGAGACAAGCGGGCTAGAAACAGCCTCCCGAAGACCTGACTGGAGACTAATGGAATGTCAATTGGGTCGAAGACGGGTCTTTCCCAGGCTTCAAAATGCATATCACCGGAGCTTCCCTCCACTGAAGTGGAAAGTATCTCAGGGCGAGGCACATGTTGAACACATGTGCGCGAAGGAGCGTGGACTTGAAGGGAAGGTAAGGAAGCATGACAGGGGTTAACCAGTCAGGCCCGGAAGCCTTCTTGTGATTTAGATGCCGGAGTGCGCTCTGGAGCTCACTGGGTCTAATTACATGGAGTCGATGTGCCTCAACAGGAGGACGTCGAATATATTGAGATGCCTCCTATGTAACACGGTCGGAGAAGTCTAGGTCCTGGTCCCATGGCCTCATGGACCTCTCGAGTTAGTCAGCAAACACATTAGCTTTCCTTGGGGTTCGTAAGCCAGAACTTGAGTGACGAATAGGGGATGTTGGTGGTCCAGCACAGTTCTGGAGTATTTTTGCGAATCTCCACACGTCACATTCTCGAGGTTCAATCGAGATTTTGTCTCCTCACGTGCGCGTAGCTCGCTCGAGTAGTCGGAGACGAATCTTTCGGCGCAAGCTCCCAAGTAAAGCCCGATTATAGGACGTGCGGTGTCTGATAGAGCCTGCGGGTCACCCAATAGCAGCGGATCAGAAAATGGGTGTCTAGAGGAAGTTTGTCGCAATGGAGAGGTGCTGGGCTGTGAACGGTAAGTTTCCGTACAATTCGCATCACGGTGGAGGTGTTGGATGAAATCACAGTCTCAAGGGTTGGAATGTCTGAGATATGTGACTTAGGAGGCGCGGAGTCATTTAGGCAGACCCATACGAGGTCCCAATTAACCTCAAGGTGTTGAACCGGAAAATCATGATGGCAACCCGCAGGTTAACCTCAGCAAGAGCTGGATTGTGATCAGAATGTAATGTGTTTAGTGAGGTGAGCGATAGATGGAATGGAAAATGTTTGATTATTGCGAAGTCAATGACAGAAGGACGGCCTTGAACACGCGGGAAGTGGGTGGTTTGCCAGGGACCCCTTACTCTAAGTTGAGGATCTGCATCTGCTATGCAAGTAATTTATCTACCTCTTCCATCTGTCCGTGGACTACCATGCCAACGCTGATGCTTGGCATCTAGATCCCTGGCCATAATGACGTTGGGATGTACGGCAAAGACGGAGAGATAATCGTCTACGAACTGTCTCTGAGGTGGGTGATATGCAAATACCTTAGTACTTCGGAACCAACAAGATTCACGTAGGTGGCCGTGGCTTCGAGGACTTCAAGAGGTGGGAGCTGGACAGGTTTGTGGACCACATCTCCCCTCAAAGATATCGACCTACCGCCGCCGCGACGACCCACACAGTCGACCCTGGGGCAGCGATAACCTGTGATAGGGAAGGGAGCATCGGGTCGGAGATGTTTCCAATATCAGTATAGGGCCCTAAGCAAATAATCTCGCGAAGTACAGCTCATTGCGTCAGTCCACTATGCCACTCCGTTCCAAAACGCGAACCTGAATGAAGTCTGCGACCTTATTCGATCCGCCATCCTGGTCCGACTGTTCACAGTGGTCAGCAATGCAAGACCATCCATGGCGATAACCATTCGGGTGGCTCGGTCGGTGGTGGAAAAGAATCTCACCAACAGCTCACAGAGTCGTTGCAGCAGACATCCCAGCAAGCCTGAGGCCATTGTGGTGGAGGGAGAAATGACAGTAGGTAAGGGTGTGGAGGTGGTTAGGGGAGCCCGGGAGGGAGAAGAGCGCCTGGGCTTTGGCCTAACATTTACCCGGCCATCCCTCAGGTATCTAACTGGTTTGGGAGTAACACGCCCATTCGACGCCTCGGAATTTCACTCGTGCTTTCTGGCGGAGCAACGTCTTTGCGCCATTTGAGAAGAGGTTTTGGAAGGGGCCGGAGCTGTTTGTGTAACTCGGGGTTGTGATTGCTGTTTTTCTCGTTGTGTCACAGGCAAATTCGCAGGCTTGTGTGCAACCTCCACAAAGGTGGGGACATGGCGCGCTGACTGTGATGAGCTAGAAGTAGCGGGCTAATCTAGCTCCTTGGGGACTGGAGTCTTACTAGCTGGTGCTGTTGCGGGCGCCTGTCGAGAGTCTGTTGCGACCTTTTTGGCAGGGCAGATCGCATAGCACGCAATGTGATCCTTGCAGTTACCACACGTGGACACGTCCGTGATGGCACGGGGACAACACTCTTTGAGGTGATTACCATTGCACCTTAAGCAGTGCTGCCAGAAGTGACAGGAGTGGTTAAACCTAAGACACCTGTAGCATTGAGGGAGAGAACTAGAACACTTCGCTGGTTCTATGTGAACCTGGAGGTAACAGATGGTGGTCACACCATCGATCTCAACCTCCGGATAGGCCGCGCCGTGGCTCAGTGGTTAGACCGCTTGACTCTCACCAAGGTGGCCCGGGTTCGATCCCAGGCGACCGCAAAGTGAGATGTGGTGGACAATACGGCGCTGGGGCGGGTTTTCTCCGGGACCTCCGGTTTCCCCCATCTCATTCCACTGGTGCTCCATCTTCATCTCATATACCATCAGTGTCACCGCCTGCGGTGCCGTATGTAGTAAAAGCGGGCGTTAAACACTACACATTTCATTTCAACCTCCGGATCACTGGTTCGCTCCACCATTACAAGGAACAGTGGGAGGGGTGGACTTTACTCCTTGGCAACCTGGACCTGGCCTGATGAATTGCTTCACCACTTTTGGGGTGATGCCCCGTTGGATGAAGTCCGTCCTAATGTCATCAACGGAAGTGTCCGTTGGCAAGCCGCGGATAACCCTGCATACAGCACCAGGTGAGGTGGGGAATCCTTCTTTTCTTAAGGTGCAGGAGGAAGATGGTATGATGCTCCACCGCTGTCGCGTAGAAGATGAAGTGGCTCTTGTTCCTCCGATCTGTGCATTCGCCCAACAGGGTCGGCATAACCTCCTTAAGGAAGCCGACACGCCCTTCGAAGTCATCCACGATTATCGGAGGAATATACCTTTGCTGACCTCCATTCTGTCCTTTGCCAAAATTGGTGGCACCCCCTCCCCTGCAGCCTGTCTTGTTGCGCTCCTGGCTTTTCGTGAAGTTACCTCACGAAACTCCCCATCCCCCTCGCCATCCACCGACAGACCAGATCAGCCAAACCTTGGGCCATCCTCGTCCGCCGAGAAGCAGGATTAGTTGCAGGAGAGCACAGGGGCCCTCCCGCTGAAGATAGAAACTGAAGTGCACGTACTGGCATGCTCATCTTCGCAGTCAGACTCCTTAATTTGGTCTACACGTGGAATAGGTTCCCATGAGACGTCCTGGTTGGTCGTCTTTTGGCGTTAATACTTAGATTTTAGTACTTTTGGCTGCTGTCCAAAAGTACTAACTTGCCAACTCCAAAATGGCATTGTTGGCGAGGTTTCCTCTTCCTAGTTGCTACAGTAGAGGTACTGGGTACAGCCGCTGCGGCCGAATCGGCTGGCCCATTTTGGTCTGAGCTGGTGAAACAGGTAGGCGAAGAGGTACGTTTACCTTTCGGCATGTTTCTTGCCTAGGGTCAGACAAGTACTATTGCACAAGGTGCAGTGTATCACAACACGCGAAAATGTGCCCTCACTGTAAGCAGCAAGGGCTTAACAGCTTCCAGCGGGTAGATGATTTGCGTATCTTTGCAGCGGCAAATTAATACTTACGTTCAGGTGTGTCTCGCAGATTCTGAGTTCGAATCATACCACGTAAGCAAGCAAAATACGGCGTTTAGATGGGTAGAGCCAGACTGAAAAGTTCAATGTCATAGCCGGATTAAACCACTGATTTCACGCTCTCCGTGCGGTTGCTCTAAACCACTGAGCTACTATGGCCAACATGCCGACATGATATTAAATTCTCCAACTGACTCGTATATTTCCCGGTATACCACTAGGGGTTCTCATATGCTATTAGACACGCAACCTTTGTGGCGACTTATGCTGTAAGTACTTAAGTCCCAGGCTTCATAGTTAAACCCCTATGTATTTTAGGTAAATTGATGTAAATAATTATTTATTGCACACTAGCCGTGTGTAGGCTAAGGTTTGGATGAGTAGATCCAAACTGAAAAATTTAATGCCATAGCCGGGATTTGTACCACTGATTTCATGCTCTCCGTGCGGTTGCTCTAAACCACTGAGCTACTATGGCCAACATGCCGACATGATATTAAATTCTCCAACTGACTCGTATATTTCCCGGTATACCACTAAGGGTTCTCATATGCTATTAGACACGCAACTTTTGTGGCGACTTATGCTGTAAGTACTTAAGTCCCAGGCTTCATAGTTAAACCACTATGTATTTTAGGTAAATTGATGTAAATAATTATTTATTGCACACTAGCCGTGTGTAGGCTAAGGTTTGGATGAGTAGATCCAAACTGAAAAATTTAATGCCATAGCCGGGATTCGTACCACTGATTTCATGCTCTCCGTGCGGTTGCTCTAAAGCACTGAGCTACTATGGCCAACATGCCGACATGATATTAAGTTCTCCAACTGACACGTATATTTCCCGGTATACCACTAAGGGTTCTCATATGCTATTAGACACGCAACTTTTGTGGCGACTTATGCTGTAAGTACTTAAGTCCCAGGCTTCATAGTTAAACCACTATGTATTTTAGGTAAATTGATGTAAATAATTATTTATTGCACACTAGCCGTGTGTAGGCTAAGGTTTGGATGAGTAGATCCAAACTGAAAAATTTAATGCCATAGCCGGGATTTGTACCACTGATTCCATGCTCTCCGTGCGGTTGCTCTAAACCACTGAGCTACTATGGACAACATACCGACATGACATTAAATTCTCCAACTGACTCATTTCCCGGGAGACCACTAGGGGTTCTGATATGCTATGAGACACGTACCTTTAGTGGCGACTTACTATGTTCTAAGTACTTAAGTCCCAGGCTTCATAGTTAAAGCACTGTTTTTTTTTTAGGTAAACTGATTAGCCAGAGTCGGCATGTTGGCCATAGTAGCTCAGTGGTTTAGAGCAAGCGCACGGAGAACGGGAGATCCGTGGTTCAAATCCCGGCTATGGCATTGAATTTTTCAGTCTGGCTCTACTCATCCAAACGCTGTTTTTGCTTGCTTAAGTGGAATGATCCGAACTCATCATCTGCGAGACACACCTGAACGTAGCCCGCCTCGGTAGCGTAGATGGTAGCATGCCTGCCTCACGTTAAAGAGGTCCCGAGTTCGCATCTCGGTCAGGGTGAGTTACCTAGATAAGGTTTTTCCAGGGTTTTCCCTTATCCTTCAAGACGAATGTCGGGTAACTCTAAGCTCCATTGACCCTCGACTCATTTGAGCATCACTTCACCCAATTCATTCACTGCCCGATATAACTTAACGTTGGGGCGGATGTAAATTAAAAAAAAAACTACCTTTAGCATAAGTCGATGCTGAGTTGCTTTTAGCACATTATTCATATCATGGAAACCTGAGGTGTTCCACACAACCTTCTATATTGAAAATAACACGCAAGGCAAGCAATAAAATTTTAATGTTTTCTAGCAACAACATAATCATTTAATTTTGTTGTAATGCTCATTTGAAGTGGTGTACGCATCGTTTTGTCTCGGTTTTCACCTTAGGTAACTCGGTCTACCTCCCGAAATTAAGGTCATCTTTTCTTGAAATTTTCTCGAACTGAGCTCCCGGTTAAACGTTGTTTCTAACACGCAGTAGCATGTCCCTCGCTCTCGTCAGTTTCCATCCTTGTCACTTAATGACTCACAGAGCCCAGATGTCCCTCAGCGTGGAGAATTGAAGATTCGTCATGCATGCCATGCGCAATCAGTGGCGTACAGTGATCTGTTTATACTATGACAATTATGCTTAAGCGGGAAAAATAATTATATAAAATTAATTATATTTACTTAAGTTACACGAGTTATAAGGATGAGGTTCCAAATTACGATGAAAAAAAATTATGAAAACAATTACAAAATATTTTTCACACTAGAAACTGCACTTTATAAGTAGGACCTGATTGGAATGAACAGATAAATTTAATTCCCCGAGACTATATGAAAAATTACGACATCTGGTTCGGAACAGATCAACTGCAAGCATATGGAGCTATCTCCATGCCGTGCTATCTAATAAATTTATCCCATAACGTCATATTACATATATACAACATCCAAAATACCTTATCACATTCATAAAGTAATGGAATTTTAAACTAAACTTATTATTCTGGAAAATTTTTAAAAAAATGAATCATTCCCTCCCCTCCATTTACCTATCGTCTCTCATGTACAGGAATTTCAATAATCATCACCGAAATTCGACATTTGTAGTGCATATTTGAGCGTATATTCCTCCAATTTTAATACATAGTTGCATGCACATTTTCAGGTTTTTATTGCATATATTTGCTAACACTACTTCTAATCACATTACTATTACATTACTGCTGGTATTATCCTTCTTATGCTGTTATAGGAGTTAACAGGCTTTAACTTAGTGTTTAACTTTTTAGATAATGTTAATAATTATTACACCTCCTGGATATTTCTCCTTGGAGTTCTGGAACTAAGTATGTGGAATTTTGCTTCTGCTATATAAGCAAACACTGTCAACAACTAATATCAAGAAAATAACTAATATCATAAAAGCTACTATCGCAAATACTTTCTCAAAAGTTAAATTTTGGGGTTAACTATCAGATTCATTTGAAATAATAAGGGGATGGACTCTCACCGTTGTTGTTTAACTGTGCACTTGAGAAAGTAGTCAGAGAGTTGAACAAAAATATAAAAGATGGAATAAGACTGGGATGCAAAAGAGACATTTTAAAACCAATTGCATTGCTTTCGCGGATGATATGGCTTTATTTACAGAAACAATGGAGGAAGCAAGGGAGCAAATCCTTGTACTAGAGAAACAGACAGGTAAAATAGTTCTTCACATCTCCTTAAAAAAAAAAAAAAAAAAAAAAAAAAAAAATCATGACAAACTGCAAACACCAATGTAAATACATCAAAGTCTGTGAACAAACGATTGAAATAGTAAAAGAGTTCAAATATCTTGGAGAATGGATTAGCTGAAATACTAAGAAAAATAAAGCAATAGAATCCAGAAGAAAACAAACTTGAACTAGTTTTCCAAATAACAAAAGATACTTATAACAAGAAATCACTATAATAGAGATCCAAAATTAAATATTATAAAACAGTGATTAAAGCAGAAGCCCTGTACACATCAGAAACACTCAACATGAATTTCAAGGGTCCCATAGAGAAGCTTGAATTAAAAGAACGAAAAATATTAAGGAAGATCATAGGATCAAAATTTCAAGATAATAAGATAATATAGCTACATCAAGAATGAAACTCTCTACAAGAAAATTGAAAAACTCTCAGATACTATGCGAAAAAGGAGGATAAATTTTTATCGCCATCTTCTCACAATGAACTCTAGAAGATTAACTAAACAAATCTTTGATTTCTTCTGTAACCGTAAAACAAAACCTAACTGGTTTAAAGAAACCGGAAAAGACTTAGCAGAATTAAAAATCACAGAAAATTCATTACTTGACAGGACAGCGAAAGTAATAACTAAAAACGAAAATATAAGATTCAAAGATAAATCTACTCGTACATTAAAATCGAAACCCATTATCTCAGCAGAAGAAAGGGAAAAAAATATCACATAGAATGAAGAAATACCGGGAACTAAGTAAAGAACAACACACAGAGAAATTATTGATTCAGAGTACCCCAAAGAGGGTGAAACGAATAGAATAACTAACACTGTCGCAAAGCAATTGAGTCTTGCGACAGAGTGAATGAATGAGTGAGCGAGTGAGTGAGTGTGTGAGTGAGTGAGTGAGTGTGTGAGTGAGTGAGTGTGTGGGTGTGTGAGTGAGTGAGTGAGTGTGTGTGAGTGAGTGTGTGAGTGAGTGTATGAGTGAGTGAGTGTGTGGGTGTGTGAGTGAGTGAGTGTGTGTGTGAGTGTGTGAGTGAGTGAGTGATTGGGTGGGTGAGTGAGTGTATGAGTGACTGAGTGAATGAGTGAGTGTGTGAGTGAGTGAGTGTGTGAGTGAGTGAGTGTGTGAGTGAATGAGTGAGTGTGTGGGTGTGTGAGTGAGTGTGTGTGAGTGAGTGTATGAGTGAATGAGTGAGTGAGTGAGTGTGTGAGTGAGTGAGTGTGTGAGTGAATAAGTGAGTGTGTGAGTGAGTGACTGAGTGAGTGTGTGAGTGAGTGAGTGTGTGAGTGAGTTGGTGAGTGAGTGAGTGAGTGAGGGAGTGAGCAAGTGAGTGAGTGAGTGCGTGCATGCATTCCTACTGTTCTTTAAAATGAAATTTGTAAGTGACAGCTTCAGTTTCTTCAACCTTGCTGTTTTGTACATATCCCATGTTTGTAGACTCAGTATTTACAGTTACATTCTGCTGAACCATATCAGTGTAACTCTTTGTGCCTGTTTTACAGATTGTGACACTGGAACTGGCAGGTATAAGGATCAGTACAAAAATGAATTTCTGTGATATAGGATTAGGGTTTCTTCAACTAAGAGTAATCCATCAACACTTCAAGACAATATTTACAGACCCACTAAGTTCTATGGATTGGAGTTTCCAATTCCTTCAAGAATTCCGAGTAGGACTACAACAGAATCTTGATAGCAAGCATTTATTTTAGAAAATAAGATGAAGATGCATTAATCAGCTATCAAAGGAGCCAAACATTAATACAAATCTTTAACCCTGTTATAATGTCAGATTTTCTAAATCTATGCAACTGTTTTTCACTAAAATTAATTAGTATTTTATGTTTTTCCTTAGCTTCATATATTTTGGAATGGATTCGTAGGTTTCAATTTAAATTCTTATTTCTTTATTGTGATTTAACATGGTGGATATACAGTTGAAACTTGTGTTGTGAATGATACAATTAAAAGATTACAATAATAGCCGTGTACATTTCGGGAAGTAATAAAATATACACAATAACCAGGGTCTGTATTACAATAAATGTTTTCCATATAATGGTTTTGCAACATGATGTGTGCAGTTCAAATTTAGCTAGACTATACTGAATATTCCTCAGTGAAATAATAGATCTTATCTATTAAGAAGGGTGCCGACGTTTTTTGTTTTTTAAAAACCAGTTTCTTATAATTCAGGAGAGGTTTTTCATAAGTCGATAGATGCACAAAATGTTTCTGAGAAAAACAGTTTTTTCTATTTATTGGCAATACTAATTGGTTAGCACAGCAACTATATTGATCATTCAGTTCTCCTTCTTGAAACTGTCTCATTGAACGTGAAAAGAAACAAATACCGTAAATTAACTAGTGCAAATTTGAGGTTTGAAAATGCAGAGTTTTTTAAAAACCGATAGATTCTGATTAACTTTTCTGCATGAGCAAGAAATTAACTCTTGAAGTTTAGTTATTTTTGTCTTTTATTGCTTTTTTTACTTTTTATTTATGTATTTATTATTTTTTATTTATTTTCACCTTTTCATAATGCATAATGTATTATACAACCAATGTGTTACTGTTTATAAGGATTATTTGATTAGGTATAAACTTAGAAGCTAAGTACTGCTGCATTCACAAAAGCAATATAATATTTAGCTTTATTTATATAACAAACATTGAATAAAAAGAAGTTTGAAACAATATGAATAAGCGTTAATCTTTATTTGTATCTTCTAGTAAATCTTCATAAAATTCTTTTGCAGTTTCTGGAATTTCAAAAGATTTAGCTAGATTTAACATCCTTTTTCTTTTCTTTGCTTACTCTATCAGGAGGCATAAAACTGTGCCCACATATTGGATAGATATGTAAAATGGGGGAAGATTTTTTACTGTTCTCCAAGAAAGCAATAAGCATGAACATCACGCTATTCTTGTACTGACTACAGCAAGAGTCTGAAATAAACGAATGGTAGAAGGAGTGTTGCTGGACATCCTTTCTTCCAGTTCCAACAAGAAGTGGTGCAAAGCTGAGGTAACCTGCCTGCAGCCTTTAGCAGATTCAGTTTCCAACCATGTATACAAGGAAATGTCATCTTTGCTCTGCGTTTTAGATGGAATCATTATGCATAGGTTATACAGCCACACCTGCCTTGCATAGAATCGCGGTAACGCTGACGCCATGTCCCGAAGACCTTGTCCAGAAGAATGCGGCCAGTGCACAAGAGTGGAAGAGAAGGAGCGTGCCGCAGTAGTCCGAGTAGTCACGGCAGTGCCTGCGGATGGCTGGGGTAGCGCAGGCCTGAGGAAGGAGCAACTGGTGGACGCAGACTTGGGGCCACTCTTGGGGGAAGTGGAGGCAGGGATGAGACCAACCTGGGAGGACATCGCACCGAGGAGCGCCACCTACAAGTCTTACTGGGCCCAATGGGACTCGTTGAAGACCAGAGAGGGCGTGCTGTTCCGAGTATGGGAGTCACCCGATGGGAAGACGCAGAGAGAACAGTTGGTACTTCCCCGGAGTACGGTCCCGGAAATCTTGGAGGAAGTGCACGCCGGTACTTCAGGAGGACAACTGGGAGCAAACCGAACGATCGACAAACTCCGGCCGCGTTACTACTGGTTGAGGCTCCGAGCAGAGGTTGAGAGGTTTTGCCGTCAATGTCACGTGTGCGCGGCGACTCGCGGGACCCACACTAGGAGCTGCATGCAGCAGTACAACGTCGGAGCAGCTTTCGAATGCACCGCTGTCGACATAGCTGGACCATTCCCAGTGTCCAACCACGGCAACAAGTACCTGATGGTAGTCGTGGACTATTTCACCAAGTGGCTGGAGGTGTATGCCATCCCAAACCAGGAGGCGAAGACCATCACAGACTGTCTCGTGTAGCAACTGTTCTGCCGATTTGGGGTGCCGTTAGAGCTCCACAGTGATCAGGGCACCGATTTTGAATCTAACCCGATGAAGGAGGCACTGGAAAGGCTTGGGGTTAACAAAACCCGTACAACACCTCTACACCCGCAGTCGGACGGCATGGTTGAGAGGTACATCAGTACCCCAGAAGAACACCTGAGGAAGGTCGTGGCCAGCCATCAGCGAGACTGGGACTTTAAGGCGCCACTGTTCCTGCTGGCCTACCGCTCGTCAACACACGACACCACTGGGATAACGCCAGCCAGCTTAATGTTCGGCCGAGAGTTACGCCTCTCTTGTGAGCAGGCTTTTGGGAGACCCCCGGAAGCGAAACAGCCAGCAACCGGGTATGTGGAGAACTTGGTGTACCGTCTCCACGACAAGCATGAGATGGCTCGTCAGAACATCCAGAAGGCGAACGACCGCATGAATGTCCGATACAGCAGGCAAGCCAAAGGGCAAGGGTTCCAGCTAGGTAACTTGGTCTGGTTGTACCACCCTACCCGGACCAAGGGACGCTGCCCGAAACTTCAGCAACCATGGCAAGGACCGTACCGGGTAGTAAAGGAGATTAACGAAAGTGGTCTACCGCATCCAGAAAGAGCCCCTGGGAAAGATGTTGGTGGTACACCAAAGCTCAAAGATCAAAGCTCCCCGAAACGGTGGGAGGAAAGAAACTGATTTCTGGAGAGTTCGTATTTCTTCTAGCGCCGTCTTAATTGAGAACATTCCAGATAGTGAGTAAGCTATAAAAGCCACCGCCTGCCACTGGGGTGAGACAGTTGTCAATTGAAGTCGCGTGCGTGAACAGCTGTGTAAGCTGTGTTGTGGTTATTGTCCTTGCAAGTTGTATTGTGTAAGTGCGTAATTCTGTGACTGTCAGGTTGATTGAAGCGTGTTTCTACGGAAATAGAGAGAAATTTTTGGTGTTTGTAACCTGGAGTTAATTTCACGAACCAAAAAAAAAGTCACAATATGAATGATGGCTAAGTAATACTTGCTAACTCTTATAACAAATGCCGCACGCTTTCATGAAACTGGATTAAACTGAACAAAAGAAGTTCCAATTCTATTACTTTTGTTATTAGTATTACTGGACACAATGTATATTTAACGAAGTGGTATCAAATTCACAATGAATCCATGCTAAAAGGAAACAATAAGCTTGAATATTGTGACTTTGTGTTTATCCCACTTCTGACGCCAATTGTGACTTTGTGGGTTCGTGAAATGAAAAGTCCAATTACACCACTCAACAATGTTCTTTATTTCCACCGACTTACAGTTTAACACTTGCCAATTACACAAAGTTACTTGCTGCACACAATTAAAATTTACCCGTTCGTCCGTTACAATTTCCTTGTACTCGCGATTACATAAACTCCGATACACGCACAGTCTTCTCGTTCCACAATCCTTTCGTTCATTAACACGTCACTGACTAACTCTTACACCAAGAACTGCGACTGTCTTCTCGCTCACACTCACTAACCAACTGATTGACCAACACAACCAACAACTGAACTCACTCCGTCTGTCTGTAACCCTCTTTATATCGGAATATCGCCGGTTTCTAGTGACCAGGAGAATGTTCCAGTAAACGAAAGGTCGAGAAACAGGTGTAGAGAAAAAAACAGGCGACCAGTCATGTTTTCCCCTAACCACAAGTCTGTCACCACTACAAGACAAACGAGGAGAAGGTGTGGCTAACGCGGTCCTCCCCCCTGCCTTCCGTTCGCAGCTGGTACAGGGTGTTTCAGCGCTCCCCGTTACACTGCTCCCTTCTCAAAGCTGTTCGCCCTCGAACAGCCCCATCGTAGCGTGCGAGGCGGTCCAGGTGTACCACCAGCATCTGCTCGGAGTCTCAGCCAGAAGTAGCGCTGCCGTAGTTTGTGAATCATTCGGTTCGCTCCCAGGTGTCCTCCTGAAGTACCGGCGTGCACTTCCTCCAAGATTTCCGGGACCTTACTCCGGGGAAGTACCAACTGTCCTCTCTGCGCCTTCCCATCGGGTGACTCCCATACCCGGAACAGCACGCCCACTCTGGTCTTCAACGAGTCCCATTGGGCCCAGTGCGACTTGTAGGTGGCGCTCCTCGGTGCGATGTCCTCCCAGGTTAGCCTCGTCCCTGCGTCCACTTCCCTCAAGAGTGGCCCCAAGTCTGCGTCCGCCAGCTGCTCCCTCCTCAGGCCTGCGCTATCCCAGCCTTCAGCAGGCACTGCCACAACTACTCGGACTGCTGCGGCACGCTCCTTCTCTTCCACTCTTGTGCGCTCATGGCCGTCCTGGATCTGCGATAGGACACCTCCAATGCAATGGTCGCTAGCGTCGGTGTCCACAATGAAGGCGCCACCCGGTTGTGGGAAACCCAAAATTGAAGCACTGCACAGGGTCCCCTTCGGGCGCTGGAAAGCGTCTTCGGCGTCCTCCGTCCACACATAAGGCCGGTTTTCCTCCGTCAGGCGGGTGAGGGGTTTTGCGATGTTTTCGGCCTTTTCCTCTAAATCATTAAGGCGGTCGTCTACTTGACCCTTCCGTTTGCCCAGGTTCGCGACGTCATCCCTCACGCCGGCCAAACGTTCCTCAAACTTTGCGGCGAGAGCCTCGTTCGCCGCCTTCATTTCCGTGGCCAGACTGCCGTTCGCTGCTCTCATTTCTGTGGTTAACTCGGCCTTCATTTGTTGCATCTTCTCGGTGATGTTCTCCCTAGCCGTCCTGATTAGTTTCAGTTCCGCGGCCAGGTTATTTCTAGTCTCCAGCTTCTCTGTTAGGCTGTTCTTTGCCGCTTCTGTTTTTGCAGCGAGGTTTTCAGTTGCCGTCTTCATTTCTCTCAGTTCCGCTAAAATCTTTTCTAATGCTGCCTCCATTGTTGTAATGTTCGGTGATGTTGTTTTCCCGCTTCCTGACACCAGTGTGACTTTGTGTTTATCCCACTTCTGACGCCAATTGTGACTTTGTGGGTTCGTGAAATGAAAAGTCCAATTACACCACTCAACAATGTTCTTTATTTCCACCGACTTACAGTTTAACACTTGCCAATTACACAAAGTTACTTGCTGCACACAATTACAATTTACCCGTTCGTCCGTTACAATTTCCTTGTACTCGCGATTACATAAACTCCGATACACGCACAGTCTTCTCGTTCCACAATCCTTTCGTTCATTAACACGTCACTGACTAACTCTTACACCAAGAACTGCGACTGTCTTCTCGCTCACACTCACTAACCAACTGATTGACCAACACAACCAACAACTGAACTCACTCCGTCTGTCTGTAACCCTCTTTATATCGGAATATCGCCGGTTTCTAGTGACCAGGAGAATGTTCCAGTAAACGAAAGGTCGAGAAACAGGTGTAGAGAAAAAAACAGGCGACCAGTCATGTTTTCCCCTAACCACAAGTCTGTCACCACTACAAGACAAACGAGGAGAAGGTGTGGCTAACGCGGTCCTCCCCCCTGCCTTCCGTTCGCAGCTGGTACAGGGTGTTTCAGCGCTCCCCGTTACAATATGTATTTTCCTTTGAAGGCTTTCTTTCTGAGGCAAAACTGTTTCTTTGTTTTATATTCTCTTAGTATACACTATAGCTAAGTTTGCTTTCCTCCTAATCATAAAACAATTAAATATAAACTGTACCTAAAAGTCAGTATTACAATTTGTTATAAAACCTTGTAAATAATTACAACTGTTTCTCCTTGCTTAAACATTTTACTAGTGGTGCCATCTCAGAGCAGCAAGACGCGCAGTGCTTGTGTAAGAAGTCAAATTTCTGATTTTAAGTGCATAACAATTGTAAACAGTCAAGATGGCCGGCGTGAACGCAGCTGTTGTTGTCGATTTGTTATATTTAAGACTGTATAATTGGCATTCCTAATAGAGTACGGCCTATGAGGAGAAATTATTTTGAGGAACTATTAGAAGAAAATTTTCTACAGAGGTATAGATTGTCCAAACAAGTTGCTATGAAGGTTACTGCGGAAGTCCAAGAGAGGTTAAAACATGCATCGAAAGGAATATGTTGATCTCGCCTTTGCTTCAAGTATTAATAATTTTGCGATTTTATAACTAATTGAATTATGTGGGTAATACACTACCACCCGTCTTGAAACGTTCAAGTCACTCGTCACTTGTCATTCGCTCCTCGTTTTAAATTTACGTAATACTCAGTTAGAACATGCATCGAAAGGAATATGTCGATCTCGCCTTTGCTTCAAGTATTAATAATTTTGCGATTTTATAATTCACTGAATTGTGTATATAATACACTACCACCCGTCTTGAAACGTTCAAGTCACTCGTCACTTGTCATTCTCTCCTCGTTTTAAATTTACGTGATACTGAGTTAGAACATGCATCGGAAGGAATATGCCGCTCTTTCTGGACCTAGAGTGTGGCGTATACCGATAGACCAGTGACTTCACGTCATGCCTAGCGTTTGCTAAGTTATTAGTAGGGGGCGGATTTTGACCTATTTGCCTATTTTATTCCTTTGTTCAGGAACGTAGTCTTTTAAGTTATAAGCACGTTTCCTACAATTATTAGCCTAATTTCTTAGTTTTATAGTACCTATAAATGACTATTTCATACGTTTGTGCTTATTATGCTTATTAGTGCCTGAAACTGCCTGTTAAGCCAATTTCTTCTGCTTGTAATTTGTGACAACAGATTTTGCATTTGTTGGTTTCAACGTGACGTTTTCGGGGAAGATAAATTACTTACTGCTGCACATTGGATGTACAAAACGGGGTTTAGCAAGGTAGGTATCTTTCTTCCAGACGTGTCACAATGTGCTAATGACGTCATGGATAAATCTTAGAATTCGTTCAAGGACGAGTACCAAAGACCAGCTAAATGGCATTTCAATGGATTGACAAATAACCACTCTTTATGTGGGGAATGGAAAGCCCTTTCTGTAAGCATTGTTTCAAGTGCACACATAGATCAGTTTCCTACGCAAATATGCTAAAAGAGAGAAGCAACAGAAATGTACTTATTAAACAGTGGATAAATGGCGATCCATCGTTCAGCACAGTTGGGAAAGTAATTTTTTGTCAGCATTGTGTGAAACAGGTGAGTTTAATCATTCATGTTTGTATTAATACTATATTCTCCTAGTTTCAAAAACCTTGTAAAATCAGCCCCTGTAGCAACATTATGCCGAACACAATTAGTATTTTGAGGAGAGCCGAAAGAAGACAAATTGAATGTTTTCAGTTTTCCATAGTAAAACTCAAATTTGCCTAATGTGAAAACTTTCTTCATCACATCATACGACTTCACATTGAGATTTAGTTTAAAACATGTCTGAATCGTTAAACAAGCCCGTCTAATGCATTTCATCTTGATTAGAATATTATTTATTTGAAACTTATAGGTATAGCTTTGCAAACTCTGGTACAAGATTTCTCAATTTTGTTACGAGTATTATCTTTTGGCAGTTTCAATGCAGTAGCATGATATTGTTGTTTTACCCAATCTTAAAATCACCACTCGGGGGATATATATATATATATATATATATATATATATATATATATATATATATATATATATATATATATATATATATGTGTGTGTGTGTGTGTGTGTGTGTGTGGAAAAAATTGTGATTTTCTCTTGTTTACGTTTTTCTATATGTATCTCTAGGAATCATGAAATCGATTGCTTGGAAACTTCCGATGTTGTTTCCAAGATTGAAAATGAAACTGCAGAGCAATAGATCTTAATGGTTTGTGTAAAATTTTACAGAAATGCCTTTATAAAAGTAGGTACGAGAATTCTTTTCACGATGCTGTAATTCTGTTTGAATGAGCGGGAAACGATTACTAAAAAGCAGTGGAGCTTTTAGGGCTTTTATTACAAAAACTAGGATTCTGTAGCTTTAGCTTTTAATTAATTTTTGTTCTGTCCTTTGTATCCTTCTGAAACATCGTGACATCATCTTAAGTGATATTAAGATTGCTGTGATGAACTATTGAATTTCTTATCTTTCCAGCAATCGTTTATATTAAGGAGACACATCTGTGCAAATTGGCCCGAAACTTATAACAATTCCAAATTTTTTTTTGTCATAAAATTAATATAGACATACCTAAATAATATAAACTTTTTTTTTTTTCTAGCGCCACTACAGAAAACGTCACATGACTACTTGAATAACCCTACACCTGTATCGTAGCTGCTATTATTTAATTTTAACCTCAGATTTCTCATATTCCACATTTTCTACATTTTCCGAACTTCAAAATGTTCCACAGGATGCAGTTTTCTATTGATCTGTATGACATTCTAAACATACCTGTAAGGGCAACTGCATATTAAGTGTACCCATTTACATTTGTTGTGTTTTTGTTATTTGTATTGAAAATAATTATAATGCTTACTACTTACGGAAAACGCTTGGGAAAATAAAAAAAATTTAAATAGGTATTATTATTTTTCCCCTTCGTTGATATGGCGAAGACAAATATTTCAAATAGGTACAGGTCATTAATAAGTTAAAATCGATGCAGAAACGTATACCCCAAGCTTAATTTTTAAAATTACAATATGTGTGGCATTTTGAAAATGGCGTGCTATTTAGAGATAAACTGTTAATTCCTCAGCAACTATTGTAACTAGAAAGCTGAAACTTGGTATTATTCCATTCTTGATCGATCACACAAATAAATGGTATAAATCTGAAACAATTTTAACGAAAGCTTCCGATATTTCATTTTTCACCCTTAAGACCCCCCAAACACATGTTTTTGTTTTTTGACATAGTTAATTACTTCACACCTTCATGCACATTATGGTTCTTCCTTAGTGAAGTGGATTTATATGTATTTTAATTATACGACAATATCTGTTATTTTGACCTGATGTGGAGCCATTTATGAAACTTAGAGTAAATGTAGAACTATTTCACCTAGAGAACCGCAAAATAGTATGTGTTTAGCGAATTTGTTGCAGCATACGCTGCGATCATTATCATTTTGTTATAGTACATTTTAAGAGCCATTTTACTAAACTTGTGTATTTATAAGTGTTTACTTAGGAAATTTTTAGTCCCTATTTTAGTGCCCTTTTGGCTGCCCATTTCACATATTTTAGTGCCTATAAATGCTCTCCCTAGTTATTAGCAATTAGTTGCTCCTTTAAGGTATACAGTATTTGTGCGTTAGCTCTGTAGAGCACCTGACTGCTATGAGAAAACTTGCTCTATAACTGGACAGCTATTTTATCTACTACAACTTCCCCCAAAGATTGCATTTATTACATTTTATTCGACGCAACTCGGGAAAATTGTTTGCACGGTGCATTAACAGCAACCAGTTCTTGAAGGAGTAAACCGTTAAATAAATAGCAAATAGCATTGCATCACGAGTTGAGTAATTGTCTCCGTACTGCAGGACCTCTTTAAACTGTTCGTAAAGTTGAACTCATTATCGCCTTTATAATAAAATCCTATAGAGATAAAATATATCTTTGAAGAAGCAAATAGACAAGTAATACAAATTTGCTATAACATTATTCGCAACTCACAATGTTTATACTGTGAGACTTGTTTTGCCCAACACTTCACCATAGTTATACCATCTCTTTTGTTGTCACCCTTCTTTTGCCATCCATTTCCGCCTCCTTGCCCTTCCGCTCCTTTTCTTTCTTCCAGGGGAAAGTGAGGTAAAGGTTTGGTGGACCTGCTTCTGGCTTTGGATTATGGCAATGGCGGCTGGTGGGTTAAATTATTGGCGGTGCACAAATTAAAAATAAAATACAGAGTAGTAATGACTCACCTATTTACACAGATTCTCTGCTCTACTCTTCTTAGACCTGGCGAATATATCGATAACTTTTGCGTTGAAATCGCTGATCTTCATAACAAACTCTCTCTCTCAATTGAAAGCATTGCTAATGCTGACAATCGGTCCTGTGACATTGTGTTCCTAAGGAAAGTTTTTACTCTTTTTAAAGTTGAGGAACAGCGTTCTGCTTCAGCGGTACACATTGACATAGTTAACAGTACTCGGAGGAGTTTGACATATTCGCTGAATGTAGCACATAAATTGTTTCCCTTAATAAAGTCCATCAAGCACAAAGCGCCGGAAATTCCACGAAATTCCTCTCGACTGTAAATTACAGTCAGTTCTCTACGAATTTTTGTTCCAATGATAAAAGGATAGAACCTTATTGTTTCTCTAAGGGAATTCTCTGGAAATGTCTTAGAAATTTTCTTGATGAAACAAAGTCGAGGCTACCAGATGTTCCGTGAAGCTAAATCTGTCCTTTGCTTCTCTAAGCATGTCACATACTTCAAGAGCTTCTCTTCTTTTCACATCATGATCTTCTATTCTTCTCCTCTTAATTGCAGTTTCTTCGTGTTCCTCTATATCCACGCTATTTCTTACATTTGGCACTTCCGTTTCAAATGCGTTTAGCTGGGCGATGGCAAATGTTGCATTGCAGTCTCGTTTCTGCAGCTGATTGTACAAAATGTCCACATGGGGCATGATCTTGTAGAAGAAAGACAGCCACAATACAAAATTATAATCTTTCAAAGTGGCCATAAACCCAGAAGCCTGAACAGGTGTGGCGTTGTTGTTTAACAGAGTTCTGTTCTGAATAACCTCCATGCATTTAATTAAATTCTCCCTGTGTTCGAAAAGCAGAGCACACAGAAGCTAAGCGTAAAGGTCACGCTATAGCCGTTGCTAAGAGTAGGAGGAGCTAGGTTTATAAACCTCCATTTAAGCAATGTATAAGAAGCCACTCCCATCTCTTCACCTTCCCGTAACCCCCTCAGAGAACCCACATTTAGGCGAAATCTTAGGTTAACACTTCGCTGCAAACCTGGCGGCTCCTACAGCTAATCTCTGTTTATTTCGTCTTCTGCGGTCATGGGCAGCTACAGACAATAAGCGTAATTGAAACATGTTTGCATATAAAACAATGTAAACAAGTACAGCTCTAATGTACAAAATGCACCTGTTGTATATTCAGAATCAGTGGGTGTAGCGCAAACCTGCAACCTTATGGAGGAACCGCCCCTGGATTATGGGGTACATCTTTACACTTGATGAAGTGATTTGTTAGACTTATCCTAATGAACGTTATTTATTAAATTGTTTATATGTTGATATTCATTTTTATTGTGGATTCAGTCAACCATTAATATCTGATTAGATTTGCTACTCAGTCTGCTTCATATGAAATTCATTTCTTTACAGTTAATAGATTTATTTCTTTCCCAAATACTTATGAACTATAATTTAAAATTAAATTCACACTGTAGTAAGGATTTTCTATTATTGTAATTTTTGTTGGATAACTTCTAGGTAGGAATAAGTTAGACACCGGCTAATTTTTTGTTAAACCCAAACCATTTACATGTTTGCCTAGCATGCTTAATAATGGATTTACCCTGTGATAAACTTATAGAGTTGTTTAATTTGGTTTCGCTTTTAATTTATTTTTCTTCAGTTAAAAAACTGGCATGGTTCAGAATTTATGAATAGAGCATAATGTTAGCTGCTGTTTTGGCAAGTGACTTCTATATTCTATGCTTCTGGATTCTCGCTAAGGCTAAAAATCTATAATTTGCAGTAAAGGAGGTTTCCTTGGTTAAACTGTGTGCCCTTCCTATCCTTATATATTCGATTCATTTACTTAAAGTTTCCTTCAAGATAAAACAGAGTCTGTTACATTTGATACTCCTTTTTGTTTGAAAATGTTATTATTTGCCTATATCCCGCCCTTCTATGCTCTCATATTTCATTGCCATATTACAAATTTATTTGAAACTTGCATTTCTTTCTGGTACTGAATATGACACTGTAGCTTAAACACGTTTACATAATGTAACAAAGGGAACGTTTTTGAGCTGAGTGATTATATGTACTCATCCTGTGCCAAAGACAGGTGGGTGGACATCAGCGGTGAGTTAGGCACAAATTTATTGCTTCGTTAGTTCTTGAGGGAACTTCTCTATATTTCATTGAACATCATGGTACGTTTCCATGACGAACTTCTATTTCCTAATTATAGTTATATGTATTTTAGCAATTTTCGATTTCCTCTTTAATTTTTGTTTCAATTTTCCCTCACATTTATTTCTTTAAATGCAGAGCTTTGTTCTTGTGATTAATGCCATACGAATAACACAGGATATGAAATGCAACATGTGTCTTCCTGCTTTTAGAACATTTATTTCTATTTCAGCCTCATTATTCGCCTTGTTTCTACAAAGAAATGAGTAGTGAAATTATTATTGTAAACGGATATCCTAAACTTGGACCAGATGACAAAATAATTGTTTCCGCAATTGTGGTTAAGATATTAATATGAGTATAAGTGATTTGTAAATTATGATAGCAAGTGGCGACACTTTTGTTTCCGGAGAGTGCTCACCACAACGCATAGCCGCTCCCCTCCCGCTGGCCATCGGAGCTGCTACCCCCATCCTAACCCTCCAGCCCTGCAGGAGTATTGATCTGTCCGCAGCATCTGTCTATGGTCCAACCAGTTTTACGGCGCAAACAGTACCGTGCAGTAGTGCTCTCATCACGAGCTTAAGTCTTTTGTGTATTGTCTTGCCGCCGGCTGCTGCATAGATGTAGCGTCTGTGCCAATTGCCGGCACCACTACACGGGGTAAACCAAATACCCGTTTGTCCACAGTCGCCACGGCACCACCGACAGCACAACCATTCGCACCGCACCACCAACATCGACCGCAATATAACGGACGGGAACAACTTACGACGCAGTTCGCTCTCTCGAAACCGCCAAGCTGAACTCCGGTCGACACATTATGCAGTTTAACGGGCAAACGACACTCATTACACATATTGTTTGTGTATGTTAGCTAAAACCACTCAGATGCACCAGTAACTTGGAGAACGTAATTTGAAACGTGATTGCATGATTACAGCGTGACAGCGGCAGCCCTTTACAGGTAGTAGACAATGGAAGATTTGTCCTGGCAGGTATGTACAGCTTTGAGGCATAAAGCATGATCGCAACCATGTTGGTTTGGGTGGCTCAGTTGGGTATGTGCTCTCCTACTAACTCCATGGTTTGGGGTTCAAACTAATGGTTCCTTAAGTGTGCTTAAAAAGTCAACGCCATGTCATGTAAAGGAACTCTTTATCGCCAAAAATGCTGCTTGTTGTATTCTAACATGATCACAAGATGTTAACATTCACTGACAGGTAAAATACCGAAAACTTCAATTTAAAGCGCTTTAACCATAAGAAGCAATATGTGCTCTTTTGTGTTACACCCACTGCGCGCGCATCACCTGAGACTGGCGTGCAACATGACCAAACCTCATTCATCCGCTCTACTTTTCATGACTGTCGTGATACGTCATCCCTTCATGGTGAATGCTATTTTCGTACCGGCATTAAAATTGGTGCAAGACATAAATATAATTTAAACCGCTGCATAGAGGAGTTTATGCAAGCTATCAGGCATTCACACAAGTCCCTCGAAGCGTAATGTTGTCAAAAGTGTCCAGGTACCGTCAAATTGACATAATTTTGTTTGCAACATAAATGTCTTACGTTTTATCAGTATACCATATAAATTTTTTGTCATTCTCGCACTTAATTAATGTCTTTATAATGTTGGTATCCTTGTGTCTTTTAAAACCAATAGGTGTATCAAACATTTCCAAGATACATGATCAGTTACCTACTCGCTAAATGAGAGACACTGGACGCTATAAAGTGACCGGTCCCAATCTAGAATAAATAAATATTATAAACATATAATATAAATAATCTGTTTCTTGCCCGCCTCCGTGGTCTGAAGTAGCGTTTGTGCCTCACACTCAAGAGATCATGAGTTCGAATATCCTTAAGGATGAGTTACCTAGATAACGTTTTTTCCAGGGTTTTCCCTAATCCGACGAGGACGAATGTCGGACTCTAGGGACCCTGGACTCATTTGAGTATCACCTGTTTCATTCATTCATACATTCATCATTCGATATGACGTGCAATTTTGAAAGGACAAAAAAGATCTGTTTCTTTACTAAAATGTTTTGGAACTAATACTGTTATTAATTTGACATTCCTTTACTAAATTATATTAAGTTATATATCTTCACAGAGAAACACTAAAGTGCAAGATATTGTTTGTATTTATCCATCATACAATAATGTTCACATTCATTAAAACTAACTACAACAGTTATCATATCTTTGCAGCAGGTGAAATTACGCACCTTTATATTAAGCGGGCATGACCCACCTCTCAAATAGTATATCTACCTGACGGTAGAAGGAGGCCTCAATATTGCTACCAGCACAACAAATAGATCACATGCCGCTAGGGGAATCGTATATAAACTCGCTCCATTAGATGCTATTGATGACGTCAACTTTTGCGCAGTAAAACACAGATAAAATTAATACAATGTACATCACTCACATCCATTGACGTCACGCTCGTAATGGTGAGCATGTTTGCCGGAGTGACAAGCTGCTCACCATCTCTTTTGAATAATTAGGTACGTTAACTTCTATTGCCATTTATTTGGAATTTAAGGGGAGGCATCTGTGAAAAATGCTTAAATCCAGAGTTTACATCAGAACTGCTTGAAATTTTGTCATTAGGTGGGGTATAGGGAATCTAGTTAAGCTTTCAAAATTCATATTTCTATCTTAAATAGTTTTTTTTTTTTTTTAAATATTTAGTGCTTTTTATAGTATGATTTTTGTATGTTATATAAAAAGTACCAGGTCATACAGTTATAAAAGTTGCTATACTTTTAAAGTGTGTATCAAGTATTTTTGGAGAAAAAATTTTTTATGTGTGAATATATTAATTTTTTCTTAATTTTTTTGCAATTTTGAGATTTAAAATTCAATAATAAATAAACTATTTAATTTAAATAAAAAAATACCAACTTTTATTAAACATTTATTTAGGAATATGTATGCAAAGTTTAATACAAATTCGTTGAGAATTGCAGAAGTTGGAGCATTTTGAAGATACAAAAATGTTCAAAAATTGAAAGTGGAGAAAAATGAATTTAAAGATTTAGATTGAAATTACACTACTTTCTTTACTTTGAAAACTCCATGCATCATATGCAGGCCCTACAGCTATCTTATTACCTTCTTTCTCTTTAATTTGGTTACCTTTGGCCCTTTTTTTATAATTTTTCTATCTACAATAGTTTTTACCAAAAAAATTATAATTTAATTTTTTGCTGCAATTTCTTTACATTCTTAACATTCTCTACAATTTTTGTTATAAATGATTAGAACTTTGGATTCTGGTTCCTTTAGATAATAGTTACAAAACTATATATGTATATACTCATTTGCCCATGTCTAATGGTTCTGGAGGAGAAAATTTAAGGAATATGATAGAATTTTCTTGAAGTTTTGACAGTTTTCTTTTTTCAATACCAATCATTATTAATTTTTTCATATACAGCCATACTGATACCAATTTTTATAGAAAACTTATCTAGGAATATACATATATGCAAAACTTAAAGAAATTCATTGAAAACTTTAGTGCCTGGACTGTAAGGAGTATTAAAAATGCTAAAAGTTGGACATGAAGCAATATCTATTTAGAAGCTCTAAATATAGACAACATTTTTTTTCTATGTTTCTAAACCCTCCTGCACTATATGAAGACCACTCAGCTAGTTTATTATCCTCTCCTTCTTTTAATTTAGTCACCTTTAACTGCTGCTTGGCAGATTTATATTTGCTCAATGAACTCTGAGCACTTTGTTTTAGCTTTCACCTATCCCTAATGCTGTTAATTTTCTTGCTAGCAGGACTTACTTTGCTTGCTGCAACTTTTGCCTTAACTTTCAGTCTATCTTTATAACCCATATTAAATTCACTAACAGCTGCAATCACTGCAATTTGCAATTTCTTTGTGATATTTACTCCATGGAAAATTTCATTAGCATTCTGTGCTTCTCCTTTAATGCAACTTTCCTGTAGAATAGTACTAACTAATCTCTTTATTTTTGTCTATGAAATGGAAATTGTAAGTAGAATAGTTCATGCAATTCATACCCATGGTCTTACAAAACTTCTGCATAGAAATATGACCCTTACCAATGCCCAGAAATACATCAACCATTCTTCTATTTACATCAAAAGGTGACCTACTAGAATCACTGTTAACTCTTGGGCTATAATATGTTTTCACTTAACATTTACCTCAAGCAGAGCATTCTAGTATCATTACTTACTATTATGGCTAGAAAACCATATGTATCATTATATTTTGCTTCGAAATAGCCACTGTACTCCTAACCTAACCTGGTATGAATCATATACCTACTGTTGCAACAAGAAAGCACTACAATGTTAAATCAGGCTTTATTCCTATTCTTAACAATAATAATTTAATATAAGCTGCTATCCACAGCTTTCACTTGCATGTAAACCATATTTCACAAACACTACATGCAAGTGGAAATGTTTGTTTACTTTCAAAAGTAGTAAGTGGGAAATAATATATAGAAAATGGTAGCGGACAAATCAGTAGCTTCCACAAACATCCACAAGATGTCTCTGCACATTACCACAGTTACAGAATCAAACCGCATAGTTTAAACGTGAGAATTTCATCAATTTCTTTGCAAGACACTAGAAAAAGCAATATAAATGGCCACGCCCACCCACACATGGGCATTTAAATAATGACGTAGTGGCTGTTTAAATAGTGCTAGGGCCTAACTGACGGCAGATTCTGAAACTACAATGTTTAAACATAATTTTAATGCAAAAAACAGAAAATGTCCTTTTTTGTCATTTTTGACGAAATTTCGCCGATGCCTCCCCCTTAACAAGATGCGCTTAATAGCTCTCGGTAACATACACCACTATTCTTACGTTGCGCTGTGTATTACTATCATTGTCTGTCTCACACACAAGCACATGATATGTCTACGTTGCAGTGCTCTCCAATTGGCTATTGTCATATGCTGGAGGTTTGACCTGGCAATTCTGTTTCTATTCAACTTTATAAAAAATCTCTACAGCTTTCATATAGTCTTTACTAAAATTTTTAATTAATGCAATCTTTCTAACCATTTTGAGCCATTTCACATTTCTACATTCTTTTCTCCATAATTCAGTCCTTTCACATTCAAACACCTGCTCTATATCTTCACTTCTCCTGCACGTCAGGCACTGTTTTTGTGGAAAATTTTTCTCATCCCTTTCAGTCTTCATATACCCGCTGCACCCACACTATATTCTCTCGTTCTTTATTTAGTCTGTCTATACATATATTCTTCTCTTTCCCATATACTTTTTACTGTAATGTAAAATTCTAATTATCATTTTCCAGCAAACTGTGTTCGAACTAGGTTAATCTTTTCTTCCCTACTCTTGTTATTATTTTATTCTTGTTAAAATATACAGTGATAGAGTTAATATCTGGGAAATTTTAAGACTTTCTTGATGCAATTTGAAAGTTGAAACCCTTCATTAAAGCATTCAGAACTGAAATTGTACACTAGACCAAAAGCTCATTCATCTTAACAGTAAATTAACGCACTTTCTTCTGGGGTAACAAGCCAGGTGAAAAGACGATTAGATATCGATTTTTTGGTAAATTAACTGTTCTACTGACATGCATATATTTATTAATAAAGATATACACAATAAAACACAGACATGCAAAGACAAGTAAGAATAAAAAATTATATTCCTTTGCAAATAATAATGTTTTAATAAACAAGAATCATTGGTAATAGCCATGCATCAAGTAAAGTGATAAACTGTAAAGAAAAAAGCGATGGTTGGATGACATTGACAATATGCATATCACATGATTATGGTGATAGTAGTGGTGATAATAATGGTGATTATGACATTGTTTACTTCTGCCAGCTTTGTATTTCTTTTATTTCAGGAATTGTATCCTTTGGAGTAGGCTGTGCTATAAATGGTTTTCCAGGATTATACATAAACATCCTGTCCTACCTCAGCTGGCTTAATAAAAACATGCAAAAAGAATAATAATATTCCATCTTCCAAGTAGCAGGAAAATGCACTTAAGTGAAAAGAACTGTCCTTCCATCAAGTGGAGTGTCATATGCAATTCTATATAACAGTCACAAACTATTTTCATCTATGTTGAAGTAAAACTATGTATGCTAACATTACAAACTTTTCAGGGTGCAGGAGAGCAAGGGCAGATCCATTATGTATTTCTGAAGAGAAACCTATTTATTACCATGAGAATGTTAATGAATAATACATATTAGGTAAAAATATGTTATAAAATAGCTGATTGTTATTGTGATTTTGGTTAAAAGATAAAACATATGATCTACACCTTGTTCAACATTCGTCCCAATTACACAGGTTACAATTGGATCCTGCAAATCTCTTAAATTTCATTTGCCAACCTATACCATCCAGCTTCCTCCATCAAAGAACAATTAGGTCCTACGCATAGGCGTGGCTTAGCACCATCCGCCTGCCCTACTCCCCGTTTCTCTCTCTCTCATGCCTCGTGACAGTATTTGAAAATCTGCTATTCAGAAGCAGCATTCCTTTGCTTCATTATATTATTTTTAGCAATGTGATAATTGGCATTTAAATGTTGTTAATTACATAATCTTGAATTTATTTTTTTAAAAATTTAATTTCAAATTTTTAGTGATTAATTATGACTTCTGGGTGGGTAATTCTTTATGTACTTCATAATTAATTCAAATTTAAGCCATAAAAATAATACAATATTCAGAACCAGATATACAGTTTCTGTTTAGTGATTTTTGAATAGCATAATTTCATTAAATAATGCAATTTCGGAACTGTTCATAATCTCTGTTCCCTAATCTCAAGCCACAAAAAGATATGGCTTGAATAAAACTGATGTTCAACATGGCCCTTGGTACACAGCAGTTTTTCCTAGATTTGCCTGTTAGCTTTCACTATATGATTAATTGAGCAAGAAGTTAGAAATTGGTATGTGATGTAAATATTACATTTTGGTCTCGGATATAGAAAATGTCGAACCTTGCTTCCAGAGTACATCAACAGATTTGGTTAACCACACAATGCAAGATTGAAATATTGTGACTTGCCTTTATAATAAATTGTAGGCAGATCTTGGAACTTAAATGTGAATCAATTGCTCTGACACTTGTCTTCCTTACAAGAGACACCTTTGACCTCAAATACTCGGAAGCGCAGGACAACATGCTTAGAACAATCGATAATAAACAAAACAGTGGCCTGTGTAATTTCTAAGCAAAACGTTGCATTTTGCCACCAGTGATATTTTAATAGAGAGAAACAAAGTTACAAGGTGATATAATTCAAGGACGTCAATGTATAATTACAGTTTCATTCAACAGTGCTAAAAACTCTCTGCTTAAAGTACTTATGATAGTAAAACACAATATACTACACATCTGATAGCGGTTATAGAAGTCCTCAAAGTATAGATGCAGAATTTCAATTAAATGGTTAAAATGAAGAGTAAGAGAACAATGTTTACACCTCTTTAAAGCCATGTTATCATATTCCAAATCAGTTTTGTATTCACATAGTCCATTGTGAAAAGCCACACTAATTACATTTGCAAATAATGATAAAGGTATGTCAATAACATAACCTGCATTTTGCCAAGCATATTGCAATATGGGTTTACACTTTGATATAGCAAACTAATTGTAAATTACAGAGTGAAGTTTGATGATGAAATAATGATCATGTCTCTTCACATGTGATTTGGCACATTGCAGTCTAACAAAATTAGCAACCCTTCTGTTATAGAGCTTACACTGCTTACAGAGCTTAATGGTGCAGTAGACAAGTGTGGAGTTCAGTACGGAAATGATACAGACCACTTGTTTTAATGGTCATTTGTTATTTTAAGCATGATTTCATGCATTTTTGAGCATTCGAGGTCAAAGGTGTCCCTTGTTAGTATACCTTTGAATTACCTGCCTTAATTACCTTTACATTTAGCCTGGGAGCTGGCTTAGTGTAATTACACCTGTCTCCCTCTCATTATTTTAGCATTACTATTGTTGAGAGGCATTGTTGTGGCAGGCACAGCTGGTGAGTGTGAAAGAGACAGATAGTGCAGCGTGGAGATAAAAGCTTGCCGAAACAGAGAAAGAAAGAGACAGACAGATACATGTTTGGAAGTTTCGTCTTTCTTTTGCTGTCTTGATTGTTACGGAGCATTCCACTAATTTCTAGAAATAGTGACTGGATATATAAAAGTGCCCCGGCTGTCAACGCAGTTATTCAGTTGTTAATGGAGTTGAGTTGAAAGTGGAGAACTGTTAATTGTGTGGTGGACCTTTGCAGTATACCGCGAGTGATTTTGTTTGTTTGTTTATGTGTGGTGAAGCAACCAGAGACTACTGTGTATATGACATGTCGCTTTTAGAACCTGTAACGGGTGTACAAAATGTCTTTCTACTGAAATAAAGAGCATTTTGAATGTCTGCAAATTAGACTTTTAGTTTTATGAACCCACAAAGTCACACTATACATCCGGAGTATGATGGGCACAGTATTTTTTACTGCAATTCCATACCTTATTTAACTTATAGACTAAATTAAAGAAATCCCCACCCAGAATAGAATTCTTCATCTAGTCAATTCTATCTGGGGTATTTATTGTAAAAACTTTCTCACTTGCTCTCTGTAAAATAAGCTTAATTTTGCATACTCTCATTATAGTAGCAGTGTAGACAATGCTGTCACTGAGATGAAGGAATAAAAAATGTGAAAAAATTGTGTTTCAGAGAGTTTTTAAAAAAAACTAGGAGTTTAAAAACAAGGGCTTCAGTCTAGTACATTTTTGTCTAACTTACAAACAATTGCTGTGTTAAATATCAATCCCATTAATACCTTTAGTTCCAGACATGTTTCTAGGTCTACATTATTGAATTTTTTCCTGAAAGACTGCAGCGCCACTTATCACTTGTCTAACATACCATATTGCCTGTTCATATACTTATTAAAAAGGATCATTGTTCTAAAATAAATTTACATAAACCACAATTGAATATTTAAATCTGAATTAAATGCAACTGGTCAATTAAATGCAATAGCCCATCTCAGTGGTGTCAGAATAGTATGTCTGCATCACATTCAAGAGGTTCAAATGAGGTTCAAATCTCAAGCCTAATATAGAGACCTCCATACAAAATTAAAACACTGATTTAATATTTCAGATAAACCCTGAGAGTTATTCTAAACAGCCGAAATGTAAAAAGTATGGGCAAACAACTATTCAATGAGATAAAAAGAAATAAAAACAATTTATGATTAAATTGGTAAAAATACTTAATAGATAATTCTTTTTATAGTCCAGAGAAATATTAACTAGCATACTATAACCAAAATATCAAATATCTGGTGCCTGGGAAGAGAATTAGGCTCACAGAATTTTTTCATCAATACTAGCATCTAACAGGTGTACAAAATGCAGACATGGACAAATTCAAGAGCAGCATTTTCAGCATGCTTATGAAATCTGGAGACGTTCACTCTTCATTGCAGCTGCTTCCACAGCGCCTATCACTGTTCCCCTAAACAGCAAGAAATTTACAATCAGTTTACTAACAACAATGTTGCTAAGCATTAGTCTTGTATAATATACCACACTAAACAATGAATGAAAAAATTAGTTTCATATAATATGTATATACTCCTAAATTGGAATAAAATTGCTAAAACAGCTAGAATAAGAAGGCAAAAAAATTAATTTAGAGTAATTCCTATACTTAAAATAGATGCTGACGTACAATCAGTCTCTCTTTTACACAAATACAACACTTCGACACATCTCTATAATGTCAATTAACCCTTTCACCGATATGGACGTCATATGACGTCCAAGTTAAAATGCCCCAAACCGATATGGACGTGTATAGACGTCCTGCGCATACATGCATTTAATGCTCATTTCACGCCAATTATTTTAATCTTCCTATTTTACAATAAATTTAAATTACTTCTATAAGGAATGTAAACGTACCCTTAAAGGTTTCTTTTTGAATTGTACACCTCCAAACCTGGATAAACGCACAAGGGCACATCTGCAGATTCACATCTGCAGATTCACACCAAATAATATTGGTTTCCTTGCGAACTTCTTTTTCGCAACACACTACACATTTTCGTAATGGTTACAACTTTTTTTGGTTGTGAGTGGTATACTTTTAGGAAGGTTTTTTTTTTTCCTTTTTTTTCCATTTATGCCCCGCCTTTAACTACTATGGTCATATCGGCGGCCGTTCTCCTTTGGAACATACTGAAGGTGTTAACTCGTTACCTTTGGTTTTTTTTTATCATTACATCATGCACACATTCACACTCTCATTCATACTTCCAGACTCTGGGGAAGATGGGGAATTATCTTGGTCGGAGAAAAATCCCCACCCCCACCGCCGGGAATCGAACCCGGAACCCCTAGCACGGTAGGCAGGTGCTCTACCGACTGAGCTACGGGGGCCAGCCAGGAAAGTATTTTCTCTCAAGTATGAGGGCTGATGTGGTGAATTTCTTACCCCCTAGTATAAAGAGGCCTCTGAGTATTATAATACTCAATTAGATTATGAGCCCTTTATACGCACAAGTACAGGTAGATGAATGTCTTGCATGAATTTACAGCTCTGAAAATTACTAAACAACTGTGCATAGTTACATCCAGTGGTATAAAAATACTTATTTTTTATCATTTAACTGTTTTTCGTGTAGAGGGATAGCTAGTAATAGCTGATCCACATCACCCATATTTGACCCGCCATTTCCCCAAACAATGGAGTAGCTAACATGCCATCTGTAGACCAGCACACGTCACTGCTACGTATGTCCCAAAGATCTTCTTCATAATCGTACAACAAATCTAACCAGATTTTCTACAGTAATATCAGAAGCCTGTACAAATCATACCCAAGCTAATTTATTTGCTACATTACGGGGATAAGCCATGGTTAACATTGAAATTTAACAATTTCAAATGTGCCATTCATTTAGCTCTTGATAGGTATAAGAAATCACTCTGAACACAGAGAGAGTATAAATAACTAAAATACAGAGCGAAAACAGCTGCGTAAGGCTACCAGAAACCTTGGTTGAGAAACACTGTAATAACAGATGCTGACAGAGAGTTTTCTTTCCAGTGTGTGAGTGTGTAACGCAACATACTCTCGTATGATTATCGCTTGGTATACCATAAATAAACTAAACTTGAACCGGAGAAGTTGCTTGCGTAGCTATACATACATACATTCGTTCGTATACACACAAAACAAAATGATTCAAATGTTAGGCGTGTTCGGCGCAAAGAATGGCTTTCGCTACAGTGAAACAAAGTAGTGAAATTTCAACGATTTATTAATGTAGTCTCTACTTTATTGTTACTGTAGATTTATACTGCCTTTAATGAGTTTTAAACCAGTTTTTGTTTCATTTAAATAACTTAATAAATACGGAAGATACGGAATTGTATTTATGATGCATTTTTACAGCATTTAACAATTTAAATGTCCTGTTCTGTTTATTGGGTATCCGTTTCTGGCCCCTGAAGGGTTTAAATGGCCATCGGCGAAGCGGTTAATGTCACTTTAGCATGCATCCTTTGTGCTGCTAATAATACTGTCCTGCAAAACATAACTTTTGTTCACTGGTTTGCGAAATGAAAGGTGATGTTAACAAATTTCGGTGTGCTAAATTGAATGATGCCATTCATTTTTCTCCATCTTCTCACAAATCACAAAATAATATTTTGAAAAGGTCTTTGATGTAAAAATCATGCGTTACAAAATGAACATAAAAAGCAAAATTTCTGAATATCAAATATATACAAATACCTGTATATGTGCCAAAGAAGGCCTGAAGTTACTTCTTCCATGGCCGAAAAGATGGTTTTGTTGATTTACGTTTATGTTGTGATTAAGGAACTTCTTAATGTTAGTCCGCTAACATTAAAAGGTTCCACCAACTCTGATATCTCCCCTCCATCTCCTTGATTTCTTAATGAAATAACTCACCTTGTTCATCTCTAAGGGATCCCAAATTATCAGGAAAATAGTTTACAAGAAGTGAAGCTTTAAACTCATATTTTGCCCAGAAACTCATAGCTTTTGTAGTATATTTCTCGTATCTATTTTGCATCACAGAACTTTAATATTTCCAAGAAACTTATTACCTCTTTGAAAGCACACTATCCTTATGGTTTTCTATTATTCATCATGTTCAAAAATGCATTTTTTATATTAGCTATCTTGTTGAGGTGCACTAAATATACCCTCTTTTATCTGAGCTTCAGACGTCACAGAAAATTTACTCTCAGTTAATTGAAACACAAACTATTCCTATCCATTGCTTTCACGTACTGTTTCATAATATGTAATTTTATATGCAAAAGAGGCATTAACACTTTTTTTGGGGGTGGGTGCATCAACTAGGCTGCCACCAATTACTTTTCTTCCCTCCTGGTGTTAAAAAAATTTTCTCTTACGCCATTGTCTCCCTGTCCAGTGTTTAACCCTATTTCAACTGTTCCATTTATTTAAGAAGGATGGGTATCTTATATGTGCTCCTTCTTGCTGCCCTAGCAAGATTTTGGATGCCTTAGGTCTACACAATAGCCATTGATAATCCTTGTACAGTAGCTACAAAATAAGAATGAACATGGGAACAGCAAGTGGGCGACAGAGATAGAAGACATATTTGTCTTTGTCTCACCGAACCCACGTAGCATACAGATGCTTATAGAGAAGTTTGCTTATATTTCAGCATGTGTGTTAAAACATATATATGTAATCTGAACCTTAAAACTGTGAACAAGAGAACAATTCACTTGCGCAATAATTTGTAGAAAACAATAACAAATTTACTCTTCTTCAAAATATTGGAATTTATTTTACTAAAACCATTATTATATCCTATCACACTGTCACGATCTGAGTATAAAATACTCAGATTACTCCTTGCAGATTAAGATTCTGCGAACTTGCAGATCAGCACTACAGACAACACATCTTTACACTTCAATGATCTGACGAAGAGTGAAACTAAAACCATTTCTTTCTTACACACACACTATTTGTGCATCTTAAATGCACACTCAAAATAATTCTGCACAACCTCAGAGAGACACAAATGTACGTCTTTCTCTTACGATGTTCTTAAGCAGAAGAAAGATCTTTTAAAACTTAACAACTTCCTCTCATTTGAGTTTGTCATGGTTACACATAATCTACCTTACATTTTATCCATTTAAACATTAAATCCATTATCCATTAAACATTACAATTCCTCCAGCTATTCCTCTCACACAACATAAAATATCTAAAATAATTGCTTCAAAATCATAAATCGTTCTATGTAAAACACACTTTTGAAAATTGTCTAATTTGGTAGCATGTTTTTAGCTGCTCGATGTTTTCAAGGAGACCTAAATATGAGCATTTCTAATTTGGTGAACTGTTTGCCTTCTTTAACAATATTTGTCACAGAATGAGCAATCACGTGACAAACTTGTGCAAATTTGTACTTTTGAAAATATATTTAATTGACAACTGTTTGAAAAAGGAATACACATGAAAAATAATATTTCTAGTCTGCTTATGTAAAATCTCAGTCAGTACTAAGCACACCAGTACTAGTCTTGCTAAGCAACATATGTACCAGCTTTGAAAAGCAAGTTTGCACTCTTAAAAGATCACCACCATACTGAACGCAAAGTAAAAAAAGGCTACTGCAGCATAGCACGTGTGTATTTTTCAGTTTGCACTCTTAAAAGATCACCACCATACTGAATGCAAGGTAAAAAAAAAAAAAAAAAAGGGCCACTGCAGCATAGCACGATTGTGTTTTTCAGTTTGCACTCTTAAAAGATCACCACCATACTGTATGCAAAGTAAAAAAAAAAAGGCCACTGCAGCATAGCACGTGTGTGTTTTTCTTCACTGACGGTTAATGATTGTTTTCTTTCTAGTCAGGCAACTTATCGTTCGATATCTCCGAAACCAGATGTTCTCTAAAAATGGGGTTTGGACACTCAACCTCAGAAAAAGTAGCTCTGTGTCATGGGAGAAACAAAAGAATTCTGTAATTAGTATCTTTTCAGTGCACAAAGAAATTAACCGTAGAGTTCAGCAAAGCGAGCTGGTCCGCGTGTTGAACTATACAACGTTACACACATCTCTTTGGCTTATCAGGTTAAACCAGCCACGCCTAGCGCCGCCTTATGGTCATTCCTATTTTTCAATTATCTTAGTTAATTCTAAAACAGTTTCAAGATTTTCATATACACTAATTCTTTTAGAAAGACAGAATGTGCAACTAGTATTCAGGGAAGTTTGCTTCTGTTCTGCAATAAAATGGCTTTCAGATTTCTTTTCGAAGTGTCAATGAATGAACATTAGTCATTATTATTGTACGTTTTGTCTTTCCAGTTGTTGTATTACACCTGGTATATCACAACAATAAACAAGTTGGTCTTTCATCTTAAAGAACTTGGTAAATTCTTTGTCTCTATTCTTTTACCAGCAAAATGTGGTGCCTGGTGCCAGAATATTCTGCTCTTTCAACTTTAATCCAAGTATAACACAAATACAACTATTTGCAACAAAAAATTTCACTTAAGAAAAATCAACAGCTGGTATTTCAAAATTCATTACGTGATGTTTATTTTTTAAAATAAGTATCTTTTCCCAAACAATTAAATCTATTGGACCATTTAATTGTTTTAATAATTTAACTCCAGGATTTATTTCATGGTTAAATGACAAAAAATGATCTGCTACGGCCAATTGATCAGTTTGTTTATACTTAATGTTACGAAAATGTTCTTTGGTTCTGGTTTCCAAATTATGTTTCGTCTTTCCAATATAAATCTGATCACAATCTAAACAATTAAACTGATAAATACCAGAGTTTTTATTATTAGCAATTTTATCTTTTTTAGAGAAATGTAAATTTTTAATACTATATTTATTTTGAGGAACTAAAGATATACCAAACTCTTTAAAAATGTTATGAAAATGTTTATTAACCCAAGGTTGGTAAGTAAATTTTTTTTAAATTATAGTAATAGTAATTTATTTCCTTTTACATCAACAAATGGAAATACAAAATAAAGATTACAAATTATAAAATCCATACTGAAATATGCCATATATTCCTAAATCCCGAAAATCCTATCATGTTATCATGTTGCCCACCAATGAAAAATAATTCGGTCCCCATACACCTAACCCTAGGTTTTTGTGTATTGGAGGCCCTCTGCTCCTTTTTACACTTTCTGCCATTTCACCTATCCCACTCTACATTTTTCTCTTAATTGTTCTTAGCCATCTCTTTAACTTTCCCTAAATAATTCCCTATATTTCTCCTGTTCTTTTCTCCTTTTACTGACATTTTTCTAATTACTACTTCACCCCCCAAATTGTCCCATTTACGTAGCCAAGCCTGCTCTCTCCATATCTTTGACTACAATTTAATATACAATGGAAATCTGCATTCTTTTCCCCACACAATGGACATTTATCTAGCTCCCTCTCTAGACCTATACCTTTCAAGTTTCTCCCTCCTGTTCTCACCCAAGCAAAACCTTCTCATCTTTTATTTTTTTAATGGTAGAAATATCATTTGATATTTATATATCAAATAAAGAAAAACATTTTGCAAAAGCTAATAATCCTGTTTTACCTAGAATTTATGCTCTTTCTAAAATTCATAAACCTGGAAATAAAATGAGAATTATTGTAAATTGTATAAATCTGCCAACTTACAATTTAGCTAAATGCTTACATAAAAAATTTAGTAATTTTGATAAATTAGAGAGTTTAAGCATTACAAATTCTTTTGAACTGGTAAAGCAGATTGACAGTGTTGTATTATCAAAGAATGATAAACTTTTAGTTAATTGATGGAAATTAATCATTTCTCCACACTAGCCGTATATAGGCTGAGATGTTTGATGGATAGAGTCAACATGAAAAATTCAATGCCATGGCCGGGATTTGAACCACGGATCTCCTGGTTTCCGTCCAGTCGCTCTTAACCTTTGAGCTACCATGGCCAACGTGCCTTCCTGACATTAAATTCTCCAGTTGACTCGTATATTTTCCCCGGTAGACCACTAGGGGCTCTCGCATCCGAGATACACCGTTTTGTGGCGACTTACTATTGTAAGTACTTAAGTCCCAGGCTTCATTATTTAACTCTTATTATTTTAGTTAATTGATGGAAATTAATCATTTCTCCACACTAGCCGTATATAGGCTGAGATGTTTGATGGATAGAGTCAACATGAAAAATTCAATGCCATGGCCGGGATTTGAACCACGGATCTCCTGGTTTCCGTCCAGTCGCTCTTAACCTTTGAGCTACCATGGCCAACGTGCCTTCCTGACATTAAATTCTCCAGTTGGCATTGAATTTTTCATGTTGACTCTATCCATCAAACATCTCAGCCTATATACGGCTAGTGTGGAGAAATGATTAATTTCCATCAATTAACTAAAATAATAAGAGTTAAATAATGAAGCCTGGGACTTAAGTACTTACAATAGTAAGTCGCCACAAAACGGTGTATCTCGGATGCGAGAGCCCCTAGTGGTCTACCGGGGAAAATATACGAGTCAACTGGAGAATTTAATGTCAGGAAGGCACGTTGGCCATGGTAGCTCAAAGGTTAAGAGCGACTGGACGGAAACCAGGAGATCCGTGGTTCAAATCCCGGCCATGGCATTGAATTTTTCATGTTGACTCTATCCATCAAACATCTCAGCCTATATACGGCTAGTGTGGAGAAATGATTAATTTCCATCAATTAACTAAAATAATAAGAGTTAAATAATGAAGCCTGGGACTTAAGTACTTACAATAGTAAGTCGCCACAAAACGGTGTATCTCGGATGCGAGAGCCCCTAGTGGTCTACCGGGGAAAATATACGAGTCAACTGGAGAATTTAATGTCAGGAAGGCACGTTGGCCATGGTAGCTCAAAGGTTAAGAGCGACTGGACGGAAACCAGGAGATCCGTGGTTCAAATCCCGGCCATGGCATTGAATTTTTCATGTTGACTCTATCCATCAATGATAAACTTGTTTCTTTTGATGTAACTGCCTTATTTGCTAGTATTCCTAGAGAAAGCCTTTTGATTTATTTAAAATAGTGGTTGAATTCAATAAATTTACATGAGGACTTAATAGCTGGTCTTGTTAAACGTACTAATTTTTATATACAAATATAATAATTTGTAACTTAAAACTTCACTTATCTTATAAGAAATTATGATATCACACACACTGGACTGGAAAACACACTGGACCTCCGAAGAGGGTTACAAATTTAAGTGTCTTTGACAAGGACATTTTATGCAGAATTGCATTTGAATTTTATGACCAAGGTGAATTTACAACTATAATAAAATAACTTGCACTTTTAGAACTAAAATTTCATATACTCGATTAAATTAACTTAGAGAATTTGAAAGGATTGGGATTAGGGTACAGAAACACAAATGATGAGCATCAATTTTTAAAATGTTACAATTGGTTTCATTGGTTAAAATGAAATGTAGTAAAATCTTACAATATTTAAATAAAAACCACCCTAAAGGAAATTACAATAAACAGATCCTTCATGAACAAATGCCTCGTGCAGGCAAACATCCCAGATAGGTGGAGAACTGCTACAGTTAAGATCTACATAGGGACAAGAGACGTGGCAAATCCAAATCACTATAGAGGCATCGCATTAGAATGTGCACCTCTCGAGATACTCACCAAACTAGTTACCAAGAGAATGAACAGTCTCCTCAACAGAAAACTACCGGAAGAACAATTTGGTTTCTGGAAGGGAAGATCCACCATACACACCAATAGATGGCTGCAGGAAGAAATCCAAGAAGTGCTTAGGCACCCAAGAGGAAAGCTTCACTCTGTGGATTATAGTAAAGCCTTTGATCTAATTAACAAGCACTTCACCAATAAACTGGTATGTGTCCTGGGAGAAGAACACTACCTCACAAGAATAGTAAATAATATATTGGCATGTATATATGTCCATATATACAACCAGATTGAGACCTCTCTACTAATAACATAACTCAGCAGAGTCCTACAGGGGGACCAATGAGTCCATTGCAATTTAACATTGCCACAATGGACGTTGCCCAAGCCACAATGACAGATGAAGTGAAAGTGTTTACCTACACGGATGACATGGTACTAGTATCAACTTCACATGAACAACTGCAGCTCACATGTAGCAGACTAGAAGTCTGGGCAAATGAAAATGACCTCCACATAAATGAAAGCAAAACAATGTCGATGGTCTTCAGAAAAGGAGGACAAACCTCACCGAGAGATATCTATTCAAAAATAAGAAGCTACAACAAGTAAACCACTTCCAAGTATCTGGGGGTCACCTTTCAGACACGAGGACGGTTTTCAGCAGACACATAAGACACAACATCAGCAGCAAAACTAGCTATGAATGACATCAACCTCATATACCGACTCTCCCTGGACACAGCACTGGCGCTCTTTAAAGTGAAGATCCCACAGGTCGTCACATATGGAGTAGACATTATATGGACACATTTAACAAAGAGATACCTCCTACAGATAGAGTAGGAGAAAGCCATGTACCTAAAAGAGGCCTACTGCTTGTCGAAGTACACACGGTCACACCCAGTATATGAACTAGCAAGGGAACACTTCTACATTGAAGAACTACGGGAAAATTTGCAACTGCAGTCCACAGATGCATACAACACCACAATAGATGAACTAAGAAGGAAGAAAGATCTAATATGGATGGAATTCTGCTCCACGGACGCAATGATGACAACGGAATGGGGATAAGCAGGCTACAAACTCAGACATCTAGTGACGAGAATGGGAACACATGGGTTCCATCATAAAATTTGAAATACAAAGAAACACCATGAACCAAATCGCCATGTATTTGTGAGCTATGTGCAAAATTCTACGACCGCTACCATGTCATAATGTGTCAGAATAGAGCAGTATCCTTAACAGCTTACTTAAAAAAACAACTGAACAATGCATCGAGATTTAACTGTATTGGAACACCACAGTGAAGCGAAAAATTATTAAATTTTAGATGAGTCGTATTTTTTACACATCTGCTTCACTTTCGTACCTATTTTGAGGACAGGTTTCGCAAATCATCGTTTGCATCTACGGCTCTTATGCGACTAGATGCAAACGATGATTTGCGAAACATGTCCTCAAAATAGGTACGAAAGTGAAGCAGATGTGTAAAAAATACGACTCATCTAAAATTTAGTAACTGAACAATGATTCAGTGAAGTTAACTTTACATTATGCACACTGTGCACATTTCCTACTATTAATTCATTAAATGAAATAGATGTTATATTCACTAAAGCTGATAAAGGGAACAAAATTGTAATATTATACAAAATGAATTACATTAATAGGGTGGAACTTTGACTGCAGGGAGAAGATTGTGTAAGTATTAAGAATGACCCTTTAAAATTGTGCATTGTAAATGTGAATAAAATAATGAGGTAATAGTCATACCTAAAAATGAAAATTATATGGTTAAAGTCAGTAATCCAGTTTTACCAAGAATTTACGGCCTGCCTTAGGTTCACAAACCTGGTAATAAAATGAAACTGATTGTAAATTTTATAAATTCATCCACTTATAATCTAGCAAAATGGTTAAACAAAAAATTTAGTACTTTTGATAGATTTGACAGCTTAAGTATTAAAAATTATTTTAAGTTAGGAAACAAGATCAGCAATGTAGTATTGTCAAAAAATGATAGGCTTGTTTCTTTTGATCTAACTGCTCTATTTCCTAGCATTCCTAGAGAACTTTTAATGCTTTTGTTTTAAATGCCTGAATTCTATAGATTTGAATAAGGATTCAATAGATAATTTTATGAAACTTACTAATCTGTGTTTGGACCAATTTTTTTTTTTAATTTCCGTGGAAAATTTTTTCAAAAAATTTCTGGAGTAGCTTTTCTAAAATACAAGTCACTAAAATATTTCCTTTAATTTTTAAAACATGGCTTAGATACATGGATTATATTTTTGCTATAGTTTCTGAGAGACACGTAGATGATGCTTTAAAACTTCTAAATTTGCAGGATAAAGCTACAATGTTCACATTAGAAATTGAAAACAATGGCTGCTCCCCCCCTTTATGGATCTAAAGATAATAAACAATAGCAATAAATTAAAGTTTGGTATTTATAGGAAATCAACTCACACTCATAATTATATAAAAAGTAAATTACAAAACTATTTCACACAAATTTTATGTTTTTTTATTGCTTGATTTACAGGTTAATGAACACACCCCTAAATAAGAAGGAATTTAATACAGAATATAAACACATTAACACTGATAGATAGTCAACATGAAAAATTCTATGCCATGACCAGGATTTGAACCACGGATCTCCCAGTTTCCATCCAGTCGCTCTTACCCATTTAGCTACCATGTGCCCTCCTGACATTAAATTCTCCAATTGACTCATATATTTTCCCAGTAAACAACTAGGAGCTCTCGCACCCAAGATACTCCGTTTGTGGCGACTTACTGTCATAAGTACTTGAGTGCCAGGCTTCATCATTTAACTCTTAATATTTAGGTTAATTGATGACATTAACTATATTAAGAGCTAAATGATGAAGCCTGGGACTCAAGTACTTATAATAGTAAGTCGCCACAAATGGTATATCTTGGAAGCAAGAGCCCCTATTGGTTTACCGGGAAAATATATGAGTCAATTGGAGAATTTAATGTCAGGACGGCACATTGGCCATGGTAGCTCAATGGGTAAGAGCAACTGGATGGAAACCAGGAGATCTGTGGTTCAAATCCTGGTCATGGCATAGAATTTTTCATGTTGACTCTATCTATCTAAAACCTTAGCCTATAGACGGCTAGTGTGAAGAAATGATTAATTTCCATCAATTAACCTAAACATTAACACTGCTTTAATTAATGGTTTTAATAAAGATTTTATACACCAAAAGTTTGCAAAATTTAAATATAAAAAAAAATGAAAATTAGATTTGCACTCTTAAAAATGCAAAAGATGGTCATAATTTTAAAAAGTTTACTTATCCTTGGGCAAATAAAAAATTTCAAAGAAGTTATATTGGTACATCAAAATAACTACAGCATAAAAAGTCTACTATATTTTTTTTTAAAAAAAGACAAAATTTCAGATAACAAATAATCTGGTATTTATCAAGTTAACTGTTTAGAATGAGATAAGATTTACACTGCTAGGACCAAATGTAATTTAGAAACCAGAGCAGAGGAACATTTCAGAAATATTAAATATAAACAGACAGTTAAGTCAGCCGTGGCTGATCATTTTTTGCCATCTAAATGTGAAATAAACCCAGAAGTTAAATTACTGAAACAACTGAATGCACCAAGAGATTTAATGGTTTGGGAGAAAATATTTATTTTGAAAAATAAAGATCGCGTGATGAATTTTGTTACCCTACAAATAGATGTCAATAACTTTGTGTTGGCCCCAGTAGATGGCAGTAAGATAGCGAGCTAGTCCTTAACTTCCGGAAGTAACCAAAGGTTATTCATTCGTCAGGCTACGGATGAAATGAATACATTTTGAAACCGATCCTAGAGGATTTTACATACAGATAAGCAGTTAGGGAAGTCCCGTGTAAATCAATTTATTCATTGATGACATTCTAGAAGCAATTAGTGTGCAAATAAACATTTTCCACTGATAAAGAATAAAGAAATACCTGGTTTCCCAGCTGATGATGATTTCATGACAGGATCAACAATCAATGGTGGATTACAAACAACAAATCCACTGGACAATTTCTGTAGAAAATGAAGTTAAATTTGGCTAAATAGAAAATTACAATACTTAAGATGGGAAACAAGTTAGGCAAAGATGAGAAGGAAGAAAGAGATATCGTTGAAAAACTATTTGTAAGTGGTATTTTAATACTTTGTCACTTACATTTTTATATTTTCGAGGGACTAGTTTTGGAAGCCATCACTTCCATTATCAACCTCTTTCCAACTGTTATCCTCTGTTCTCCTCTCTCTGGCGGTGTTCCACCAAATACAGCTACAACCAACCAACTACAAATAGTTTTTCAATTAATTTTGGCATCACTGTTACTAAATTCCTCCAATCATGCATAAAAGATATTGAATTGAGGTAATTAATAAATTTGATTACCGAGGAGTAAAATAAGTTATATAGGTAAAGCAAAAACCAGATGATTTGGAAAAATTAGTAAGAATGAACAAAACAATAAAGACCATTAAATATAAGATTTAAAGTAAAAGCTGGGACCAACAGCTCAACAACCACCATGTTTGAGACTAATGCATCTTCAATGGAACTCAAGCTTAGCAAAGCCCGACATTTGTCAATTTAACACCTGGCCACTTGGTGATGTTCACAAATTGATACTTCTTAGAGATTTCTCAACCAGCTGCTACAATTTAATTATGAATTGCTCTAATTCGTGAATGCTAACAAGTATTGCCAAAGCCACCTCTTTAATTATAATACAGTATGCATACGAAGCTCATGATTCATCATATAGCATGTCTGCTAATGGACAGAATGTAGCATGCTGAATCTTATAGAATATATCGGTTATAGTTGCACAGTTTGAACAGTTACCATGGCTTTATCTTTGTTAATAGAAACCTCTCAGATAATGCACTGATTATTCTTTTAAGTATGAGAGGGGAACTGCCGAGCTTCCCAGAGCTGTGCTAAGCACCAATGAACGCATCTCTTCAGCCAATGGAATTTGCAGGAATCACAAATGACAGATAGATGTTCACTCCATGTGGAGTAATCAGTGCATTATCTGAGAGGTATCTATTACCAAAGATTAATTCATGGTCACCGTTCGAGCAGCACAACTATACATGATGCTGACACCACTATGAAGATGTACACCTGTGTATGGTAGTTATTTGTTTCATTAGAGATTGTATTACCTGATATGCGTTTCAAATGAGATGATGTTTGTCCTTGAACGCTACTAGCTAAGCAACTGATTGGAGTCCTGCGGCGTTGTCATATTGCATTTCCCGTAAGTACTGTGTGACGAGTGCCAACTTAATCCATCTCCAATAAATACTATTTGCACTAAGAGAAAATTCAGATTTTGCAAAAAGTGATCCTTGAGGAAGATAGAGAGTAATATGTCTAACATAACAGTTAAAACCCCATATTTTTAGCTCAAATAGTTTTCCCAATACAAATAAATGAAGCACCAATATATTATACCAATGCATCGCAATGTAAGCATTGTAATGAACATCATTATTGGTTGACATGTATGCATGAACATATATTTATAGTTACTCTGAACTGAAATATAAACACTTGACATGAAGTAATAAAAAAATTACTTTGAATAAGCCAAGAGGTTAAACTCGAAAGAGATCAAACAGCACACTTTCTGCTGGTCTATAGAATGCTGCATGGCAGAATAGAACTTGTCATATATGTTTATGAATGGTTCATAATCTCTATTTACTCTAGAGAGTTCAAGGCAGTATTATTCAGTTGTTCTTCCATTTAAAAACCACGGAAAAGTGTATCAGCTGGATCAACTTGCAATTGAAAGGAAACACAAGGTAATCCACTTTCCCCCTTTACACTGCCAGTACAATCCAATTGAGCTAATGTAGTTCAAATTATGTTGCACACAGTAATAATACTTTTAAACTGACTGATGTTTAATGACTTATTCACAAAGAAATTAACAAGGTAACACAAGACTAGGAAAACTGTGTGACACATGTAAGACGACTTTTGGAAAGAGACAGTACCGGACGAGATTTTGGAGCCTATCATCATAAATTTGCTACACTTGCATGATGAAGACAATGACAATGATGAATTACCACTTAACGTAAATGACATTCACAGCTATATGGATGTGCCACTGGCAGTTTCTTTGGATTAGACAAATAGGTAATTCAGAAACTATAATTATAATCACAGCAATACTAAAAATAATTAAGCAAGTACCTATAAGAACACCTAGTAGGATAGTATTTAAGGAATTAAAAATTTTGCCTCTCCCTTCCACATATATTCTGGAAACATGTTTCATCCATAAAAATAGAAATCTCTTAAAAACAAATGACATGTATCACACACACAACACCAGATCATTAAATCACATACATACCACATTCTGTTGCACCAATAAGAGTTGCAGTAGCATTACTCACCATGCAACTAGCCTAAACAATACATTACCTGGACATTTCAAAGATCAGGTCTATAGCAAATTTAAATGTTCATTAACAAAAGCACTCTTAAAAAATGTGCCTTTTAGCATCCAGGAATTTAAAGATATAAATTTGTAATAACTTTGTAAATATTACTTCTTGTATAAGCTACTTCATAATGTACATACTGCTGTATATAGTAGTATCATGTTATATAATTATGTAGTATTACTGACGAAGCCATGATTTATGTATAAATCGAAAGGTGAATAAAGTATTTTATCTTATCTTAATATGCAAATATCCATGTTGCAATTGTGATTTCAACAACTGCATTATAATAAAAGTTTGGAAAATTCAGTTTGCATTCCCTTACCTCTAGCGCCAAGAAGACTTTCAATGTGTGAGAGAGATAGAAATATGAAAAGAGGGGCATAACAAAGTGTCAACACTGAGTTCGCTAAAGCATCTGATTCGCCAGAGTCCAGAACTCTTCCTATTTGAAACACATAATAGTATTTATGAATATCTAAGGTTTTATTACATACTTTTCTTTCAGTCTATCATAATAATTAAGGAACTAGATTGAAGTTCAAATTCAAATGAGATTAATCTAAAACTATTCTGCAAGATATAATGAAAACTCAAGAATCCAAAAACAATAAGCCTAATTTCTAATGAGAAAAGTTGAAAAATATTTTAAGGAATTTATGCTACATTTCAAGTCACCTGAATGATCCACGTTCCAGTTGATGGATTCCTTCGATAGTTGCACCCCCAGCTGAGCACACTTCATCTTTAAGTACTGCAGGATGCTTCCCAGTTTCCAAAATCATTCTGCTGGCACCCAGCACAGTTTGAGCAGCAAGTACTGTTGATTGTTTTCGGGGTATACCCATTTTTACACCACCATCAGAAAGGGCCTCAATCATTAAATAAACCTTGAAAAAAGCAAAATATACAAATAACAATAAACTGTAACTTGAAATTAAGCTGATAAGCTGTTTTCATATAAACTTTGTTCAATTCTGTAACATTTGTATCACTGAAGAAACAATATTCTATATTTCTATTTATAAATTAAACTGTTTGTACTGTTAGGAAATTAACAATGATAAGAATTACGGCTGTTCAAATAAATTGGACAGTTTCCAAGCAAGAAAATGCAAGTTATGTTCAGACATGTATGACGCTATAACAATGTCTTTCATCAATAGCTGTTTTTCTAGAATCCAACAGTTGAATGCTTTATTGCATGCACAGGGTTGTGCATTGATAAATAAACAACAGCCATTCAGCACTCATGCTGTTCATTGTCAATCATAACTCATCACTAGGGCCCAAATTTTAAGTAATATGAAATTATAAATTATGCACATAAATATTTAACCAAAATTGCTGAAATATGTAGTGCTTACTGTAGAAAATCAGAGCTTCAATCTATGTTGCACACCTTGTTATCACGAGCTCCGAAGGCAGAGGTACATCAGGTAGCTGCTGCTTGTAAAGCACACAATAAGGACATTTCAAGAAAACCTTCTTTGTTGCTAAGATCAGTGTATTTACTTCAGATAAATTACCACTAACTGTCTCTGCCACTTATTGCAATGCATGAGCCGCACATGTAACATGCACTAAGTTTGGATAAAATACGAGTCAAATGGAGAAATTAATGTCATGCTGGTATGTTGGCCATGGTAACTCAAGGGTTAAGAGCAAACAGACAGAGACCGGGAGATCTGTGGCTCAAATCCTGGCCATGGCATTGAATTTTTCATTCTGAGCATCTATCCAAATCTTAGCCAACACATAACTAGTGTGGAAAAATGATTAATTTCCACACAAGTGATGGTTGAAGATCTATAATGTGTGCCAGGTAGTTATTATTCCGTCAACACCTAACATGATATTCCTAAAACTTATAAAACACATAATAGATCTGTAAAACTGGGAGAAGATTTTAATCATAAAGCAGAAACACTGCTTAATGAATTTAAGTTAATTGATGGAAATTAATCATTTCTTCACACTAGCCGTATACAGGCTAAGATTTTGGATTGATAGTCAACAAGAAAAATTCAATGCCATGGCCGGGATTTGAACCATGGATCTACTGGTTTCCGTCTAGTCACTCAGAGCGACCAGTAGACTCGTGGTTCAAATCCCGGCCGTGGCATTGAATTTTTCATGTCGACTATCAATCCAAAACCTTAGCCTGTATATGGCTAGTGTGAAGAATTGATTAATTTCCATCAATTAACTTAAATAATAAGAGTTAAATGATGAAGCCTGGAACTCAAGTACTTACAATAGTAAGTCGCCACAAATGGTGTATCTCGAATGCAAGAGCCCCTAGTGGTTTACCGGGGAAATATATTAGTCAATTGGAGAATTTAATGTCATGATGGCAAATTGGTTATGGTAGCTCAATGGGTAAGAGCTATTGGATGGAAACCAGTAGATTCGTGGTTCAAATCCCGGCCATGGCATTGAAGTTTTCATGTCGACTCTACCAATCCAAAATCTTAGCCTGTATATGGCTAGTGTGAAGAAATGATTGATTTCCATCAATTAACTTAAGTAATAAGAGTTAAATGATGAAGCCTGGGACTCAAGTACTTACAATAGTAAGTCGCCACAAATGGTGTATCTCGAATGCAAGAGCCGCTAGTGGTTTACCGGGGAAGTATATTAGTCAATCGGAGAATTTAATGTCATGATGGCAAATTGGCTATGGTAGCTCAATGGGTAAGAGCTATTGGATGGAAACCAGTAGATTCGTGGTTTAAATCCCGGCCATGGCATTGAATTTTTCATGTCGACTCTACCAATCCAAAATCTTAGCCCATATACGGCTAGTGTGAAGAAATGATTAATTTCCATCAATTAACCTAAATAATAAGAGTTAAATGATGAAGCCTGGGACTCAAGTACTTACAATAGTAAGTCGGATGCGAGAGCCCCTAGTGGTTTACTGGGGAAATATATGAGTCAATTGGAAAATTTAATGTCATGAAGGCAAATTGGCCATGGTAGCTCAAGAGGTAAGAGCAACTGGACGGAAACCAGTAGATCTGTGGTTCAAATTCCGGCTGTGGCATTGCATTTTTCATGTTGACTCTATCAACTTCTTAATGAGTTTTGAATTGCTGCCACAAAATCCACTTTGGATATTCATCACCCCACAGCTAGATGGTGCTACAAATAACCATTTTAAGCTGATGCCACTAGAAGCAGTTGGTAGCTTCTGACAATGGAAGCAATACCTCTTTAAACCAATCAAAACATAAAAAGTGTAAATGATATAAGTAAAGACTGGAGGCGTGTGCGTAGTTCTATTGGTATACAGCACATGGACTGTACTATTATTGCTTGCATATGTAAACAACTGCAGATTAGTACAGATTCACTATGACAACCACCTCACTGCAAGAAGAAACAACACAGTCGTGCTATACTACACCTTGACCTTGAGTCTGCATACACTTGGTAGTCAATGCTTCATTAGTTCGCAGAATACTAGGTTACATTGTTTTCAACATATGCACATTTGATGGTCATGCTGTACTTCTGACATGATTCATACTGTGTCCAGCTAACTTGTATCCCATGCGAGCGCACACCTTTCCGGCCTTAGATATAAGTGTTCCAAATTCTGACTCAATTTATGTGTAAATTTAAAATAATATCATTACTAGCTTATTTAAATATTATACAAATTCGAATAAAGTAATTATGTGATGAAAAGTGTTTTAAACACTAAGCAATAAACCTAGCAAAACATTTGCATGGAGAAAGAAACAACATACTTATTGCCTCCTTACTCCAGCCTTGGTAGCATTTACTGACAAAGAAACACAACACAATGCACATATTTTCTTTTTGTTTTCTGCAATACCAAATGAACTTTATCAATGGTAATGCAGCCATCGTCTTTGGATGTTGGACATTCATAATGCTCAAAAGGGGAGGATTAAGTGCCTTAAAAACAAAGACTAGTGTAACTTTCTTTCTAAACTACTGAATTAGGTCCAACAAAACTTACCTCACATGCTACATAAAACCCAGACAAAAACTGTTAGGATTACACATTGCTAGTGCACTCCTAAAAGACCGGGTGAGGGGTCACAACTTTAGCAGTGATTAAGGAAGTGAACATTGGTGTCAAATACAGAGACTTTAAGAATGCCAATTACAATTTTTTTAGGATCAGATTCAACCTCCTTGCTAAGTAATGAAAAAGTAAGATGAGTAAAGCTGCAAGATTAATCACATAAAAATGTTATTTTAAAAACCAGGGTAACTTTTGCTCACCAGCATGAACAACAGCTTATTAATGAGTCTATTTTGTTTGATGTCTAGTTTTTGCCAGTTTACCACAAGAGCCCCAGTTTTCTTGTATTTTAATTATGGTCAATATAATTTAAATATATTTACAATGCTTGTAACTGAAATAACTGTAGTGACATCACAAAATTTCTATAAAAGCCTTGTATTTTTCAAGTTAAATCAGCATTTGTGGTTACATTCAGTTCAGGTTAAAACTGATAATCATGTAACTCCACTTCTAGCATATTTTTTAATTTTTATTTCCATTTTTCCAGTTTTAAAAACTTAATTATGCTTTTGAACCATTTTAAACTGAACTGATTCTACAAAATTTCATTCTTGTGTAGAACCACAATCTTCAGCACTCTACAGGAATCAATGATAATATTCCTTTCTTGGAAGTGTTGAAAACAGTGTTGTTGTAATAAATTAAATTTAAAGGGAGTAGATTAATGACACTAAACAACACTTACTTTTAACATGTTTCAGAGACTTTGCCTCCAACGTCAACCGGACATCAACTGATTCTCAGTGGTGTAGCTGGCGATATTATGTCGTAGGCCTCCTCTGGTGGCGGTTCGAGAAACTTGCTGAACAAATCTTTCTGGGGGATGTCGAAATTGAATATTTTGTTCCTATTTTTTGAAATGAAGATTTGTTCCCATGTGGACAGTTCTTGTTTTCCTGATGTATGCTTTACTAGTTTTGGTTCTGGATTTATGTTGTGGTTTTTTCCCCAAAAATGCGTTGCCACAACATAGATCCAGAACCAAAACTAGTAAAGCATACATCAGGAAAACAAGAACTGTCCACATGGGAACAAATCTTCATTTCAAAAAGTAGGAACAAAGTATTCAATTTCGACATCCCCCAGAAAGATTTGTTCAGCAATTTCTTCGAACTGCCATCACAGGAGACCTACGACAAAATATCGCCAGCTACACCACTGAGAACCAGTCGATGTCCGGTTGACGATGGAGGCAAAGTCTCTGAAACATGTTCCGAGAAAATTTAAAAGTGTTATTTAGTGTCATTAATCGACTTCCTTTAAATTTAATCAATGATAATATATTGAGACTAATGTCGATGAAGTTAATATACTTACATAAGCAATTCCAGAACCAGCTAAGGCACCAATAGGAGTTAGCAGCTGTTCTGGAACTGTTATGCACAATCCTCTTGTGGAAAGCAATTTCTCAATCAACTTGACATCAATTTCATTTGTAGATTGATTATGGGCTGCAATTCCTGCATTAACAATAATACACTAATATTATTAATTTATATACAAATTTTTAACCATTTTCAAAATTGTCTTTTTTAGCTATAAAATAACCATGAAATTCAAAGTATAAACTTGGAAGAAGCGTAGGGACAGTGAAGCACAAATTAGTACCAGAGTGAATCGAGAAGATATTGACACATTGCATCACTCACACTGTTTATTCGCAGGACATGTTTCAAGAGCTCTTGAAAATTGTAGTGGTTTCATCTTTCTCCGAAAACGGAGAAAGAGGAAACCACTACAACTTTCACTAGTCGAGTATCAGCTGATGATAGGAGCAAGAGCTCTTGAAACATGTCCTGTGAATAAACAGTGTGAGTGAAGCAATGTGTCAATATCTTCTCGATTCACTTTGGTACTAACCATGAAGTTGCTTAATTTTGGGCAAGAAAGCGTCTTGGAAATGGATTTGTTAGAATAGAGAGGGGCAGGGTAGAGATGAAAGAAAGAAGAGGAGAGCGAGGAAAGGAGGTGAGGAGAAATAGAGAGGAGAAAAGGTGGGGGAGAGCATGAGTGATTATTTGATCCTATGATGTAATTATTCTCAATTATTATATTAACATACTATTTTAAATTTAAGTTCTTTTACTTACCAGCTACTCCAGCTGCCACTGTAAAAGCAGTGTTCGGCATTACGCGTATTACCCTGCATCGCGGATCAATGGTTACCAATCTCTGAAATTACAATAATACTCCAGCTATAAATAAAATACAATTGAAAAACCATGAACAATGAGAATGCTCTATGTACACTTAGCTGCATATTTAAAACAGAAAAGGAAGAGTGCAAAATTGGGAGGTATTTTTTAACTTTGTAGTTAAAGCAATATTACACAGAAATAGAGAGAAACAGACTGTAAAGTCCCAAGACATTTCAAACAACACACAAAGGTTATTGTTTCCTTCTACTTCGTAGATTACATACTTTATTAACAGTTCATTACACCAAAAAATATCTTTCAGGTTTCAAACTAATATCCCTAGACAAATAGGGATGGAACTCGTTAAGTTCTAATTTGAAATACAGAATTAATATGTAATCAATTTAACACATTAAAATAACCATTATGGGAAAGGCACCCAAACTTGAAATGACCAGCCCAACTCATCTAAGACTCATTCTCTTTCACAAGCAATATGTAATTATTCAACTTAAATATGATAAATGGGTGGGGGTAGGGAAGATTTTGGCCAAATTAAAAACTTAAAAGTACTCTAAGCTAACATTAGTAATTTTGCATTGTATAATTCAAAAGGATTTGCACCTATTGTACCTTCCTATGATATAACAAAATAATTTACAAAGTGCACTTGAATGGTATTTAGCAGAGATAACAAAATTCGGATTTGAATAGTCTACTGCAGCTGTGTTGGAAGTATTCCGAGAGAGTGGGCAATTACAAGAGGTCCACACAACAGGCGACAGTGAAGATAGTGGTTAGTCACCAATCAGCTAATGATAGGGCTGGGGCAGTTCCGAAATCATTCCTATTTTTAATAGTTGATGTGAGTGAAGTTTTAAGTTTTAACTCGCCGGCCCTCGTAGCCATGGTCGTTAGAACGTATGTATCTAGCATTCCACTGCGTAGAGGGTCATGGGTTCGAGTCCCGCCCTGGGCATGGGTGTTTATGTGTATAGTGTATGTGTGTGAAACTGCAGAAAACAGATAGGTAATTAAACGGAAACAATAAAAAACGGTTAAATAAGGAAAAGAAAAATATATATCTATATACATACATATATATATATATATATATATATATATATATATATATATATTTTAATTTAAAAAAAAAACTGTGCGGTCCTTGTCCTAGAAAGTCTGGTTATCTTTGTCAAGCAGAGAGAGCCCAATTTTTCATTGTTTGCCTTACCCCCAACACAAAGAAGGTTAAGGCCACAGTTATCTGAAGCCAACCATTAATCTTAAGATTACTGAATGTCAGTGTTTTGAGTTTGTTAGCAAAGGGATATGATGATGCTTTTAACATTGTGATAGTACCCATAACCATCTTCATATAAAAATCAGCTGTAACAAAGCATTACATCCAATATGAACATACCACTCCTTTTTTATGGAGTCAGAGCAGTGAGTCTTTGAGATATTGGAACTTGCTTATTCAGCAATCTGCTCATGATAACTTCAACATGGACAGTGGTTTTCAATTAACAGAGGCTTAGAGACCTGCACTAGCTGCTATAAAAAAATTAAGAGAAGAACGTGCCAAAAGCCATAAGTTGACACACAGAAGGCCCAAGAAGAATCTATAGTAAAACCTGTTTAACCCGGACATCTGGATGAATGGGTCTAGTTTTGAAAAAAAAAAATTGTTTGGCATAGTAAATGAAGACTTGTTTTACAGACAATACATGCTATTCTAAGTAGGTACATTATTCGAATTCTCTTGCCAGTGGGGAAATTCATCGCATTCACCCCACCTGCCTGGGACCAGGTTGGAAGAGATACTTTGATAAAGTCATGGAAAAAGTTGTGGCCTGTGTGTGAGATTTGCCAGGAAACAAGATTAAAGAAGAAAAAATAAGTGTGAAAGAAGGTTTAACAGACATTTTTTAAAATATTTATGGCTGTTGTGAAGAAGACATTTATAATTGGCTATAAATGACAGAGGTTATAAACCGATTATAAAGAAAGACATTATTGCATCATGCAGTGCTACTGAAGAGTATTGAGATTCAGACAGTGTTGAGGAACCAGCTAAGCTTATGACCTATGCACAAGCAGCAGCAAAGATAGAGAAATTTATGCTTTATTTCAAGAGTCAAGCCAAAACATTGCCAAATGAATGTCTAATGTTAAAGTGGATGTAAGATTATGCTGCTTGTAAGCGATACACTAACTTTGAGACAGCAGAAGCTCACTGCCTTTCTTACTACTGACTAGTTTCTAGTAAAGTGCTGCAAATCCATAGGTTATTACAGTATAAACAGAGCATGTGTTTTTAGGTGAAAGTGTGCTGAAAGTAATTTCTAAACTCCATAAAATATATTTAGGTAATGCTGTACATGTTTTTTTAAATCATCTTTCTATCATTCTCTGGATAACCAGGATTTTTGTTAACTTGAATCGACCCTGGTCCCAGTTGATACGGGTAAACAAGATTCTAGTGTACTATTTTGAAGTGGCAGAATAGCAGGACTGATATCATGAATCCATGAGAAAATCTGATCTACCCAACCAAGCAAAGACGACTCTCCAAGAAGGCTGGAAAACAAAGGTTTACATGTCTGAGCTTGGTCCCAAAAGAAAATAGCTCTGCACTCTTAAGCATGTAGGCCAGTCACAAAGGTACCAGTTAGGAGGACCATCTAAGATAATCATGGCTGACTCTGAAAGTACCTATATATAAGGAGTGATATTTGCCCAAATGAATCATACCCAAGAAGATTACAGAGGTATGCTGGCTAAAACCTTGGACACCAACGTCCTCCTGACTTAGCTGAAATCTTCTAAAGTATTCCTAGAGATCCAAAGCCACGTTTGTATATACACTCCTGGAAATTGAAATAAGAACACCGTGAATTCATTGTCCCAGGAAGGGGAAACTTTATTGACACATTCCTGGGGTCAGATACATCACATGATCACACTGACAGAACCATAGGCACATAGACACAGGCAACAGAGCATGCACAATGTCGGCACTAGTACCGTGTATATCCACCTTTCGCAGCAATGCAGTCTGCTATTCTCCCATGAAGACGATCGCAGTGATGCTGGATGTAGTCCTGTGGAACGGCTTGCCATGCCATTTCCAGCTGGCGCCTCAGTTGGACCAGCGTTCGTGCTGGACGTGCAGACCGCGTGAGACGACGTTTCATCCAGTCCCAAACATGCTCAATGGGGGACAGATCCGGAGATTTTGCTGGCCAGGGTAGTTGACTTACACCTTCTAGAGCACGTTGGGTGGCACGGGATACATGCGGACGTGCATTGTCCTGTTGGAACAGCTAGTTCCCTTGCCGGTCTAGGAATGGTAAAACGATGGGTTCGATGACCGTTTGGATGTACCGTGCACTATTCAGTGTCCCCTCGACGATCACCAGCGGTGTATGGCCAGTGTAGGAGATCGCTCCCCACACCATGATGCCGGGTGTTGGCCCTGTGTGCCTCGGTCGTATGCAGTCCTGATTGTGGCGCTCACCTGCACGGCGCCAAACACGCATACGACCATCATTGGCACCAAGGCAGAAGCGACTCTCATCCCTGAAGACGACACGTCTCCATTCGTCCCTCCATTCACGCCTGTCGCGACACCACTGCAGGCGAGCTGCACGATGTTGGGGCGTGAGCGGAAGACGGCCTAACGGTGCGCGGAGCCGTAGCCCAGCTTCATGGAGACGGTTGCGAATGGTCCTCGCCGATACCCCAGGAGCAACAGTGTCCCTAATTTGCTGAGAAGTGGCGGTGCGGTCCCCTACGGCACTGCGTAGGATCCGACGGTCTTGGCGAGCATCCGCGCGTCGCTGCGGTCCGGTCCCAGGTCGACGGGCACGTGCACCTTCCGCCGACCACTGGCGACAACATCGATGTACTGTGGCGACCTCACGCCCTACGTGTTGAGCAATTCGGCGGTACGTCCACCCGGCCTCCCGCATGCCCACTATACGCCCTCGCTCAAAGTCCGTCAACTGCACAAACGGTACACGTGCACGCTGTCGCGGCATGCTACCAGTGTTAAAGACTGCGATGGAGCTCCGTATGCCACGGCAAACTGGCTGACCTTGACGGTGGCGGTACCCAAACGCTGCGCAGCTAGCGCCATTCGACGGCCAACACTGCGGTTCCTGGTGTGTCCGCTGTGCCGTGCGTGTGATCATTGTTTGTACAGCCCTCTCCCAGTGTCCGGAGCAAGTATGGTGGGTCTGACACACCGGCGTCAATGTGTTCTTATTTCTATTTCCAGGAGTGTAAAAAATAGGCAGAATTCCTGACTCAGAGGATGAATTGAGAAATGAGAAATGGCTTCATTGACAAAACTTTCTCTTTTCTATTTTCTCTGTTGCATGTTACAGTAGATTATGAATAGAATAACACTTATTATTTAAGATGGTAACACTTGGGCAGGTTTTATATGGGTTCACCAGTTTTCCCTACCATTCATTCCTCCACCAGCTGCTCCATCAGCTTGTCTTTCATTTATTGCACTGCCATTTCATATCATCTATTTCTTCACACTCACACCATATCAGATGATATGCCATATTAGATATTCTACTGGATCCAGAGTTACTCTGCTCCTCGACATACGCCTGACCTCAGGTACCCATTAGTGAGTTCTGCGGGGTGCAAGTGTAGAATAATCACAAATAGAGGAAAGGATGATGCAAGGAAAGCTGTGGAAGTCCTGGAGCTTTAAGGAAAAAAAGGCAGGTAAAGAAATAGAAATTAGGTTAGCAATAAAAAAGTTGAAGAGTACTTCGATAATGAATGCAGAGCAGCAAAAGAGGAGATATTTTAAAGGACTGGGTAGATGGAGACAAATGAAGAATGAACAAGATAGGAGAAATTTGCTAATTACTATTCTTACTAAGTGAAGCTGATGTGTAATAAATACAACTCATCTGTAATTTAATAATTGATCTGAAGTATTTAGAATATGCTGATCATCTCAACAATATCACTTAACTTGTTAAACAAAAAATATATTATACAATGTGGAATATAAAAATAATTTAAGAAACAGAATGTTATATAGGTCTGTCGTTGCTAGCTAGATGCGAAGTGTTCAAGTGATGCCAAACCACCAATGAATCAATATTTTTGTTCAAACTCTGTCTGTTAGGCACCACTGCTTTCAAATCAATACTCATTTTATTTATTATTTTCACTTCTTTCTTATTTTAACTGTTATTTATCACTTATATTCTTATTATTTAGCTCTCTTATTCTATTGTTAATTATAATATGTAAATATATCTTTTAATTTGCCTCTACAATTTTATTACTCATTTAATATACCGTTATACTGCTGACATCAAATTAAATCTCTTACTATACTAATTTCAGTATCAACTGGATCAATGGAGAGGAAAAGTACAGAAAGTATGGTCGAATTTAAGTTACTTTAGGATCCTTACAGTTCCTTCAAGTTAAGGGAGGTAGAGTTTCTATGCCAACAATAGTGACCACACTTCTTTTATGCTGTAACACATAACTTCAACCAATTAGGTGAGCAATTCCTCCTTCATCCCAATTTCTGAGTTCAACTACAAATGTCATTGTGTTGTCACATTGATGCACGTGTCATGTAAAGTGTAGATATCGCTTGTTTTATTCCCTTCATCGTGAATAATCTAAGCATACCTAATTGTTTGATTATAGTTTACCTTTTATAAAAGCTGGTTTCTTCATTAGCTATTCAGTCATTTCATTAGTGTATTAATATTTCATAGGTAATTAGTATTTTAGTACTACATGGCAAAGCAAGAAGGCGTATCGAGAAAATTTCCAAACACACACATGTTTAAGTGAAGTTATCTCACATACACGGCAAGTTCAGTGTATGATTACTCTGTTCAGATGCAACCATGTCTTCTGGACAGCAAAGTGTCACACATCGGCAGGTGCTAGAGATCATATATAACGTGATTGAATATTGTGACAAAGAGAAAGAAGAGGGAATTAAAGTCGTCGTTATTTTTATTTGTATTTTCATTCAGATTCATAATTATTGAACTAATAAGAGATTGTATTTTATAATAATATCAAAAATTATATACACATAATTTTGTATCCCTTCATATTGTGAGGTATTTATATTATGTTACGGTAATGACCTATTTGTATCTGTACAGATTCATCACGATTCAGAAAATTAGACCATATACTTCCTGAAATTATTTCATAAGGAAAGCTTTCCATTAATGCCAACTAGAAGACTAAAATAACTGATAATTATTGCTAAAAGGAATGGATTACTGAAACAAGAAGCTCAAGGTTGATGATAGCTACAATGACAGCGAGACATCTTTAAGTGTCGAAACATTGCTGAAGATATGTTTGACATTACATCTTTGCTAGTTGAGTAAATCACCTTTTTAGGAATTATTCCTATTGTACAGATTGATTGCACTGAAAAATTAGCTATATTTCCATGCACATCCTATAATTGTGGTAGTCATTTAATAACAAAAGTATAGCACAAAAGTGAATAGAGAAGATATTGACACAATGCTTCACTCACACTGTTTTTTCACAGAACATGTTTGAAGAGCTTTTGCTCTATTCATCAGCTGGTACTCGACTAGTGCAAATTATGGCAGTTTTCTCTTTCTCTGTATTGTCGATAGATGGCATGATGTACTTAACAAAGATGGCCGGTGGTGGAGTTTCAAAATTCATGACTCTATGACGATTTTTGTTAGTGAAGGTTTTTTCCCATATGGAAAGGTCTATGGGGTGATTAACATATTTTATTAAAGATATTTCCAAGTTAATGTCAGGCTTAGTATTCAAAAAATGAAAAGCCACTGCTGATTTTTCTGTTTCACCATTTTTAATGTTTCTTATATGTTCTTTAGTTCTGATGTCAATATTTCTTTTTGTTTTTGTGATATGTGTTTCAAAAGCATTCATAAATAAATCTGCTAAGAAGGGAGACAATGGGTTGCCCATAGCTAGGCCCATTTTTTGTTTATAGATCTGTCCATTAAAGCTGAAAAAATTGTGATTGATACAAATTTCTGTAAGTTGTGAAAGTTCTCCTATTTTTCCAGATGTTACTTGTATTGATTCCAGCCATTTTTTTTGAGAAGTGGAATAAGTTCATTGGTAGGTATACTTGGGTATAAAGAAATGATGTCAAAAGTAACTAAAGCATCTGTAGAGTTGATCTTTGTGTTCTTCAGGAGATTTATCAATTCAAACGAGTTTTTGATACTTAAATTTTCAAATTTTGTGAAGGATCTGAAGATTTGAACTAGCCATTTTGATAGTTGGTAAGTGGGTGCATCAAAGTTATTAATTATTGGTCTGAAGGTAATTACAGGTTTATGTATTTTGGGTAAACCATATATGTATGGTATTTTTGATTGTCTATTTTAGTGTTCAATTTTTCTTTTTAGTCATGATTTTACTATTTTTAATTGCTAATTCCACAGATTTGCATGCTTTCTTTAATGGGTTGTTTTCTAGTTTAACAAATTCTTTTCCTTTAAAAAGGTTGTCCATTTTTTGAGACAGTCTTCTTCGTCCAATATTACTATTTTGTTACCTTTGTCTGCTTTTGTGTAAACTACCGATTTTTCATTTAAATTTTTTAGTAATTTTTTATGTATCTTTTTGAAGTTGCATTTTGAATATGATCTAAAGTTTCTATGCACTGTGTTCTAATCATAGATTTTTGATTATCAGGCAAATTATATACCACTATTTCAATGTCCGTGATATAGTTTTCAATGTTTTTTTGTGTAATCTACACACGTTTTAGGCCTTTGTTTAGAAAATTTATTTCTTTTTCCGTGAAGTTGCATGTGGATATATTCTTTACATTGCTAGGTTTTTGACTTGAGAGTAATAAATCTTGCTTTTTATGTAGATTTGGTTCTTGCTTCTTTTGAAGATTGATGAATTTTTGTTTCAGAATGGCTACTTTTTTACGCATTTTCAAATTAAGAATTGACAGCATATTGTTTTCTAAGTTAGACCAAATGACCGGGTTCATACATTTTGAAATTTTTAAGTGTAGTTCGTATATTTTTAATACTGTGGAATGTAATGAATTGTAGTGTTGATTTATTTTCATTATAATCACCCGTTTTTCTGCTGCTTTTTGTTGTCTGTTATTATTCTTGTGTTTAACAATTTGTACTAGTCGAGTACCAGCTGATGATAAGAGCAAAAGCTCTTGAAACATGTTCTGTGAAAAAACAGTGTGAGTGAAACAGTGTGTTAATATCTTCTTGATTCACATTTGTGCTAAGTTGTGCTTCACTGTCTCTATGCTTCTTTCAAGTTTATACTTTGAACAAAAGTATAGTTGGTTTTCTCTTTCTGTTTTACCATTATGGAAATTGCAGAAGATAGGACTGTTTAGCCTAATTTTCATTCTTTGAAAAATATTACAATAAATAATTACGTGAATATGTATTTAACGCATTTATAATGATTTAAGTTATTTTGTACGATTATGCACGCGTGTTGCGTATAATAATTGGCTAACATTTCAGTCAGACATGTGCAGCTTCCAAGTTCTCTATTTGTGTTTCGTAACTTACTATATGCCACTCTTCTAATCAGCCAGGTAAGACCAGATAAGATACAATCGCAGCACTGGTCACTGAAGGTCAATATGCCTCAATGCTCTGTCGAGTAATATTATTATTAGCTTAATAACACAATGTCCTACATTAACATAAAAAAACAAGGAAGACCAAGAATTCGCTCCCTCCAGAAAAGATATTCAAAAGTAGGACAGAGATCTGCACTACACGGACAGGCAAGGGAATTGTGAGAGCTGCATGAATATTCTGAAGGGGGGGGGGGGAGGAATAATTAGTTACTGCCATCTTTTTTAAGGCAATACACAGCTGAACATTCTAAGCTTTTAGATATGTAACTTGTGTATTAAATCTACAGTAAATACACTTCAAGTTAAAATGAACATTCTGAATTCATTAGTTTTGAAAAGACTTTCAGTTTTATACTTGCTAATCTAACATGGTACACAGAGAAAGTACAAATTCTAAAAAGTATTCTATTATTTGTATGTTAATTTAGGCAGTTTTAGCACTGTCTTCTGTCTAACCATCACACACCCAAGGTGTTCATAAGCAGCAATGTCGCTTTCCCTGCCACCTTTTCACCATGTGTTTCACGGCAGCACTCAGGACCTTAAAGTAATTTTAATTCTACTATAAATGGGACAAAATGGAAGAAAAAATTTTGATGGTAAAAATGTTAACAAGAACACAAGAGAAAACTAACAGGGGGGTTGGAAAACGTTTAGGGACTATTAAAGAAAAATGAAGAAAGTAAGGAACAACAGAACAGAAACAAGACAAAGAAGAACGCGGTGAGAATCACAGATTTAGGACAGCAAACCGGGACAGAATGGAATGGTATATAGGGTGACCATTGGGATATGGAGTGGGATATGTGGGATGGGATGCATGTATGTAATTGGAAACTTTCAACAATTTGGTAAACATATATAATTTACATACCCGGTACAGTGCATTCAGGGATGTACCAGCAACCAGAGACACAAAAAGCTTAGATCTATCAACTATGGAACCCAGACGCCTCTTAATATCATTCAGGGCGTCATCAAGAAACTGTGGCTTCACAGCAAGAAAAATAACTTCGCTTCTAATCAGCACTTCAGCTGCAACACAGAATACATTTATATTTCAGTGAAAAAGAAAATTAAAGGTAGTAAGTGACTAACTGACAGTCAAATATCATCTCTTGTGCTGCTCACTTACAAAGTAAGTACTGCAAATGCAACTACATGCATATAATGTTTTCTTAAAAACTGATTTTTGTTTTTATGTAAAAATGGAAAGAATTCTTCTGTGAAGAAAGTGTAATAATGATGATGATGATAATGATGATAATAATTACAACAACAATAATAATAATAGTAATGGTAATAATAATAATAGTAATGGTAATAATAATAATAATAATAATAATAATAATAATAATAATAATAATAATAATAATAATAATAATAATAATAATAATAATAATAATAATAATAATAATAACAACAACAATAACAACAGATTTTATAGCCATTAAGCTATTACCACAATAGATGTCAGAATACAATACAATATAAAACAGCGATAAGGTAAAGCAGCTAAGCTAATTAAAATTCTTATTGTCAAACAAAATATAGCCAATGAGTATAAATACATGCGCAGTACAAACTGACAAAATAAACTTAAAAACTTACTGGTAAAACATACAAAAATAAAGAAAATGGAACACAATATCATTGGTATAAAACAAAAATAATAATAACAAACTGATAAAATACAACACAATTAAAAAACTATTGAAAATAAAGTAAAATACATAAAATATTGAAATTAATTAAGATTAGGTATTATCTTCAAAGTATTTTTGAACAGAATAATAATATATATTTAGAGTATTATGGGCTACCAAAAATTCACAAAAAGAGGAAAAGCCATGAACCTATCACTAGTAGCATAAATGTCCCCACATATAATTTGGCCAAATGGTTACTAAATAAATTCAATAGGTTCCCAAAGTCACAAAGTGCTAATTTAAAAAGCTCTTTAGACCTGTAGAAAAAAATCAGATAAATTTGGACAGAAATGACAGACTGGTTTCATTCGATGTCACATCATTATTCCCAAATATACCAACAGAAAAATTACAGACAATATTAATAAAATTATGCATTGAATGAAACTTCTTCAGTTTTAATGGGAAATACTAGAAGCAGAAATCAGGGTTATCAATGGGCAACCGACTTTAACCCTTTTGGGCAAATTTATTTATGAGTGCATTCGAAACAAATTAAAAAGGCCTTTTCATGGATCTTCAAGGATACCATTCTGCAGAACCAAAGTATTTCTCATGAGGGTGGTGACATGAAATTTGTTTGGTTTTTATGCTGAAAAGCAGAACCATTAGAGCAGAATTGATATGATAGTGGCAATTGAAATGTTGTTAACAAATAAACTTTTTTTAATCAGAGAAGTTATATAATTAGGCATAAATTTGTTAATATATTTCTGAAACAGGTATTCAGCTATTGTTGTCATAGCTCAGAGAATAAGATATAGGATAGTTAAATGTTCCAAAGTGTTATCTTCCTGTTTAAAGCAAATTACAAATAAGTCAATTTCGATTGAAGATTATTCCCGTGAAATGACTGGATTGTATCTTACACAATGGAAAGAACTGACTTTCTGCAAAATTACAAACTAAAAACAAGTAAAGATTTCAAAGTAATTTGCAGGTATGACTGTTACTCCACACTAAATTAATGGTATGAATAGATGTGTTGGTTTTTCAAATAAAGTGACTAAAATTAATCTATGACTGAAGTTACTGTTTAAAGCTTGATCCAACAGCCAGTATCTACTACTATGTTATATAATTAACAGAATTAGTTTCAAAATATGTGATAACATTCTGCTTACAAAGAAAGTACTTGAGCTTGAACAAACACATATACACCAAAATCGTGTGAGAGGTAATTTAAAGGTCCATTCTCAGTGCGTAGGCTTCGGCGGCTGGTGTCCATTATAACTAGTTCTTCCGGGTAGGAATGCATCTTGGTTGTTTCTCTGGTCGACGTTTTGCCCCAACTATGTAGGGCATGTTCAGAACTTCTTCCTTGACAGCTCCGCAGCACCTGTGCCGGTGGAGACGATGCGCTCTTATTTATCCCTCGGGCAAAACGTCGACCAGAGAAACAACCAAGATGCGGTCCTACCCGGAATACCTAGTTATAATGGACACCAGCCGCCGAAGCCTACACACAGAGTTGACCGACCTCTATGGGGAGGAAGTTCATTTTAAAACACTAGATTTCTTCTAATTACATAAGAAGAAACAAGCCTTGATCTGTCAGTTAGCCTTTCTCAAACGTTGTAGAGACTACAATACAGTTCCAACATTTCTCAAGATTAGACATCACATTAAGAGTCGGACATCAAGAAAGATCTTACACAATACTCCTCTTAAGTTGCTTAAAGAAAGAATAACACACACCAGAAGAAACCTCATGCATACGAAACGACAGCTATATGGGTTACAGCTGTCTCTCACCACCCAGCTTACACACATGCACTGGGATGACCTTGACCAGATCTCGACCACCACGGCTAACCACATCCGTTACATCAACACCGAACGACAACAACACAAATATGAACAGCTATACAAAAGACAACATCCCGCCACTGCCTCTCTAGACCATCAACGTCTATCGGACACCACACTGGATGACAAAACTACCGGAGTTCTAGCTAAGGTACTGAAGTTCGTATGTTCACCAACACACTTCCCCGTAGAAGAAATTATCTCTGGCATAGAATCAAGTATAAGCAGCCTTCCCAAGGAAACTGCCAATGACATAAGGATACAAGCATACAAAATCATCAAGGAAGCAAAATCGCCCAAATCCAACATCTCACGTGATGAATTTAAAGCACTATGCACAGTCACCTCAGATCCAAAATCAATCATTTTACCAGCAGACAAAGAAAATGCCATGGTAATCATGAATACAGCCGACTGCGAAAAGAATATGCATGAGTTGTCACAAGAGGATACTCACAAACCTGTACAGAAGAATCCTACGACAAAAGCAGAAAGAACAACACAGCTCATCAAGGAATCGTCAATTCCAAAAAAATGCCAAAAAGATTTAATTCCAGACGACTCACTCACTCTGGCTATATATGGCCTGCCAAAAATTCACAAGAACGGAGTACCTCTTAGACCAATAGTCGACACCATCAAGTCCCCAACACACGCATTGGCAGGTTTTCTAGCTAAAGGTCCCCAAAAGCTAACCGGACAGACGTCTTCTTTCGTACGTGACTCATGTCACCTTGTAGAGACACTGAGAAAAGACACCCTTGAACCACATCACATACTTATTAGCTTTGACATACAATCGCTTTTCACTAAGATACCAATCATGGAGGCTCTCGTTATAATCCAACAAAAGATAAAACTCCACCAGCTGCCAGAAGATTGGACGGATCTAGAACGACACTGCCTCCAAAATAACTTCTTCAACTTTAAAGACAAAATATACCAACGAACAGAAAGCAATGCCATGGGTTCGCCATTGTCACCAGTAGTAGCCAACCTCTTCCTTGAAGCCTTCGAAGCCTCTGCAATTGACACAGCAGATTTAAAACCGGCCCTCTGGCTCAGATACATTGACACACGTTTGCAATCTGGCCAATGGAAGAGACCAGATCTTGGATTACCTGAATCACTTGAACATCCAGTTCACCATGGAACTGGAATAAAACAGCAAACTACCCTTCCTGGATGTGCTAGTAGAAAGAGAGGGAACGAAACTGAAGTTCTCAGTATACCGTAAACACACACACACAGACAGATACCTAGATGCCACATCTCACCACCCACCATCTATTTAACGAGCAGTAGCCAACACACTCTTACACAGGGCCATCTGTACATGTGGTCCAGAGAAACTTCCTGGTGAATTAAACTATTTAAAACAAGTTTTGGAAGCTAATGGATATCCTAAAAGCTATACGAAACACCTACAAAAGAAGAACAAGACACAAAGAGAAACCAAAACCAAGACCACAACATGGCTGCCTTATCTCAAAGGAACAACTAAGAAAATAACAAAACTACTTAAGAAACACAACATCCAAACTAGATATCAGTCCAACAGAAAACTAAGATCATTCATGCGACCGGTTAAAGATAATCAAGACTCTCTGAATAATGCAGAAATTTATAAAATTGAGTGTGACTGTGGTGCATCATATGTGGGACAAATGGGCAGGTCAGTGAAAGTCAGACGACAAGAATACATAAGTAGTCAGAAACTAGATCAATCTGAAAAATCAGCACTCACAGAACATGCCATAAACACAGGACACCATATAGATTTTGATCAAGTAAAATTACTAGCCAAATGTAATAACTATAGACAAAGAATGATTAGAGAAAGCATTGAAATATTTAAAACACATAATAGCTTAAATAGAGACGACGGCAGACCTCTGCACACTGTGTGACAGGCACTGATAAGTGCACGTGGATTGGGCTCAGCATCAGCCAATAGGAGCAATGTAAGCAGGCTGACCGCCAGCACCTCCGAGGGATAAATAAGCGCGCATCGTGTCCACTGGCACAGTTGCTGCGGAGCTGGCAAGGAAGAAGTCCTGAAGAAGCCCTACACAGTTGGGGTGAAACGTCGACCAGAGAAACAACCAAGATGCAGTCCTACCCGGAAGACCTAGTTATAATTATAAAGGTCCCTTATTGCGCTAGTGACACTCGCTCATCTGCAAAACTCTGCAGTTGTCCTTTAGAAGCCTCTGCGTGTACTAGCCTCATTAAACATTGACCTGCAAGTAAGCCAATCCAGACCAGAAGGAATTGTACAGTGCGCCTCTGAAGTTGTATTTTGTGAAGTGTCAGATGGGTTGGCGATTAGTAATCAATCCTGTTAATGTACTGCGATTCGTTGAGATGAAGTTATGAAGAACTCTTCTTTGTGAAGATGGTATTGGTATAGAAGATGAATCATTCGCATGTTTTCTGGTATCTACTACAGTGCAGAAATATGTGCATAAGTTAGAAGCAGATACTGTTGTAACATTAACACATAATTATGATGAAAGTGATGATGACGAACAACTCATTGCAAGTGGTGGTGATACAGCAAGTGTGGGAAGAGATGAAAGAAGCAGTGACAGTGAATTCCCACCCTCCCCTGATAAGAAGGTTAAAGCTGTGAGTATCCTCAGGGCATTTGATGACATGACACTAAATAAAATGAAATGTGTAGTGTTTAACGCCCGCTGTTACTATATACAGCACCGCTTGTGGCATGACACTAAAGAACATGTACAATGATTATCACATAAGAGGTTTCAACACATACGACAAGTTTCTGAAAAGTTACCTTAAACTGAAGGCTAAAAGCAATATTAAGAACATACTGGACTACGTGGCAAAGAAACAAAAAGAAAATAGAGTTTTCAAAAGCAAGTTTTTAAAGTTTTCAATGTACACTGCAGTCCAAGATCAAGGAACACGCAATGGCCAAATTTGATGAAGCACAAGAATGCGGTTCTGTCCATTCGTTATTGGAATTTACTACATTGGGCATTGGACATAGCCAGAAATCTTGGATGTACAAACTTTACAGCTTCACTAGGGTTTATTACTAATTTGAAAAAGGAGTTTAAGTATGACGAAGAAGAGCTGATTCAAAGTGCTGAAATGTTTGTTGCTGGCATCAATGAGCATATCACGACAGAAAATATCAAAATTAGTTTTGTATGGAACTGTGATCAGAGTCTGTTCAACTATGAGCTTTGAGCTTTCTTCTGACAGAACGATATCCAGAAAGGAGAGAGAAACACTGTCTCGATGTTGTAATCAGTTAACAGTGCAACATATAGTTACACGATCGATGTTGCTATATCAATAGAAGGACGATTGGAAGACAAACTCTATATTTGCTTCCAAGAACCTAATGGAAAGTTTGCACCCCGTGAGCCAAGAGAAATACGAAAATGGTGTCCTCCAAATGTCTTCCTCGATGCAAGTGTCAGAGAGAAATTGATGACACATCTGAAGATGTTTTTACTGTCAGTTTAGAATCTAAATTTTCCGAGAAAGTCATTAATACTTCATAACTCCTGGTCGGGACAGTGAAAAAGTACTACTGGAAGCATCTGGCTGAAAACATGTAGATTTAAAATTCAATCTGCCCAAAACTATAAAATATTCACACCCCTGGATGTGTATTTCTTCAAGCAATATAAAATATATGCCAAGAGAATTAGACTTTATTAAACTCTGTTCCAATAATATGCAGCCGAAATTGCTGACAGATCCTTTAGCACGAATTTGCATCCTGCCATTTACAATCAATTATCTGCGAGAGTACAGACCAATGCTTCGTTACACAGGGCAGGATGCTGGCTACGTTAATGGTGAACCAGTGGACAACTTCAAAAGTGTAAAAGACATAGCATTCAACTCTGATATTATAGAATGTGCATATATGACATGCGACCAACTTGCTTTTCTCCACTGTGCAGTTTGCAGTCATTTATATTGCTGTGAGCATTTTATTGAAAGTTCCCATTTACATTCATAGTTAAGATATCTGCATTGCATATGCCATCTACAATGACATCTACAGTGATATCTAGAGCATGATTGCAAGGTTTTGCAAAAAATGACACCCACCAGCACATTGAGAGGAACGTAATGGTCCTGTAACCGAATTTTCATACAATTATGTTTGTTTGAGGTCAAGTACATTCCTTGTAAGATTATGTTTTCTTGGACATTATGAACAGCAAATCCAGTAGACAGCCATCAGTAAGAGAGAGTATATCGTGCTTATAGCTGCTCATCTGGAAGCTAGATGCAGCCTTTCAGCACACTTGCGGAAAACATTAATTTTACATTTTGACATAAAACTATGTTCACATACTGAACATGTGCACTATGATCCTGGTGTCATTACCTTCTGTTATTTTATCTTACACACATTAAAAATTGAAATTTTGGTGTTTGAATTAAATTCTATAAATAGTTGAAGCATTACATAGCTTGAAAACGCTAATTTCCAATGTATGGACCTTCCATGTTCTCGTAATAATAAAATTCAATTTGTCTGGTATATATCCACTTATATCATCTTTATAAATCCCTTTTTACTACTTGTACTATAGTATCTTCTTACCAGGCTTCAGACTGGGGAGCAGAGTATCCCTTGTGATTTAACAAGTATTTTAATTTGGCTGTTCAAGTGATTTGTAGTGCCGAATTATTCTTCAATTCTTCTGATGCTCCAGTTTTTGTCAAAATCTATATTATTCAACTCTTAAGTAAGTACTGTTAGATTTATATAGAATAAAAAAAAGTATTTCAGAAAGTGGAGTGCCATTGTTACTAAAATTAGGCAAGTGAGTCAGCCTTGTATATACTTTTCTCCACTTACAAGTTTTTTATGAAGACTAGTTTCTGGGGACTTCTCCCCTATCGTCAGTTCTGTGGTTGACTGATGATGCATCCGGTGTCTGCATCTGGCTTGGTGTCGTGCTGCCATCTAATGTCCTGGTAAGTTTGATGATGTCATCTACCGTGGGAATTTCAAAATTCATCAAGAGGTCCTGTTTTTTCGTAACAAATATGTTTTCCCAAATCTGTAGTTCCAGAGGTTTCTTTGCCTGTTTGATCAGTTCTATTTCTTGTTTTATGTTGTGATTCTCAGACCAAAAGTGATGTGCTATGACCGACTTGTCCATTTGTTTGAATTTAATATTTCTGAAGTGTTCTTTCATTCTTGTTCCCAGATTCCTTTTGGTCTTACCGATGTATATCTTGTCACAATCCTGGCAACTCATTTGGTAAATGCCTGATAATTGAGTTTTTGGTGTGCTATTTTTTAGAGGGTGGTTTAGTAAGTTGCGGATGTTGTGTTTGTTTTGAGGGGCTAATTTTATGTTGAAGCTCTTAAATATCTTTTCAAATTTTTTGAAGTATTTTGGATGAAATGTAAATTTTCCATATCTGGTGTTTGGGTTTTCTAGTTTTTTTTAACGTAGTAATGTCCCTTAAGTTTTTGTTTCTTTTGTGTCTGTAGATCAGTTTTTTGATGAGATTTGTGTTATAGTTGTTCAGTTCGGCAACCTGGTGTATGTGAGCATACTCCTGTTCATATTCTGTTTTTGTTAACGGAATGTTGATTAATCTGTGAACTAAACTATGGAATACTGCATATTGATGTTGTACTGGGTTGAATGGGTTGCATTTAATGTAATTGTCAACATGTGTTGCTTTTCTGTATATTCCAAATTGTAATCCTGTTGGTGTTCTAATGATTTTCAAATCTAGAAAAGGTAGCCATTCATCCTGCTCTACTTCAATGGTGAAAACTATGGATTTTTCTTGTATGTTTAGCAACTTTATAGCATCCTCGGTTAGTCTTCTAGGGACTATAGCAAACACATCCTCGACATATCTATGCCAACATTTGAAAATATGTGGAAAGGCTTTAGTAATGTGTGTTTCCAAATTACTCATGAACAGATTAGCTAGTACTGGTGAAAGAGGGTTACCCATGGCCAAGCCTGCTGTTTGTTGGATGATCTTGCTGGAGAACGTGAAGCTGTTTTGTTCAATACATAGGGTGGTTAATTTGATGTATTCCTCTATTTTATCATCCGCAACGTTGCTTTTGGATAACCAGCCTTTCATCAATTTTGGAATTTTTTCTACTGGTATGCTCGTGAATAGAGATCTGATATCTAAGGACACCATCACCTCTTCAGTTTTTATAATTGTGTTTTCAATTTTCTTTACTAAATCAAATGAATTCTTTATGCTTAGAGATTCACACTTTTCAAACTTGTCAAATTCTTCCACCAAACATTTTGCCAGTTTGTAAGTCGGGGCATCTATATTGTTAATAATGGGTCGCATGCTGTTGTCTGTCTTGTGAATCTTAGGTAGGCAGTATAATTTTGGCAAATTAGGGTTGTTTATAATTATGCTATTTTTCATCTTATATGGCACTATGGTATTTTCTTTAATTGCTTTTTTGGTGGTTTCTATGTATTTCTTTAATGGGTTTTTGGTTAGGGTTGTGTATTCTGGATTTTGTAGTAGATGTTTGACTCGCTGGTTGTTATCATTTTGGTCCATAATGACTACCGTGTTTCCTTTGTCTGCTTTCAGATATAAAACTGGTTTTTGGTTCAATGTTTGAATAGTTTCTTTAAAGTTATTTTCCTGTCCGAATGTCCTCCCCTTGAGAATTTCTAAGCATTTTGATTTAAATAATGTTTTTTCGCTACCATTTTCCAAAAAGTTCGAGGTTATGGTGACGTCAGTGATGTAATCGTCTAAACCCTAATTTGCCAAAATTATACTGCCTACCTAAGATTCACAAGACAGACAACAGCATGCGACCCATTATTAACAATATAGATGCCCCGACTTACAAACTGGCAAAATGTTTGGTGGAAGAATTTGACAAGTTTGAAAAGTTTGAATCTCTAAGCATAAAGAATTCATTTGATTTAGTAAAGAAAATTGAAAATACAATTATAAAAACTGAAGAGGTGATGGTGTCCTTAGATATCAGATCTCTATTCACGAGCATACCAGTAGAAAAAATTCCAAAATTGATGAAAGGCTGGTTATCCAAAAGCAACGTTGCGGATGATAAAATAGAGGAATACATCAAATTAACCACCCTATGTATTGAACAAAACAGCTTCACGTTCTCCAGCAAGATCTTCCAACAAACAGCAGGCTTGGCCATGGGTAACCCTCTTTCACCATTACTAGCTATCTGTTCATGAGTAATTTGGAAACACACATTACTAAAGCCTTTCCACATATTTTCAAATGTTGGCATAGATATGTTGAGGATGTGTTTGCTATAGTCCCTAGAAGACTAACCGAGGATGCTATAAAGTTGCTAAACCTACAAGAAAAATCCATAGTTTTCACCATTGAAGTAGAGCAGGATGAATGGCTACCTTTTCTAGATTTGAAAATCATTAGAACACCAACAGGATTACAATTTGGAATATACAGAAAAGCAACACATGTTGACAATTACATTAAATGCAACCCATTCAACCCAGTACAACATCAATATGCAGTATTCCATAGTTTAGTTCACAGATTAATCAACATTCCGTTAACAAAAACAGAATATGAACAGGAGTATGCTCACATACACCAGGTTGCCGAACTGAACAACTATAACACAAATCTCATCAAAAAACTGATCTACAGACACAAAAGAAACAAAAACTTAAGGGACATTACTACGTTAAAAAAACTAGAAAACCCAAACACCAGATATGGAAAAATTACATTTCATCCAAAATACTTCAAAAAATTTGAAAAGATATTTAAGAGCTTCAACATAAAATTAGCCCCTCAAAACAAATACAACGTCCGCAACTTACTAAACCACCCTCTAAAAAATAGCACACCAAAAACTCAATTATCAGGCATTTACCAAATGAGTTGCCAGGATTGTGACAAGATATACATTGGTAAGACCAAAAGGAATCTAGGAACAAGAATGAAAGAACACTTCAGAAATATTAAATTCAAACAAATGGACAAGTCGGTCGTAGCACATCACTTTTGGTCTGAGAATCACAACATAAAACAAGAAATAGTACTGATCAAACAGGCAAAGAAACCTCTGGAACTACAGATTTGGGAAAACATATTTATTACGAAAAAACAGGACCTCTTGATGAACTTTGAAATTCCTGCGGTAGATGACATCATCAAACTTACCAGGACATTAGATGGCAGCACGACACCAAGCCAGATGCAGACACCGGATGCATCATCAGTCAACAACAGAACTGACGATAGGGGAGAAGTCCCCAGAAACTAGTCTTCATAAAAAAACTTGTAAGTGGAGAAAAGTATATACAAGGTTGACTCACTTGCCTAATTTTAGTAACTGTTAGATTTGTTTTTCAACCGTGCTATGATTTCAGAATCTGTTCTTGAAGTCTGACATTCTTAATGCTTGTCTGCTGTAATCTCTAAAACCTTTGCCCTTGTTACGTTCATTACTTTCTTCCCAGCACATATATTTTCATTTAAGTGCTTCTTTTTAATGGGTGATTGTTCCAAATCCTGAATGCTTTTATTGAGTAGCTACATAGCTAGAATGGAGACGTCAGCATCTTTTTCTGCAGCTATTTAACTTGGTCCCTCTTCTACACTGCCAGAAGTTTCCACTGTATTTCTCAATTTATATACCGTAAAACATCAGACAAGAACCAGTCCTTGAAACATGTTCTGCCCTAATTTAAAGGCTGATCAAATGTTTAACAAATTTGATTAAGGTGCTCCATTAAAATAGTACATTATTTTTAATTTTATACAATTTAAGATATTTGCAATGTCATTATCAGTGGATATTCTCAATTTTTCTGTTGAACTACAGTTATAATTAGCTAGTATGCCTTGCAAAATGACATTGAATTAAAGGATGAATATTATCACAGAAAAAAATATTAACAATTTTTATACTTTTGTCCCACAAAAGGTCTCCTAAATCTAAACATACACAAGGCAATGTTTTCCTTAATGAACATTATAAGATGTTACAAAAGCCAACTAAATGATGAACACCTGAAAACATGTTTGTGGTTGGGTGACACTTAAAATACAGTCCCACATTTGAAAAGCTAATTGAAAACAGAAGGCTACAAAAATCCAAGTGATTCCCTAATATGTAGGACATAATGTTCATTACAGTAGTAACAAAATAAGAGTGAACATAGATTCAGCCAATATAGTGATGGATCTCTTGGCATTGCCAGTTCTACAGCCAGCAGATAACAGAGATGGAAGATATGACTTGACTTTGCCTCACCAAATCCCCTAGCAAGTAATCTGAGATGTATATACAGATGCAGTAATCGGGAAACACTGAACACCACATACAAAACATTCATCAAGCCAATACTTCTTTATAATGTAGAGGTAATAATTACAGCAAACAGTTCTAACATAAATCGCCTAGAAGTATGCCAAAATCAGGCCCTGTGACTAATAACCAGTGCAGCAAAATCGATTAATGACACTATTTATTTATTTATTTATTTATTTAGCATTTAATTTCTGTACAGAAATATTTGCTTTTTCAAGATACAGTACAAACAATACAAACTAGAAATTCAGAAAATACAGAATTGATTCTGCATGCAATAATCAGATTAAATTGTATCAATGTCAACAAATACAGAAAACTTACATGAATTGTCAACCATTAGTATCATAAAATTATTCTCATGTAATCATTTACTCTACTTAATCTGGTATCTAAAATATTCAAAGAACTCTTGAGTACTATAGAAGCACTGATTTATTAAAAATGATTTCACATCTCTTCTGAATCTTTTCTTATCATTGTTTTCGATTTTCTTTAAGATTAAGTTATACATGTGAACCCCTTTATGAAGTACTGAGTTAAGTTTTTTATTTGATCTTGATCCCAGTATATGTAATTTAGCACCATTCCTAGTATAATGTTCATGAATAGTGTTATTTGTTTGAAAATATTGTATGTTGTTGTTTATAAAGCATACGGTTTCTAAGATATATCAATTCCAATCATGGCAATGCAAGCCTTAACTCGGAACTATCCAATACATCTAACTTAAGAGGAGCAGACACTAATACAACATGAAAAAATGTTGCAGTTAAAAACAAGAAAATAGGAGAAAAGATTACTACAACCAATCAAGATGAAAACACAAACAAGTTCCCTACACAAAGTTATGGAATTAAAAACAGATCTGAATCTTCCTAATTCTAAAGAAAACATTTTAATCAAAGAAAACCCACTGACTTTTGTACCAATTAATATTCAATTAGATTTATAACAAATGGTTATAAAATCTGAAACTTCCAAACCTGTACTAAAAGTATTAGCATTAGAAACTGTGAACAACAGATACCCACCTGAAGAATGGTTACATATCTACACAGATGTATCTAACTTGGACAACAACTCAGGAGCAGGAATTAAGTGTGCACTGTTCTCATTCTATCAACCATATAACACAACAAATTTTGATGCAGAAGTAACGGCTATTCATATTTAACTCCAACACCTTCTATACAGAATAGATAAATTCAAAAATGCTGTCATACTTTCTGATTCTAAAGCGGCATTATGTGCAATAACTTCATATAAAATGAGGTCAATCCAAATGAAAGAATGTCATAAAATGATCCAACAACTTCAAAAACTACAGTAAAGAATTATATTACAAAGGATACCTGCACATTGTGGAATTGCTGGAAATGAATCAGCTGATTTTCTTGCCAAAAAAGGTGCAAATTTAATTCAGAACAAAAGTAAAAGCTTACCCTTTACATCCATAAAAAGATTGATCAAAAGCAAATATAAAAACAAACAAAACCTATCAATATCTAACAAAGCCAAAGATAAAAAATGGAACAATTTAATTAAAAATCCAGAAATTATTCCAGAAATCCCATTTAAAGCTGCAGTAGCAAATTTTAGATTACTTACGGAACATGATTATTTGGCCAAACACTTACATAGAATAGGAATTTATACAAGTCCAAATTGTCCTCTGTGCAACAAAGAAAAGGAAATGACTGAAGAACATCTTTTAACCTGTGAAGCCCTACCTGCCGGACCCACTACGCAGAAATATTGGAGAGCAAGATAGCTAATGGCTTCATTGCCAAAGCCTAGCACTTGAAAACAATGACATACAGATGCTGACACAGAAGTTCGCTTTACATTTCAGCATGTATGTGACAACATATACAATGATTATGGCATGGATATAAACTGAACGATAAAACCTTGAACTGGAGAACAGTTCGCTTATGCAGCTATTGTTCATATGCACATAAAACAAAATAACTGATAAATTAGATGTGTTCGACGAAAGAATGGCACTTGCTACAGTGAAACAAACAGAGACATTTCAATGATTTGTGAATATAGTTTTACTTTAATGATGCCATAATTGTATACTGCCTGTAATGGACTTTAAACCAACTTTTGTTTCATTAAAATACTTAATAAATACGGAAGATATGAATGTGTACTTATGAAGCATTTTTACACCATGAATGACCTTGAATCACCTGTAATTCTTATGTTATGCATTGTGTGCAGAAACTTCAGTCTTGCAGCAACAATATTGCTTCTTTCAAGCATAAATTTGCGACCATCATTGGTTCTATATTTGAACTCAAAAGATTTCAGAATATTATACATAGATGATACAGAACCTGTATATTCTATTTTGCTCCCTCATTAAATTTTTCAGCCTTTGGCAGTTGGATCCTCACCCTTGTCATATAAATCATAAACTGTCCTACGTAAAGCACACCTTTGAAAATCTTCTAAGTTGGTAGTACATTTGTTAGCTGCTCAATGTTTTCCAGGAGACATAAATATGGGAACTTCAACTAATTTGGTGAATTGTTTGCCTTCTTTAATAATGTTTGTCATAGAATGAACACTCACGTGACAAGCTTGTGCCATTAATTCTGGACTCTGAGCAAAATTTGTACTTTTGAAAATGTCTTTAATTGACAATTGTTTGAAAATAGAATACACATGAAAAATAATATTTCTACTGCTTAAGTAAAAACTTACAAGTTGTCTTGCAGTCCCTACTAGGCACACTAGTACTAGGATTGCTAGGCGACATATTTACCAACTTTGGAAAGCATGTTTACACTCTCAAAAGATCATCACTTTACTGAATGAAAGGTACAAAATGCAACCCAGCATAGCACTGTTTTTCTACACTGACAGTTAATGATTCCTTTAATTCTAGTCAGGTGTCTAATCTTTCCCTATCTCCAAAACTAGATGTTCTATAAATATGAGGTTTGGAGAGTCACCCTCAGAAAAAGTAGCTGTGCGACATGAGAAAAACAAAATAATTCTGTAATTAATATCTCTTGAGCGCGCAAAGAAATTAGCCATATAGTTCAGCAAAGCGAACCAGTACACGTGCTTAACTGTACAACATTGCACTCACCACACTGGCTAGTCTGCGATAGACCAGCCACACCTAGCCATGCCGTATGTTCATTCCTATTTTGCAGTTACCTTAGTGAGGTTTAATGGAATAACAGCATTTGTATAACATCTGGCAAAACTTCTTTCGATATCACAGGATGTCAGAGATACAAATGTAAAGAATTCCATTCTGTTGTCTGTCATGTTTTCCTTCTAATTAATTTTCAAACTTTCATACACAGCTTGATAACCTCTATTTTTGTTTAGAATGTTCCAGAATTTAGCTTTCACCTTTTCGATATCTGGCACAAGAGGTATCCTATTAATTGAATTAGCTAAGTTTTCTATTATGCTTATATTCTTGGACATTTCCGAACCCAATTTTTCTAAATGTTTAATAGCTTTGGGCAACACAGCAAAATTGTTGGATAGGATCTTTCAGATAACTCATGTGACATCAGAGACTTTGCAGTTACAATAGCTGATGAATCTGCATCACACTGAGTGCTAACATCATTTTACAATTTCATTGTAATGCAACATATAATACGTGATGGACTCTATCCAAGTACCGCATTTTATGATTATTGGCTTTGGTGGCAGAGGAATCGCTGGTGTCATATTATGAAATATTGAAAGTCTCACAGGGGCTTTGACACCTACAAGTCAATGCTTCACTAGTTTGCAGAGTACTACGATATGTTGTTTTCGATGTTTGCTTCTAGTGACAGTTGTTTTCACATTTTATGGCAGTGTTGTACATCTGACGTCATTCAAACTCTGCATCCAGCTAACCTGTATCACATGTCAGCATATATCCCTCCGGCCTTTAGACATTACGCAGAAAAATCATAAAAGACCTAAAACTTATGCAACATAGCTAAAGATCTTTTAATATATGAGAAGAAATTTGCTCCTACATCCATTCATCTTTGCAAACTTAAGATTTTAAAAAGAATAAAGCAGTAATAGTGTAGAGCATGAATAACAATATCAGTATGCTCAAAGTTACTGTGACAATACTTCTATCCTGAGTTTGTTCTGAATCACTTTTCTGAACAACCAAATGAGTCTAATGGGTACCGAATATCTTTCAAAACTCCATTCCAGCTTACATACAGTCTTATTCTTGGTCAGAATACAAAGTGCTATGTAAAAACAATGGAAAGCCATTACACTGAATACCAAATACATTGAATTACCGACACATTACTTTCAAATGGAAAGCCAGTTTAAATAGTCTGTAAGTTTTTAAATAGAAGCCCATTTATGATAGCGTTGTGATACAATTTGAATGTATACACAACCAAACATAACAAAACAGTTGAAAAGACAGAGAAAGAAATGTTATGACTGAAACGGAAATTAATCTAAAAAAGAATTTCTATCTATAAAAATATCACTGTTTACATAAATCTACAGACCATTATTGTGTGTTGTCACAACTCCAAATGCAGCCCACTCACGAAAGTTTCTTATAGATGGAGCAGATGCAATAACTCTTGATGGATGTATTGTACCTGCAAATTAACATTAAAGCATTTTTAATTTTATATTGAACTGAAAATTTGACTTTTTGAATGCTTCCACAACATACATTTCTTACACAGTAACATTATATTACTAATATAATTTTGAGTCGAACTAATACTCAATGCTCCACTTATTGCTAGTATTTACCTGGAACACATTTCGTTAGGATCTTCCTAACATCATCAGCTGTTGTCGACTCATGATGTCATGATGTTAGGAAGATCCTAGCAAAACGCGTTCTAGGTAAATAATAGCAAGTGGAGCACTGAGTATTAGTTCGACTCAAAATTATATTAATTTTGTGCTTCATTGTATCATAGTCCTTACACATTGGATTATATTACTGTTTGCCAAAATCACACAGTCAAACCCTACAATTTTTGCTAAATTCAGTTAGTGCTTCTATTCAATGTTAAAATATTTACTCTCCATTATTATAAAATATGATGTTCAAAAGGAGGGAGGTAGGGAGGCAGGAAGAAAAGAAAGAAAGTAAGTAAGTAGGTAAGAAAGAAAGAAAGAGAGAGAGAGAAAGAAAAGAGTGAGTGAATGAGGGAGTGAGTGATAAATTGCTCCTCTCGGTAGATACGTTAGTCGAATTCTCTTGCCAGCAGACAAATTTATTGCACTCACCCTACCTGCTTGGGACCAGGTTGAAAGAGAAACTTGGGTAAAGTCATGGAAAAAGTTGTGGCCTGGTGTGTGTGACTTGCCAGAAAATCAGATTGAAGAAGTAGAAAAAAAAGTCTGGAAGAAGATTTTATAGACTTTTTAAAAATATTGATGGCTGTTCCAATGTTGATGAATACTTTGACAATGACAGAGGTTATAAACCGATTACAGAGAAGGACATTATTGCATCATGCAGTGTTACTGAAAATCAAAATAAGAATATTCAGATTTAGACAGCTGACGAACCACCTGTGGTTATGAGACATGTGCAAGCAGTAGCAAACATAGAAAAATTGATGCTTTATTTTCAGAGTCACACCGAAAAATTGTCAAATGATGTTCTAATGCTAAAGCAGATGCGAGATAGCACTGCTCATAAGCGATAGTTTAAACTGAGTCAGCAGAAGTTCATTACTATTTTTACCACCGACTAGTTTCTAGCTATACTGTGTACAGTGCAAATACATTTATTGTTTTTTTGGCATTCCCTAAATAACCCAGATTTTCACTAACTCAGATTGGCCCTGGTCCCAGTTGATCCGGGTAAACAAGGTTCCACTGTGATAAAATGTTAAAATATCATGAAATATTATAAACTACTGACTGATTTCATAAAACTTTTCTTGGGCTACCAGCCAGGTAAATGGCGACGAACAAGCTGCCAAGCTTTCATATCCAACATGGAACCCCTCATCAGGGTGATATGCAGAAAGGTGCAATTTGTCTCATATAAATACTAAAAGCTAAGGGATGGGTGGTGACGATTTCTAGCCAATGTGCGGGCTGGAGCCCAGTGACTGGCACGGTTGGAGCAGCCAATAGCTGGAGGGCGTTACTGATTGGTCCGGGCTGGAGAAAGACTCGTGACAAAACTGGTGTGTTGTTGAAGATCCGGGGCAGTGTGATAACTACATTTATGAAGCAAAGAGGTCCACATGCTGTTCACTTGCATTCCGCCGTCTCTATTTATATTATTGGGCTCAGTTCTTATAGCCACAGCCTCTCTAATGGCACGATCCCAATATCGCGAGGCTTTGGCAATTATGCTGGTGTTAGCAATCATTTGGTTTGTGGCCTTCATTTATGCAATGCTCCGCTAGGACAGATCTTTCCAGATACTTCAGTCTGAAATAGCTTTCATGTTCTTTGTAGCGAACTTCAATTGTTCTGCCTGTTTGACCTATATATGCTCTCCCACAACTACATGGGATACGATAAACTCCAGCTGTTTTAAGGCCAAGGTTATCTTTCACAGGTCTTATTAACCCATTTAACTTAGCAGGGGGCTTGTAAATTGCTTTCATGTTATGCCCTTTAAGAATGCATCCAATTTTCCCCAAAATGAAATGATATGTGTAGTGTTTAACGCCCGAAAGAATGCCTATATATGGCACAAAGGCTTTATGTTGTTTTGCCTTATCAGTATTTGTACATGTCTTTGAATTGGGCTTTTCCTTTGATCTTGAGGTTACGATTTTCTTTCTTATTTCCCTGTTTATAGATGATCTGCTATAACCATTGGCCTGAACTGTTGTTTTTAAGTGCCCTTATTCCTTAGGAAGGGCATCTTGGTCTGAAATTGCAAAGGCCCTGTGCAACAATGTAGAAATGACCGACTTACATCGAGCCGCGTGATGACAGCTGTTCGAATTAAGGTACAAATCCGTGTGTGTGGGTTTGCAATATATGCTGTGACCCAATGTCCCATTTGACTTTCTTTGTACCAAAATGTCTAAAAATGGCAGTACACCTTCCACTTCCACCTTCATTGTGAATTTTATGTTGCAGTGGTGATTGTTAAAAAGGTTTAAAAAATTTCCTAGAGTGTCCATGCCATGAGGCCATATTAAAAATATGTCGTCCACATATCTAAAAAATGCAGTTGGTTTCTGGCAAGCCTTGCTCAAAACCTGATGTTCAAAATCCTCCATGTAAAAATTAGCAATAGCCGGAGAAAGCAGTGAAACAATCGCTACTCCTTCAGTCTGCTCATAAAATACTCCATTGGCCTGAAGATACGTGGAAGTTAAGGTGTGCTTAAACAATTTTATAATGTCTGGCAGAAAGTGGGTTTCAAGTAATTAAAGTGACTCTTTCACAGGAACCCTGGTGAAAAGATACTATGTCAAAACTCACCAGTAGATCTCTAGGGATAACCTTCAAGGTTTTTAATATCTGAACAAATTCACTAGAGTTCCTAATATGGTGCTGACATCTTCCTACTAAAGGCTGCATCAAACTGGAAAGATACTGGGCTAAATTATATGTCGGGCTAGCTATAGCACTTACAATTGGCCTCAATGGAACATCATTTTTATGGATTTTGGGGAAACCATAAAGTCTTGGAGGGACAGTTGCGTGGGCAATTAAATTCTTAATTGTATCAGGTGGCAGTGATGAATGTTTCAATAGCATCATCATTTTTGTTACAATGGCGGACATAGGATCCTGTTTTAATCTCTTATAGGCAGGTTCCTCTGATATTGAATCCAACTAACTTCGATATTGCTCATTCGAAAGAATAACCGCTGCAATGCCCTTGTCAGGTGGTAAAACAACTATATTTTCATTTCCTCTTAATACCTTCAAGGCTGATCTTTCTTCCCTGGTGTTCTTGCTTTTTGGTAACCTAGAATGTTTTAGGACAGGATAGATGTCCCTACATATTTCTTCAGCAGTGTTATATGGAAGTCCATGGGTTGCTTCTTCGATGCCTATAATAAAATCCATCACTACATCACCATCACCCTGGCTATAAGAACTGAGTCCAATAATATAGAGATGGCGGAATGCAAGTGAATAGCATGTGGACCTCTTTGCTTCATAAATGTAGTTATCACACTGCCCCAGATCTTAAAAAACACAGCAGTTTTGTCACTAGTCCATCTCTAGCCTGGACCAATCAGTTACGCCCTCCAGCTATTGGCTGCTCCGACCGTGCCAATCACCGGGCTCCAGCCCGCACATTGCTTCCCACCTCTGAGCTTTTAGTATTTATATGAGACATAGTGCACCTTTCTACACATCGCCCGGATGAGGGGAGCCATGTTGGCTCTTGAAAGCTTGGCAACTTGTTCGTCGCCATTTAGCTAGCTGGTAGCCCGAGAAAAGTTTTATGACTGTTGTCGCCAGGAAAGTTTTAAATCAAGAATACCGACTAATTTATTTGTCATAGTTTACATGACTAGAATGCTCAGATTGCACCACAGTACACATCCCTTAGTCTTGCACAATTCCTGCTGTTGCAAACATTTGTAATATGACAATGTTCATTTCCTGAAAATGTCCAAATAGGCAGATGTACTTGTGTATATGTCTAAAGCACAATTATACCTAGCAGACTGTTACAATTCATGCTAATACTAATTAGCAGTTTTCAGAAGTCTAATTTACAGACTAAACAGTATCTCATTGATCACAAATATGATATGGCAGTTCAACATATACTGAAAGTACATGATGTAAAACACCTACTCTATGATCAAAATGTTCAATAGAGATAAAAAAATATGAAAAGTAAAAGTAAACTGCCATATTAAGAATGATAAAAAGGGCATAACTGGATATACAAAATTTCCCTTACCATCCCATAGATTACAGAAGGTTTAAAAAGATTTCCATATACTTCTTGTTCCTCTATCCCTTATGCCCGTAGGCGTTGGGTTGAGGAACAGAAACTCTGTATCGGATAGAGAACCCAGGATGGATGATCAGTCCGATGACTGGTATGAGAGTGAGAGAAGTACATGAATGAGGGAGAAATGAATGAAAGGAAATTTAATAATGGAGCAACTGGTGACATGATGGCTGGGGAAACCTATTAAACCTACCATACTATTAAGTACTGCAATTTCTCCTAATAGATTTAAAAATGGAGGTGCTAGAGATCCAGCAGAAAACCTACTCCTGCGCTGTGCTGTCCACACAAATCTCACATATGGTTACCTGGGATCGAACCCGGGCTGCCTTGGTGGGTCAAGCAGTCTAATCACACAGCACAGCTCGATTTCAGTACACTGCTTTATCAAATTAGCTCCAACACAGAATTAATACATCTTTGGAAATTTATTGACAAGCCCCTAAAAAAATTAAGTTCCACACAAGATGAAATCAGACATTTACCAAAATCCTTGAGAAAGTTTTTGAACACCATGCTTAAAAAACATCTAAGCATCTAAAAGTCATCATATGTAGACAGAGAAACCAGTCATTTCCCACTACTTTTGGAAAGCAACCACAATACTGTAGAAGACATCAAATTGCTTAATACCATCATGTCTTTTCTTAAATAAGCCACATGAAGAAAGGTATATATTTTCAAAAATCAACTTTAAAATCCTACCACCAGAGATTAACACAATAGTGTCTAGCTCAAAAGAATCCAGGACCAAGGAGATAACTTCAGTCAATCCACAACTATATATATAAATAAGCATTCAGGCTCTACTGTCTGGATCATATACCATTGGTCCCATCTCTTTGCCAACGTCTATTCAAATGTAACCTGTCAATCACGTGAGCATAATGAAGAATGTTCAATGATTACACAAACATGTGTATATCCACAACTTATTTAAACAGCAACTTATTCTGAAACAAGATGTAAATTTTGATGAAAATTTCCAGAAAACTTTCTACTAGCAATACAATTCCAAACCTACGCCTTATATTTGTGGAGAACAGCAAAAGATAGGGTATACAGGAACAATCCTTACTCTATTGATGACCTCAAACACTACATACAAGAGGAAATCAAAGCCATCACTCCTGTGGACCATCAAAATGTTCATTTTTAATGAGCAAGAACTATGACACAATTAAGCACAAAATTAATATAATTTTGAGTCGATCTAGTACTCCATGCTCCATATATTGCTAGCGTTTACCTAGAATGCATTTCATCAGGACCTTCCTAAAATCCCTGTACCTTCTCTAACATGACTGAACATTAACTGAGGGTGTTACGAAGGTCCTAACAAAACATGTTCTAGGTAAACACTAGCAATATATGGAACATGGAATACTAGCTTGACTCAAAATTATATTAAAATATGCATTCTTTCATTGGAAGATATCAGGTGTGTATTGCAGCAAGCAGATGAAGGACATTTGCAATATTGACTGTGAGCATTGTAAGCACACATTATTGAATATGTTGCACTTTATTATAAGAATGTGCCCTGACCATAGACTGCCACAAGCTCCCATGTCCGCAATCTGTGCCAGGTTACTGCTTACCTATGTGCCATCTTCCATAAATCACAAATCACACATTTAACTGCATATGCACACACACATATACAAGGTGTTTCAAAATGACACCGAATGAATATATAGAAGTAGTTGCTCAGCTTCAATGTAACACATGTTGATAGTTTTTCCCGGCAGAAGAGTCACACAAAAAGCACTCCAGAATGAGTGGATTCGGCAGTTACAGGATCAATGCTGTGTGCCTCACACTATCGATGTTTGCAGGTAGCTGGTACACCATGTCGTATGCTGTAGATGTTTGTAAACATACTGGCATACTCCACGGTAGCCTGTTACTATTAAGAATTTCTTTGGGTTATGAAACCGCAATAAAGAAGAAATATTTGTTCATGGGTGTTTAACGTGTTCCAACATTTTGTTATAACAGTCCTTGACCGCAAATAAGCTGGTGGACATATGCAACTTACACCTTCTAGAGGGAAGTTAATGTTAGTGAGATTGAGGATGGAAGTATTAAATGACAAAAAGAACAGAGAATTGTAGATAAAGTTAACCAAAACTAAATGCCTTATGCAATGAGACAAGCATTTTATTTCACTGTGTTTAATAATAATAAATAAAGCATTTGTAACTGAAAAGGAAGCTATTGATTTTACAGTAACTGGTTGAAAGCACTGAAAAATTAAGATCACAGCAAAATGAGCAACCTAGGAACTGTCCAGGTCATTATCAACTTTTTCACAAGTAACTGCCCTTCACCCCATTACCTGAAAGCGAGGTTAGGGTCACTGATAAAGCGCAAGGAGCAATGCTTTTTGTTTTCGTGGCCGGTGCATCCCAATAACAACTTTTCAGGTTTACACACCAGTGGTTCCTGCACTGCCTAATCACAAAATAATGTAATATTTAAAGCTGCATAAAATTATGCCTAAGAGAATTTCAAAGCTGCGACACCAAAATTTGTACTAGTTATGAACTACAAAACGGTTGTATTCGTTTAGTGTCATTTCGAAACAACCTGTATATATGTTTATTTTTCCTTTGCAGATTTACAAAAAGGCATTTAATACCATTAATTATGATACACTGTTGATCAAGCTGAACAAAAGAGAGTATGCAGGAAACTCATAGGCTGTACACAGATAATATTTTGTATAGGATATATGGATAATGAAGACAGCAAATACAATGCAACTAAATAGGGACATCTCTTACCTCGAACCTTGGAACTGCACGAAAACATAATTAGATTAACAATCGATCATGAACAAAACATTGCATTCTGCTTCAGTGATATTTAATAGACAGAAATGAAATAGCAAGATGTTACCACAGGAGGGAAATTATATGTCATGCAAAGGTGTCGGGATGTAATTTAATTTTCAATCAACAGTGCTAAAAACCCTCTGCTTAAGGTACTTTGATGATGATGATGGTGGTGATGATGACGACGATGATGATAGTGGTCACTACAGGCTATGTAGGCACTTGGCCTCCCTAACCACCCTCTTCCATTCTACTCGGTCCTCTGCTTTTCTTCTCCAGCTTTTAACCTCCAAATTTCTCAACTTATCTTCTACATCATCTATCCATCTTTTCCTGGGTCTTCCTCTTCTCCTTCTGCCATCCAGCTTTCCTATGAATATCTTCTTAACTACACTGGTTTCCGGCATTCTATGCACATGGCCAATCCACCTTATTCTTCCTTGTTTAATTTTCACTACTATATTTGGTTATCCAAATAGGCACTGTAACTCCAAGTTAGTCCGCATTCTCCATCCATCCAAGTTCTTTATCACTCCAAATATATTTCTCAAAATCTTCCTTTCCCACCATAATAGCCACTGTTCTTCTCTGATTGTCAACACCCAGCTTTCTGAACCATATATTATTGTTGGTTAAGGTACTTATAATAGCACAAATCACACATATACTACACACAGACAGTAATTATAGTGCTTCTCAAAATGCAGATGCAGGATTTCAATAAAGTGGTTAAAACAAAGGGGAAGAGCAATGTTTGCAACTTACTAAAGCCACATTATCACGTTACAAATCCCTTTTGCATTCACGCAGTCCAATATGAAAAGCCAAACTAATTATATTTACAGATGATGATACAGGTATGTTAACCTGCATTTCGCCAAGCATATTGCATCATAGGCATATACCTTAATGCAACAAATTGAATTGTAAATTCCAGAGTGAAGATGATAATGAAATAACAATCATGTATCTCCACTTGAGGTTCAGCATATCGCGGTCTTACAAAATTAGCAACCCTTCTGATACATAGCTTATACTGCTTATAATGGTGCTAGTACACCTGTGTGGAGTTTTGCATGGAAATGATATAGACCATTTGTTTTAATGGTTGTTTATTATTCTAAGTAAGTTTTTTTGCACTTTCGAGCATTCGAGGTCAAAGGTGTCCCTTGTAAGAGTGGATGTAAACTGAGCCTAGTATTACTAATGATGACATATTAAAAGAAATAAGAAATTGAAACAAACATTTCCACTTATCAATAATAAATATATTTCAGGGCAACTGCTTTTAAATGACTGATGTAGATATAATATGTGCAATCATTCTTGGACACAAACATCTATGAAAGATTTGATGCTTGTCCACCTGGCCTCAGTAGCAGCAATATCTCCTTGTAATGAAGCCAACTGCTCGAATATCACTGGGGGTTTATTTCAGATATTTATACAGAGAATTCATACAACACTACCAAATTAAATTTGTACTTACAAATGATTTCAGTTCCATGCCACGAAGTGGTGGAGCAGATGCACATAGAGTGGAAGATCCATGGTTCAAATCCTGGGTAAGGCAATGAATTTTTTAGTTCTAATTCCACATTTCAAAGAATTTCAAAGCTAATTTGGAACCTTCTGCTATGTTTGTTTCTGAGTCAGTTATTGTTTCCACATCCTTTCTGCAAAGACACTTGTCATGATATGGTGTTACTCCATCAAAATTGTTTAATTACTGACTAGGCTTCTTTAGGCAAATAATTTTTGTACCCTCTTTTTGGGGAATCAGCTTTCATTTTTATTTTAGGAAATAATTCCTAAAGAAGTTTCAACCTTATAAGTGATGGTTTAAAAGTGGTTAACAGTGAAGGATTTCAATTGAAAGTAAACAAGGAGTAGAAAAATCATTTACATGCTTCACTACAATTTAGAATGCCTGGACATGTTTCGAGAGTCCTTTGATCTCATCATCAGCTGCTGAACTACTGGTTTGTGTTTGTTTGGTTATCTATGTCTGCCTCTCCTGTTTGTTTGGGGTGATATCTGATTGAGTGATGTACTTGTAAAGTTGTCTGCTGTTGGTACGTCAAAATTCATGGTGGCATCATTACTCTTCAAAATGTATATTCTCTCCCATAAGGTCAATACCTCAGTTTAAAGATCGCTTTTAATAGTTTGGCCTCTGGGTTTATTTCATAGTTCCTCTCCAAAACATGATTTGCAATGAATTTTACAGTTTGCTTTCGGAACATGTTGCTAAAGTGTTCTTTTATTTGTACTTCAATGTTTCTAATGTATTGCATATTAAAATAACCATTCTAATACATATGATCCTGACTTTATTCCATGGAAACAATTTATCACATTGCTGATGTGCATTGCCATCAATGTTTTTTTGAAATACAAATAAATTAATACATTTATATACAGAAGAAGCTAGAAACAATAATGTGTTACAATAATTTACTTGAGATGAGTTGGTACTAGTAACACTAACATCACTGCCTTTAATCTATGTTAATATGCTTCCAAAACATGATGTTAGTCTTACTAGTACCAACTCATCTTAAGTAAATTACAAATGAATACATTTTCATTGACATGTAAATTACCCTTCCTGTTCCTGTGCTTTAAAATAAATAGTAAAGCTATGGATACTATGTGAACATGAAAAAAAGTCAAATAATGACAAACTTAATGTAGAATAAAAAGAAGTATTTCAAAAAGTGGAGTGCCATTGTTATTAAAATCAGGCAAATGAGTCAACCTTGTATACACTTTTCTCCACTTAAATTTTTTTATGACGACTAGTTTCTGGGAACTTCTTCCCTATCCTCAATTCTGTGGTCGACTGATGGTGCAATGGGTGCCTGTCTCCAGCTTGGTGTTGTGCTGTCATCAAACTTATCAGATCACGTCACCACCGGCTTTACTTTGCTAAGGAAGCCAAGGAAGCCACGCCCAAGAAAGCAATCGCCTCCGCAGGAATTGAACCCGCGACTGGGTAACCAGAGGCTGGCGTGTTACACCTAGACCACAGAAGACAACGAATTGTTGGTACAGATGACCTTAACGTATGCTTAAAAGCGACAGTTGCGGGTCATTTATTTGCGTATAAGAGGTGTGGAACGAAATTCCAGTGCAACGATGATATGATCGTGGTAATTTAGAACGCCATTAATACATCTGGCATTTCGAAGTCTGAAAGATATTGAATCTGAAAAATAACTTTTAAGAGAAATACGATTTGCAAGACTGGTGTTAGGCAAAACCAAACTCGCAGGGAGCACTAGCACATGGTAAAATATTAAGAGAGAATAATGACCCTAACCAAAAAAGTTGACAAGCCTTAAAACACACACAGGCATAATGCCAGAATAATGATACAATACTTGCCTTCTTTGATGAGGCCAATCCCAATAGCTTGAGCCATCCTGCCAGCTCCAATGAACCCGATGTTGAGGTTAGACAACTGCGGCAACTGTAGAGCCATGACGGAATGGCCAGAAGATGTATTTCTTTTTCACTTTTAATACAGCTTAAGTTTCACAAATGTCCTACTTAAATATCCAATTTCTATTGTGCTCTTGCGCTATATCTAAGCACTAAAAGCTGCCAGGTACCAAAAATACTTCTTTAAAAATTACGGCATACGCAACGCTCAACCATGACTATTAAACTGTGGACATGACCCAATGTTCTCACTGCAGCCAACTACAAATATTGAATCCCGCTATTGTGAATAAAATTCCGCTACATCTGTCCATGACAAGATGGCAAGAGAGGAATTAAGGGTTTGAACTATTTATCTGCTCTGTTATGGCCGTTAAGCAAACCCACAAGAGACGTTTGCCTAAACGCAGTAAAAAGTTGATCGCGGTAAAGCTTACATCCTGGTGCACCATTGCCAATCGCCGGTTAGTTGGCAATGATTATCTGGCAGGCGCTCGGTGCCGTAGAGCGCACCGCTCGTTTCAAATGTAACTGTTAAAAAGGCTACCGAACACACCCGGCAGGTCATCGCTTTGTGTTCGTCATTTGTCGTTGGTTTTCGCGTAGCAATTGTCCAAGCGGAAGCACGTGCTTAAACAGCTATAGCAGAATATAACCATAATGGAAACAACGAGCAAGAGGACTCCAAACTTTTCTGCTTTTGAAGTAGACATTTTGTTAGATTTGGCGTCTCACTATAAAGAAGTTGTAGAAAATAAAAGAACTGATGGAGTTACGATAAAACAGGAGGCCACGTGGGAGCAGCTGGCCGTACAATTTAACAGCAGTCCAGGTAAGCGAAAAATGTTTTTAGAAGATGATTCTCGGCAACTAACCTCTGGTTAAAGTTATAATTATTTATCAAGAGTTCGTGAAATACTACCTATATATTGCGTGTACAAAGAGCCTTGTGGAATAAAATTCTAGCGCACCGACAACGCTGATACATTGTGGCAATTGATATAGTTAATAAACAAAATAATATTTCATTTGTAACTTAAGGATTTGTGATTATTGATGCAAAGCAAACTTGCTCTTGCCAAACCGGAAGAAAGGGTTATCAACTTCAGCTTCTCAACAACAATTTGTAACTTATATCCATTATTATACCGAGGAACATGCTTGCATCAACTGCAACACCACTGCAGAACGCATTCGATAGTGATGCCACATACCAGCAGGCAGCAACAGCAGATGGTATGTAATAATCTTAACTAATTTGAGTGTCTTATAGCTAGAAAATTCAATGGTGTCATGGCTTATAGTGCTAGTAGCAACACTTTTATGGAGTTTATTTGCAATGGTTTAGTAACAACACATTTTAATAACATTTGCACTATCAAAAGAAAACTGCATGAAATGGACTAACAATACAGTTATATTTTGAGTTCTTGAAATTGAAATATTTGCATCATTTGATGAAAAATAATGCAAAATAATTAAAATGTGTGTTATAGTTTATTCTTTCTTGGCAGTGGATACTTGTACTGTGTATCCACCACAAGAAGACAAGCTAGGCCTGAAAAGGGAGAGGGGCTTAAACAGTTTATTTGCTCTGTTAGTGGATATGTTTACTACGAAATGAATGTATGCATATGAGTCACCCATGCTGTCAGATCTAATGCTTGTTTCAATAACTGCAGTGATAGATTGGTATTATTTATGGGTGAGTTATGTGACAGCATTGTGTATTTTCAAAAACCTAGCATCTTTATCATATCTAGAAGGCGAGCATAAATACTGAAAAGATAATTACATTACACATTCTTCTGCCTTGCTTTCTTATGGTGGACAGACAGTACATGCCATTTGCATTAGTCATAATCTACTATTGTGCTATGTAATGCATTTATTAGTCCAACTATTATTTTTGTAGTGGTATACTTATTTATTGCTCCATTTGTAAGAATTGTTAATATTTACGTAAGACATTACATGGATCTCACATTGGGATACCAAAGAGAATACATGTTGGGCTACTGCTGAACTGGGCCCTGGTGCTTGTGCAATTAGGACAGCTTTGTCTTTCCATAATCAACAGTAATGAGCTGAACAATTGCTATGTTATACATGTTATAGTAACGTTCGCTGCTGGAATTTCAAATCTTACACGTACACATGTATGTGAATAGTTATTACAAGGACTTTTGTTTTTCTCTGTTGCAGATGTTACAGAGCTTACACAAAGTTTAGAAACCTCCAGTGATGTGGTTCCATTAATAGAAATTGAGGTAAGAAGTCATTTGATATTGTCACATATGTGATATAGGTATGTTGTTTTCTAACACCCAATGGTTGACAATGATTTGATATTGTCACATATGTGATATAGGTATATTGTTTTCTAACACCCAATGGTTGACAATGAAATCATTTGTCTTCTTGCACTCCAATATTTTTCATAATCGTTGTGTATATTGTGAACTGATGTACAGTTTTGAAGATGAGTGTAGTTCATTTTTAGAATATATAGTGGACAAACTGGGGACCAGTATATTCCATTTCTATGTTAAATTACTATTTGTAAGGTTTTGCGATGAAGAACATATTGTGACTTTGTGGGTTCGTGGAATAAAAAGTCCAATTACACCACTCAACAATGTTCTTTATTTCCACCGACTTACAGTTTAACACTTGCCAATTACATAAAATTACAAGCTGCACACAGTTACAATTTACCAGTCCGTCCGTTACAATTTCCTTGTACTCGCGGTTACGTAAGCTCCGGTACACATTCACAGTTACGCACAGTCTTCCGTTGCACAACCCTTTCGTTCATTAACACGTCACTGACTAACTCTTACACCAAGAACTGCGACTGTCTCCTCACTGACAAAACCAACTCACTGACTGACTACCGAAACCAACTCAACAACTGACTAACTCCGTCTGTCTGTCACATTCTTTATATAGGAATATCGCCGGTTTCTAGTGACCAGGAGAATGTTCCAGATTACGTAATTTCTGGAACCAGGTGGACAGAAAAACAGACGCACAGTTATGTTTCTTTCCGACCGCTGGCTGTCACCACTATAAGACAAACGAGGGAAAGGCGTGGCTAATGCGGTCCTCCCCCCTGCATTCCGTTCCCAGCTGGTTACAGGGTGCTCCAATGCTCCCGTTACACTGCTCCCTCCTCAAAGCTGTTCGCCCACGAACAGCCCCATCGTAGCGTGCGAGGCGGTCCAGGTGTACCACCAGGATCTGCCCGGAGTCTGAGCCAGAAGTAGCGCTGCCGTAGTTTGTGAATCATTCGGTTCGCTCCCAGGTGTCCTCCTGAAGTACCGGCGTGCACTTCCTCCAAGATTTCCGGGACCTTACTCCGGGGAAGTACCAACTGTCCTCTCTGCGCCTTCCCATCGGGTGACTCCCATACCCGGAACAGCACGCCCACTCTGGTCTTCAACGAGTCCCATTGGGCCCAGTGCGACTTGTAGGTGGCGCTCCTCGGTGCGATGTCCTCCCAGGTCGGTCTCGTCCCTGCGTCCACTTCCCTCAAGAGTGGCCCCAAGTCTGCGTCCGCCAGCTGCTCCCTCCTCAGGCCTGCGCTATCCCAGCCTTCAGCAGGCACTGCCACAACTACTCGGACTGCTGCGGCACGCTCCTCCTCTTCCACTCCTGTGCGCTCGTGGCCGTCCTGGATCTGCGATAGGACACCTCCAATGCAATGGTCGCTGGCGTCGGTGTCCACAATGAAGGCGCCACCCGGTTGTGGGAAACCCAAAATTGAAGCACTGCACAGGGTCCCCTTCGGGTGCTGGAAAGCGTCTTCGGCGTCCTCCGTCCACACATAAGGCCGGTTTTCCTCCGTCAGGCGGGTGAGGGGTTTTGCGATGTTGTCGGCCTTTTCCTCTAAATCATTAAGGCGGTCGTCTACTTGACCCTTCCGCTCGCCCAGTTCCGTCACGTCATCCCTCACGCCGGCCAACTGTTCTTCAAACTTGGCGGCGAGAGCCTCGTTCGCCACCTTCATTTCGGTAGCCGGACCGTCATTCGCTGCTCTCATTTCCGTGGTTAACTCGGCCTTCACTTGTTCCATCTTCTCGGCGATGTTGTTTGCCGTCTTCATTTGTTTCAACTCTGCGGCGATGTTCTCCCTAGCCGTCCTGATTAGTTTCAGTTCCGCGGCCAGGTTATTTCTAGTCTCCAGCGTCTCTGTTAATTCGGCCCGCATTTCATCCATCTTCCTGATGATGTTGTCTTTAGCCGTCTTCATTTCTTTCAGTTCCGCTAAAATCTTTTCTAATACTGCCTCCATCGTTGTAATGTTCGGTGATGTTGTTTTCCCGCTTCCTGACACCAGTGTGACTTTTGTTATATCCCACTCCTGACGCCAGTGTGACTTTGTGGGTTCGTGGAATAAAAAGTCCAATTACACCACTCAACAATGTTCTTTATTTCCACCGACTTACAGTTTAACACTTGCCAATTACATAAAATTACAAGCTGCACACAGTTACAATTTACCAGTCCGTCCGTTACAATTTCCTTGTACTCGCGGTTACGTAAGCTCCGGTACACATTCACAGTTACGCACAGTCTTCCGTTGCACAACCCTTTCGTTCATTAACACGTCACTGACTAACTCTTACACCAAGAACTGCGACTGTCTCCTCACTGACAAAACCAACTCACTGACTGACTACCGAAACCAACTCAACAACTGACTAACTCCGTCTGTCTGTCACATTCTTTATATAGGAATATCGCCGGTTTCTAGTGACCAGGAGAATGTTCCAGATTACGTAATTTCTGGAACCAGGTGGACAGAAAAACAGACGCACAGTTATGTTTCTTTCCGACCGCTGGCTGTCACCACTATAAGACAAACGAGGGAAAGGCGTGGCTAATGCGGTCCTCCCCCCTGCATTCCGTTCCCAGCTGGTTACAGGGTGCTCCAATGCTCCCGTTACAATATGTTAATAAAATTAATACCCTTGTTGTTAAAAATAGTTACGATGTAATACCATTTTCGAACTTACAAGTGAGTCTCATGCTAAGAAATAATTTTAACATTTGGGTACTCTTTTCACTGATAAATAAGTATATATATATATATATATATATATATATATATATATATATATATATATATATATATATATATTGTGTCATGCTGTTAATTCTTGTTTGCTGATATTTTTTAATTGCTAAGAGCTTTATTTCAAGTTCAGGTTCCAAAAGGTGTCAAATGATGATTGTTTTTGCTACAGTTCAAGCTTGTGCCAATCCAGGTTTTGATACACTTTTTCAGTATTACTAATGTTGTTTTCAAATGCTAGGCTTTGGCAATGAAGCCATTAGCTCCCTTTCTCTCCAATATTTCTGTGTAGTGGGTCCGGCAGGTAGGGCTTCACAGGCTAAAAGATGTTCTTCAGTCATTTCCTCTTCTTTGTTGCACAGAGGACAATTTGGACTTGTATAAATTCCTATTCTGTGTAAGTGTTTGGCCAAATAATCATGTTCCGTAAGTAATCTAAAATTTGCTACTGCAGCTTTACGTGGGATTTCTGGAATAATTTCTGGATTTCTAATTAAAATGTTCCATTTTTTATCTTTGGCATTGTTCGATATTGAATGGTTTTGTTTGTTTTTATATTTGCTTTTAATTTATCCTTTTATGGATGTAAAGGATAAAAGATGTATTGGATAGTTCCGAGTTAAGGCTTGCATTGCCGTGATTGGAGTTAATTTTGCTGCACCGGTTATTAGTCGAATTATTACTAATGTTGACAACGGTTATAAAAATATTACAAAATCATAAATCCAGAAGCAGGGAAAACTTGACATATAACAATATGGAAATCAAAATTTTAATGTAAGAATATAATTTTCTGCCCCTGGTTTACTTTCTACAAATTGTAATTATATTTAAATGAAATGCTGTGTATGTATGGAGTACCTTTTTGTTCTTTCCTTTCTTAATGGCAGAAAGGCAGTATTTTTCTTTAATTATATTTGGGTATGTGCACAAATCTCGTTAAACAATTACTTTGCCTGTAGTAGATATATATTTATTACACATAAAACAGGTATACTGAGTGAGAAAGTACAATAAATTAAAAAAAATTACATGTTACTGATATACAATTACACTACAATTTCTCTTATTCTCTCTCTCACATATGCTCACACCTACATATTATGTATTACACAAATTATACCATGATTTCTCTCATTGTCTCACACACACAATAATAAGCCATTTGAAAGCAAATCAACACTTTTTTCATTGCTACAGGAATTCCAGCTACAGGAGGCAACACCAGCTTCCATGCCAGCAGAAGAAGCTGAGATTCATGTGCTCAACTCTACGCCAAAAAGGTGGCAGCAATGCAGAATGCCACCCAAACCCAAACCTGCAACAAGCATAGTTGATGCTTGTGAGAAGCGAGTTCAGGTTCTCACGACACAGTTGGACCTCATTAAAAAGGAACATCAAAAGGAAATGGAAATAAAACTGAAACTCCTGGCGATGTTGTGCAGCACTGCTGTGGCTACGATTATTGCCATAGCATTTTGCAGGTCACATCTTAACCCTAATGACAGTACTGGAAACCTCCTTTTCCAAACTCCATACTGCCTGTCCACTGTGTTTCTTGTTCTTTCATGTGCACTGTTAAAACATTGCTCAGCAGCAGTTTGTGGGTTTATAATTGGGGTAATTAAATATGGTCTGCAACCATAGCCACTATCTCCTAGTAAATAACCATGAGCATTTCCCCATTTTCAAACTTTGCTCTTAGGCTGGAGTTTCTAAATATTGTACTATCATGCACCAAGCCTGGCCACCTTGCAACAATGTCCCTAATAAGTAAATTATGATCACTTACAGTTTGGCAATTGAGTGAAAAATAACCTTTCTTGTTTCTATAAACTTCGCCATTTTCACCTCCAGGCGATTGAATCCTTATGTGTGTGCAATCAATGGCTCCAAGTACTCCTGGAAAACCACTAATTGCACTAAAGTTATCAATGACTGACCTTACATCAGCATTACTTGCCGGAAATTGTATATAATTGCGTCCTAGGTCAGTTATTGCTCGCGACACACTGTTTATAATACGCAATGCCGTGGTCCGATGAGTATTAGATACGTCGCCGATTAGTATATTACATGCACCCGTTGCATAAAATCTTAAAGTTGTTAATACTCGATTCATTGGTGATATCGGATTATTTCTGTTTGTTGGGAATTCTAACCTATCACACAATTTGTCCACTAGCCACCACACTACTTCCTTAGATAATCGGAATCTTTCTTGAAATTTTCTATCGTTCATATCATCAGAAGGATTTCTTCTATCCACTATAACGGGTATGCGATTGTCACCACCGTCAATATATTGCATATATAACATTTCGTCCTCGAAATTATCGCGTTACAAAACATAAGCCGCCATTTTACAATTACGAGCTAAGATAATCAGCCATTCACGGCCGGTCAGAGTTAAACAGCGATTAAAGCCTGGATGAAGTTTACCGTCGTCGATGCACCAGAAATGACCGCCCATTGCGGTAAAGTCAGTATTTAACCGCGATAATATCTTGATCGAGATTGGTGCACACGCATCGCTTCACGAATTTAGATAGTACGCTTGCATATTCAAATTTTAGGTGGTACGGCATATTGGCCAGTACCGCTCTACTACAGCACTGCGTAAGAGGTCTCAACACATATGATAAGCTTCTGAAAAGATGTTCTAAACTGAAAGCTAACAGAAATATTAAAAACATACTGGACTATGTAGCAAAGAAACAAGAAGGATAAACAGTTTTGAAAGGAAATCGTACACCATAGTTCGAGATCATCAAAGAGCGCGTAATGGCAAAATTCGATGAAGCATGAGAATGCGGTTCCGCCGTCAATTGTTGACATTTACAACATTGGATATTGGATGTAGCCAGAAATATCGGGTGTACAAACTTAAAACCTTCACTAGGATTTATTACTAATTTGACAAAGAAGTTTAGAATAACATTATACCGTATCACGATACTCCAAGCACGAAAAGATATGCGCGCCTCGGTAGCGCAGATGGTATCACGTTCAAGAGGTCCCGAATTCGAGTCTCGGTCAGGGTGAGTTACCTGGATAAGGTTTTTCCCGGGGTTTTCCCTTATCCTGAAAGACGAATGTCGGGTAGCTCTAAGTTCCATGGACCCTGGTCGCATTTGAGCATCATTTCACCAATTTCATTCTCCGTCCGGTATGACTTAACGTTGGAGGATGTAAAATAAAAAGAAATAATAAGGATAACAAAGAAGAGCTGATTCAAAGAGCTCAAACTTTGTTGCTTACGTCAGTGAGCATATAACAGATAATAATCCAAATTAGTTTTGTATGGAACTGTGATCAGAACCAGTTCAACTATGAACTTTCTTGTGACAGAATGTTATTCCATGACAGGAGAGAGAAACACTGTCTCGATGTTGCAATCAGTGCAATACATAGTTACACAGTCGATGTTTCTATATCAATTGGCAGACAAACTCTATATTTGCTTCCAAGAACCTATTAGAAAGTTTGGACCATGTGTTTAGGAAAATGGAAACTCGGTGCCCTCCAAATGTCTTCGTCAGTGCAAGTATAGGTGGGAAGATGACAAAACTACATCTGAAGACAATTTATCTGTCAGTTTTGAGCTAGTAGAGAAAATCATTGGTACTTTGTGAATCCTGGTTTGGGCATAAGGATGAACAAGAACTACTGGAACCATCTGGTGGAAAGGATATACATTTAATAAAAATTCCACCTAAAACTACAAAATATGCACAACCTCTGGATGTGTATGTCTTTAGGCAATATAAAATTTATGCCAGAGAATATCAGAAATGAAATGTGTAGTGTTTAACGCCCACTTTTACTACATACGGCACCGCAGGTGATGACACTGATGGTACATGAGATGAAGATGGAGCACCGGTGGAATGAGATGGCAGGGGAAACCAGAGGTCCCGGAGAAAACCCGCCCCAGCGCCGTGTTGTCCACCACAAATCTCACTTTGCGGTTGCCTGGGATCGAACCCGGGTCGCCTTGGTGAGAGCCAAGCGGTCTAACCACTGAGCCACGGCGCAGCCTCCAGAGAATATCAGACTTTATTAAACTGCTTTCCAATAATATGCAGCAAAAATTGCATAGCAGATTCTTTAGCATGAATTTGCATTCTCTCATTTACAATCAGTTATCCGCGGGAGTATATGGATAGAACATTCTTTGCACGGCAAAACGCTGAATATGGTATTGGTGAACCAGTGAACAACTTCAAAAGTGTAACTGACGTGGCATTCAACACTAATATTATAGAATTTGTAAATATGAAATGCGATCAACTTGCTTTTGTTCAATGTACGTTTTGCAGTCAGTCCTACCATTGTGAGCATTTTATTGAAAGTCCCCATTTACATTTATAATTAAGTTATCTGCATTGCATGTGGCATATACAATGACATCTAGAGCATGATTGCAGATTTTTGCAGAAAAAATGACACCCACCAGTACATTGAGAGCTACATAATGGCCCTGCAACCAAAATTTCATACAGATATATTTGTTCAAACCCAAGTATTTCCTTATAAGATACGTTGCGAACACAGTTCATCATCCAGGTATTCCTCGACTGAACAGTATGCCTTATGGCAAGTAAACTTTTAAGAGACCTTTTGAAGAGATTTTGGTTTCGGATTTCCCTAAATGTTTGAGGTAATTTATTATATATTTTCATTTCCTATAAAATGGAATTTTTTTTAGCAATGTTAACTTATGAGTCTTACTTTTTTTATTGTAATAATACAGCATGTTTCATTACCTTATTTGATATATCCCAGATCTATTGATTGCTGTGATTTCATCGTTTGTTTCTGAATTTACCCATTTTAATACTGGGTATCTTATTTGTAGGCGCCAAGATGATATTTTGCTCTTTTGTTCTTTCTTCATTTAATTTATTAAATATTTTTGGATGGTACAGGAATCCACTTAATATCCTGCTTCTTTAGTGAATGTGGTTTTCTTTAGCTTAGCGGTTTCAATTTTCTTAATCAAAACTTGTTGTATCCCTTTTCTTCTGCTATATGAGGTATGTGTTTTTGCCTTGCAGTATTCTGTTTTATCCACGGGTATGTTAACTAGTCTGTGTTTAATATTGTTTATCATTGCCTGTTTATGTGTAATCAGGTTATACTATGAACTTTTATGGAATTTTCTGACTGTGTTGGCTTTCTGTAAGTTCCAAATTTTATATTTTTTGATGTTCCAGATATTCAGGTACAGGAAAGAGAGTTACCCATTGACTTCTTTTTCTATTGTGAATTTGATAGCTTTTTCCTGCAGACTGAGTAGTTTTAATGCATCATCTAAAAAAAATTGCAAAAAATTGGAAAAATTGCAAAGATGGCATCCACATATTGGTACCAAATCTTGAAGATCCATGGTAACACCATTTTATGTGTGTTTCAAATGAACACAAATACATTTGCCAAAAGGGTTGAAAGCGGATTGCTCACATTGCAAAAAAAAAAAAAAAAAAAATAACCTAAAAACCAGAGACAAAGAGCATTACAGAAACATCGAATTAAAACAGAGAGATAAGTCAGTGGTAGCATTTCATTTTGGGAATGACATTGATCCAAATCTAAAATTATTAAAAGATTGATAAATCAAAACAAACTGACTACATGGGAGAATATCTTAATATGGAAAAATAAAGACCAAGTAATGAACTTTGAAATCCCACCAGTCCATAATTTCATAAAGAAGTTTGTAGTTCCACCACCAAAGAGAAGACAATAGACCATAGACTAACAACAATCACAACCACAACAGACGATAGTTGGTTGAGAATGGAAGCAACAACTTCCGAAATAAATCCTCAAAAAATAAAATTGTAATGGAGCATTGAAAATTGACTACAAATAGTTTTTTTAATTAATTTGGACGTCGCCGTTGCTAAATTCCTCCAAACATGCATGAATGCTTAACAGTTGTTTCAGTGGAATGCTGTAATTAAGGGCTTCAAATAGAATCCCCAACACAAGGCATCAAATTTTATTTTTTTATATAATAATAAACTATTTTAAATATGATAGAGCATTAACATTTTGCTTTCAGCATGAGAATTATGCAACTTGTACAAAAAGAATTTTTGCCTGCTATGCAGACTATCACCACCAAATGCTATAAAAGCAGCCATTTATTATATTTTGCTATGAAGTATAGGGTGTCCTGTGCCATGGCGTAGTGGTCTAAGGCATCTTACTTTGGTTCCCTGCCATGGAATGCGACCCAGGATCAATCCCAGCCCTGGGAGTGCGGATTTTAAGTGCTGGGTACAGGACTGGTGCCCACTCAGCATCATAAGGAATTTGAGGAGCTTATGATAGGTAAGCGGCCCTAGTCAAGAAAGCCAACTTTCCGGCTGGCAGTGCCAAGTTGCTGACCACATCTCCTCCCCTAATCGGTTGGATGATTGTCCACCCATATCTTGCATATATAGGCGTGAGGCCGGCAGACCTTGGCTCTTTATGAGCTCTCGCTCCATGGGTTATATGAAGTACAGTGTGATACACATGCTTGTTAAGGCTTGTTCTCAGAGATAGCATGGACCTATTGCATTACAATTAGTACTAGATGAGTTAAAGAAAAAGGTGAGTATATTGCAAGTAATACAAAAAAAAATATTTCAAAATACAAAGGCTTATAATCACAATTTAATGGCTATCTAAACTGAGCTTCATTAGCTATAATTGTGGAATGCTTTATGCACTATGCTCAAAACATTCACTAAACACATTACCAACAATGTTTTAAGTTGCACTTCATGGTTATCAAACAGAAACAAATTTGCCACTTTAACCACATACTTTATAAAAACAATGTGTAACTTATTTCTGCAAATTGCCGTGACAAAGAAAACACTATTTATTTGCAGCTGTTGTTTTCATAGACTGGCTGAATAATAGATAAAGCAAAAACACAAATAGATGGCATTCTATAGGTTCAGGTATGGAACTACCTAGATCTGGGAATAAAGTCAAACATGTGACCTATCACTATGCACAAATGTGTTCACATCTATCTGTTAAACTCAAATGTAAAGTTTAAACAATATCAACCTTTGTCAATTGTAACATAAGTACAAGAATTTATCATGGTTTAATTCATTAAGATCACTTACTGTTGTACGGTAAAGGATAAATAGATTGATTTGCAGTAGTGTAATACTATTTCAGAATGTAATCATTAACATAAGAAACACTGTCATATTAAGAAAATAATTTATTTATAAAACACCATCAACAAACGTTGAAGTTCCTCTATTGTAGTTCAGCATTGCAGTAACTCCTAGGAATAGCATTTAAATATTTTGTTGAAGAGGGTAAAACAATTGGTAAGAGAAATAAGTTGACACTGAATCAAGTAAGTAATTTATTTAAAACAAAATGTCACAGTATCTTTAATCACTATCCATTTAAAGTACTTATCATTCATTCATTCATTCATAATTTCTTGTTTTATTACACACAGAATCTTTAAGAGCAGACTTGTATTCATCTTCATCATCAAATGACTATGTTAAGTTCCTATGAATAAGGACTATGATACAATGAGACACAAAATTAATATAATTTTGAGTCGAACTAGTACTCAATGCTCCATAAACTGCTAACATTTACCTATAACACGTTTCATTAGGGCCTTCCTAACGTCCTCAGCTAATGTAATTTTGATTTTGTGAAATCCTTGAAAGGAGAAATCCACAGACGAAAAATCAGGTGTATACCGGATAAACTGCATGGCTGCGACAACTTTTACATTGAAAAAACTAAAAGGAATTTGAACATTAGGCTTAAAGAGCATTCTAGGAACATCAGGATCAAAGAAATAGGAAATCAACAGTAGCATACCATTTTTGGAATGAGAATCACGATATAGAGCAAAAAATCCACTTATTAAAAAGTGTTCAGGGTCCAACTGCATTAACCATGTGGGAAAAGATGTTCATTGAGAAATATGAAGGAAAACTATTCAATTTAAACAGCATGTTTGAAGAGAACCCAAACTTCATCAAGATACCAAAAGATACGGCTCTATTGCCTCCATAGAGTTCACAAATGAAAATTCAATAGTCGACATTAGCTGAGGATTGGATGAGTAAGGTCAGATTGAAAAATTCAATGCCCTAGCCGAGATTTGAATCACGGATCCCCCGCTCTCCGTGCGGTTGCTCTAAACCTCTGAGCTACTCTGGCCATTGTGCCGAAATGACATTAAATTCTCCAACTGACACGTATGTTTCCCAGTAGACCACTAGGGGTTCTCATATGCTATGAGACATGCACCTTTTTTGGCTACTTACTTTGCTGTAAGTACTTAAGTCCCAGGCTTCATAGTTACACCACTATGTTTTTATTTTAGGTAAATTGTTGGAAATAAAAATTTCTTCCACACTAGCTGTGTGTAGGCTAAGGGTTCGTGAAATCGATTTCAACTAATTCAACTAATAAGAAAAATTGACATCATTTTCTTAAGATAAGTGTTTTCTTACAAATAGTTATATTTGTATAATACCAGGTTTTGTATTTAACTGACTTTCCATTTTTAAGTTATACTATGTTCGCACACACACAGATATGCACATACCCACACCCATGCACACGGATGTGTGAGGAACTTTATTAACGAAATTTATTATATTATAATCAAAATCAATGAAGCCATTTTTGGTATAGTCATGTTTAAAAAGTAGTTTAGGTGGGAGGATTTTTTTCACATGTTCTTTTACATGGTAAAATTGTGTCCATAATAGTTATATATATATATTTCTCCAATTAATTAAACTAATTGGTGACAATATTTTGTTCGATAAAAATGTATGTACATTTCCTAGAAGTTTCCTTAATTCTTGCTAAAATGTATATTAGAGGCAAATCATGAACAGATAGGTAGTCAAACTGAAAATATTAATGCCATAGCCAGAATTATAACTACAGATCTCCCAGTCTCCATCCAGTTGCTCTTAACCATTGAGCTACCATGGCCAACATGCCAGCATGACATTAAATTCTCCAACTACTCATATTTTTTCTGGTAAACCACTAAGGACTATGAGATAGAAACAGTTTGTGGTAACTAATTATGCTGCTGGAAGATCTGTGGTTCAAATCCCGACTATTTCATTGGATTTTTCAGTCTGACTCTACCTATCCAAACCTTAGCCTACAGATGGTTAGTGTGCCAGAATGATTACTTTCCATCTATTAACCTAATCATGGGCAGATGCTAATACAAGAAGAATTTAGCACTTGTTTAAATATACAAACTGCATCAAGTACTTTGTAGGATTAAAAATGCCCAAAATATTCGCTAAGTGCCAAATTTCTATAATTTCCCAGCTTTATACCTTGTTTGTTAGGTCACATCACTGAGCAGCTCAACATATGCTAAACATCAAAATATGCTTTCTTCCCCTTTTGTGTTTTTTTATCTCAACCACCAAACATATAATGTCTGTAATGTTCTACAGAAAGATGAAAACATCTTAAGAACTACTACTACTACTACTACTACTATGAATAACATTATACAATTATGCGTCACTAGGGTCCAGATTTTATGTAATCACATATTCTGTTCCTGTATATGTAGACATAAGAAAAGCTAAAATGGTGACAAAATACACTGAGAGGACCCTTGTTCCAAAGTTTCAAATTACATATTTTGAGCAATAATATATCTATATTTGGTACATAACATGTAAATTTACATATTTTAATATTATTAGCATTTACTTTACATGTTCATAATTTTCATTCATAATCATTACTTATAAGAAAGGGAGGAAATATTGCAAGTTTTATTATTGTGGTTCTCTTCTATTGTTGTCAATCCTAAACATTGTCATAATTGTTACCTCGCTATGATGCTTGCCCAGCAGCTCGCTTTGTTTCTTTGCAGCATTAAATATACAAAGTGCCACAATTTGATGACAGCTGTTTATTAAAAAACATTCTAAGCTAAAGTGCTTTAAGATCGATTTCACAAACATTTGCTCGCATCGTCAGTTAACACACTTCGTCGTCAAGGATACTATGTTTTTTTGTATTACCAAAATCTGAAGATGAAACAAACCTAAAAACAGAATCAATTGCCGGTATGTCAAAATTCATTATGCGATTTTTATGTTTTAAAATAAAGATTTTTTCCCCTCACTATTAATATTATAATTTTGGTAATACGAAAAAACATAGTATCCTTGACGACGAAGTGTGTTAACTGACGATGCGAGCAAATTTTTGTGAAATCAATCTTAAAAAGAAGAAAGTAGTATTAACATCAACTTCTTTAGATAAGTGGACATTAATTAACAAATATTTTTATTTGTGTAACAATGAACTGTTTTAACATGTGAGAAAAAGAAGGGAAAAACTTCAGAATTTCTAACAGTCAGTTGCATATAAGTTAATCATGGTGTCTTCATTATCAAAAAAACTGAAAATGTGGATTTCTGTCGACAGTGCTCTAATCACTTATGGTAAAACACTGCTCTGACAAACCTGTGATAAACGAATATGCTGTACAATGAAATCTCAGATTGAACAGTATTTACAAAGCAATCTACATATTAGGAATAGATAATGAGGTTGTTTCAAGAAACAGGTAATACACAGTTACAGGGGCAGTCTACCTCATCTAATAGTGAGTTTTACTAAGAACTGTGTATGGCATTAGTTGAATGGAACATATGAGGGTTGGCTGATGAGTCCTGGGCATCACAATAATAATAATAATAATAATAATAATAATAATAATAAAGCATTTTAACATTTTTTTAAATTTCTGAACATAATCTCCAGAAAGGCTAATACATTTGTCATATCAGTGTTCTAATTTAATTAAACCATCCGATTTATCATGGCCCTCATTTACTGCATCAATGACCTCGTTGCTGTGAAATCTTTGGCCTCCAAGAAATTTTTTGAGGTTCGGGAACAGGTAGTAAACACTGGGTGCTAGATCTGGTGAATAGGCTGGATGTTCAAGCAATTCAAACTTTAATTCGCACATTTTTCCCACTGCAATGACTGAACGATGGGCTGGTGCACTGTCGTGAAGAAACAAGATTTTTTCTTTGCCAAATAAGGTCTTTTTCTTTTCACCTCATCACTCAAACATTGTAGTAAGCTTGCACAGTAGTCACCAGTGATACTTTTACCCTTTTCTAAGTAATCAATCAAAATAGTTTCCTGTGCATCCCAGAAAACACTCACCATAACCTTGTTAGCTGACAAAATTGACTTTGCCTTTTTTTGGAGTTGGTTCACCTGGTGCAATCCACTATTTTCTATTCTACTTCCGTCAAAAACCTGTAATAGAAGCTAGCAGAAGCATTCTTAGATACACACTCTGAAAGCCTTCCATTCAATAAACATGGAGCAACACCAAATCTTACTAACACCCTACAGCAGGCAGTCAAAAGTATCCTAAACCACATCATTACACATTTCAGCAAACAAGCGAGAGATGACACATTCATACTGCATCGCTGACCTGTCCCCTGTCTCACGTTAGTTGGTGAAGTGGAAAGCATAAGGATCAAATCAGGGTGACCGAAGACTCGCTCATTCAAAACTCTCCCAGATATGTGTAAAGCAAACTTGCAACAGACTAAGGCTCAAGGTAGCAAAACGAAGGCCAGAGGGCTTGACAGTAAAAAACTGTCAGACAGTAAAACTACCAGAGCACCACTTGAGTAGAAAGAGGAAGCCCAACTGACCATGCTCAGAAAGGAGGTCCAGCCGAACTCCCCAATAGAGATTGTGGCGCAACCGATCAAAGCTAAACAAAAGACAAACACGTTGCTACACATATAGAGAGATTAGACAATTAAATAGAAAAATTACACCCTGTGCCATTCGGCACAATACAAACCCTGACACTATCCCAGAGGGAGGCAAGCAAAATCCCAATCAAACTTTTGCAAATTGCAGTAAGCAGTGATGCACCTAAAAAGTGCCCAACACCAACAAGTGACAGTTGATGGAGGTATTACATTCCACCCAAAAATTCAATGTCCAGATTTTATCAGAAATACTAAACTAAAAATGTAAATAATCACAAAATTTATTGCAAATAACGTTTTGTTGCAACAGCCATTTCTGGAGTATCCATTGTTATTGGTTTACACTTTTTAATACATTTCAAGGTCAACCATTTATCTTGGTTAAGATGAACTAGATATAAAATAAGGTTTGTAAGAATAGTTTTCAAGGCTGTACAAAAATAATAGAAGTGGAAAGAAAAACACAAGACTGTTTAACATCACATTTTTGTGTTTTATAATGATTTTCTCCCAAGTGTCCAGTTCAGATGCATATGTACTGATGCACTCCATCTGTGATGTTTTTCAAATATTTAGTTTAAAAATTCCCAGTATTTTATACTAAGGATACTTCAACCTGCTTATTAAAAATCTTTGCTGAAAACTCAGTAATTCCATGTGTTGTTGAAAATACAAGTATTAATCACAACTGATGCAATAAAACAGGCAGCCGCAACTCATGGAAATACAGGCAGTGGGTGACACCAGCATGTGTTAGCAAGCGGGCATTATGTTACAGTTGATTATTTAAGTAGTAGATGTGTGTAACTAACGTGCAGTGAAGATTTATGAAGTATAGAAACAGAGACGTTCTATGGTTCTGATATTGCAAATCTTAGTTATTCTGCCACTGGCTGTCTTTCTATCCTGTTGACCATCATATCTGCCCACTTATACACACTCGGGCATAGGGCAAATGTGTATGACATCACAGTACATTAAGTTGAGGCTGCCTGCAATAAAACAGTGTTATGTTGCTTTAAATGACATAAGAAATGATACAAATTCTGATGAATTACATTCAACTGACTATCTTTAGCTACTATCATTTATTATTTTAGTTTCTACAAACTATTCCTACAAAGGCATATTTTATAATCTACTTCTTGTTAATTGAGAGAAATATTTGCAGAATTAGTTTCATTATGCATATCATAGTAGGTACACTAGATACGGGAAACTGAAGCAAGTCAAATGAATAAAACTGGTTTGCTATATGATTGACATTCCAATCAAATGAATAAAAGTGGTTTGCTATGATTAATGACATTCCAGAGTGCTTCCATGACATTTTAAGAAACAACTGAATAGTGACAGCACTAAAGAGATAGAGTCAACATGAAAAATTCAATGCCATGACCAGGATTTGAACCATGGATCTCCTGGTTGATCCGTGATTCAAATCCCGGCCATGGCATTGAATTTTTCATGTTGACTCTATCCATCAGAAACTTTAGCCTATATATGGCTAGTGTGGAGAAATGATTAATTTTCATCAATTAACTAAAATACTAAAAAGATAAATAAAAATTTTGTCACTGCAGCTATTACTGAAAGTATAATGGATCTGGTCAGCTACCTGCATTGATGTTGGTCCTCTTGACTGAACAAAGGCCCACATAACAAGCTCATTATGTGTCATCTCCTTGTAATTCAGGTAATTACTCTTCAGAAAAATCCTTTTGGCAGGTACCAGGAGCTTCCCTTTCAAGAGCATTTTTCCACTTTGTGTTCAGGCCCCAAATAAGGAGCCAACTGTTGGACAACAGGGGTCGATTGAGTTCAGTGAAGTTAGTCTTGGTGTCAGTCAAGTTGAACTAAGAGACGGCATGAAATATGAGCTGAATCTTTCCTGGCGGCATACATGTTCTAGACGTTCTCGGGCTTCGAGCCAGGTCAGAAGATGTGACATTGACATTGTGGGAGCCTGCATCTCTTCCATCTTCACATCTTCTGACCCGGCTCGAAGCCCAAGAACGTCTAGAACAGAACAAAAGAGGACAGTTAAACTAACAGAAGTCATTGAGTGAATAGTTGCCAATGAATTCAGTGGACAGCACTGAATTTAGTTCAGTTGTGATTTACAACTCAGTTGGTTTCAGTTCGAGAGATCAGTTGTGTCTGTTACAATGCTGAAAAGTTCAAATCAATAATAATGAATATTCCGCAAGTGGCTAATGCCAATGTTTAAAGAGACTTATATTTCTTGGGTAGTACACTTTTATCTATTTCTTTTGATTTATGTAACATGGAAAATAATATTAATTTGTAAGGAGTTAAGGATTAACTGTTTATTATGACATTTAATTAGTTGCAACTTGTGCATCCTTGTATACCAAAATGCATTACCATTTTTTATTTTAAATTTTTTAAAGATTTCTTCAAGTTTCTTAATAATATAGTGTTTTAAATATGTGGTATTTATATAATATGTTTGATCCACTTTTGATAAAATAAAAAAAATGATAAATTTTCCATGTAAAGGATAGTTCGGGGCTAAGGAATTTTCTTGAAAATCCACATTAATATTTTGGAATATGCCTTATTTTAATGGAAGTTCAATATTACTTTGAACAGTAATCCGGAATGAAGAAAGAACGAAACTAGTGTTCAGCAAGAACAACTCTTCAACAGAGCAAGCAGATATCAGTCTGAGTGGCTCAATTGGTCAGATTATGAACTACTAATCCCAAAGTTGTGGGTTTAAGTTTGCTTAAAAGTGACAACCTATAGTCACTAGATTTACTGCATATAAAAAAGTCCTGTAGGACAAAATTCCCACACCGGTGCATTGATATGAGCTTGGCAATTGACAGCATCAAAAGCAAAGAACATATTTTTATTTCATCAAGGAGATTCTTGCTGAATTCAATAGAAGTGCATGAGGCAAGCTTGAGAGGCATACCAAGAGTTGATTCCCTGACTCACTGGCAAATCTTTAGGCTACACTTCAAGCAGAATGGAAACATACACCTTATCCAGTAGAGTCCTAACAAAATCGCAGTTGTAATTAGAGCTGAAATTAACAACATTCATTACTGAAACCATGGTTGTCTTACACAAAACACTAGAAAATCATAAAACCATTAAAAGCATTAATTTCCAACACTGTTACAAAGTTCTGTATATGGTGATGTTTGATCATGTTTTAGATTTCAATCTTAAAATCAATAATAGGGTAGAATTTTCATTTAAAAATATTTGTATGCAATACATGGATGATAAAATATTAAGTAATTATTATAGAATCTTAGTTTTAACATCTGTATTGTCATGTAGGCCATGGTTCAAGAAAATGGGTATTCTGACACCCACAGGTCAACACATATATTCAGTTATGTCTCATATAGTTGATAACCATGAAACTATTAATTTAATTTTCTGGTACACAATCAAAATACTAGACACAAAAATAACTTGCATAGACCATCAGAAGGCTTTATCAGAAGGCTCCTGCTACTCCGCCATACAAGTACATAACATCTATGCAGTTTTAGCCTAAAATTGTGTAAACCTATAGATTAAATTTAAAGGGAGTCGATTAATGACACGACAGTTGATGCCCGGTTGAGGATAGAGGCAGTCTCTGAAACATGTTCCGGAAAAATTTAAAAGTAAGTGTTGTTTAGTGTCATTAATCGACTCCTTTTAAATTTAATTTATCATAACAACACTGTTATGAACACTTCCAAGAAAGGAACCTATAGATTGTTTAAGATTTAAAAAAGAATTGAGAAATGTTTGTTCCTGCATACTATCCCTGGCAAATGCCCGAGAATTACTTAAACTTAGACATGTAATAAAGCAGTATTGTGATATAGCTTCTTTATTCCCCAATGTTAACCTTCTTCTGTTGAATTTGGGCACTGGATTTGGAGGGAAAAGACTGAGAAATTGCAAATATTATTTTATTCTATGTTAACATGTTTCAGGAACATGCATTTCCATCTTCAAAATACATCCAACTGATCTATGGTGTTCTTTCTGTTGTGTGGTCATCTATAATGGTGGCATCATGTGGTGATGAAATGTACTTCCAGAGGGTACTTGGTGATGGTAAAATTCATAAACTGTTATCGAAATTTAACTGTATTGGAACACCACAGTGAAGCGAATAAATATACGACTCATCTATAATTTAAACATTAACTGTTGTTTGTGTTCCAAAATGATGATGTTTTCCCATGTGACGAATTCTGCTGCATGACTGGTCAGTTTGCTTAGTGTAATGTTTGGTTTGATGTGTTGTTGTTATCTATCCAGAAATGGTGTGCAACTGCAGATTTGTCCATTTGTTTATATTTTAAGCATCTCATATATTCCAGATTTCTTTTTGTTTTACCTATGCATACTTTATTACAATCGCAGCAATTGATTTTGTAAACATAAATAAAAAGAAATTATGTTAAGTGTTAGTAGTACCGACGCACCTGAAGTAAATTAAATCTTATTATTTTTATTTTAATTTGTTTAAAATTAATTCTCTTTTTATGATGTTCAGTGGAAATTAACAATAAAAGTATCCTCCACAGCCAAAAGAGTGAGGAATGAGTCTGCTTATTATTTACCCATCTTTTTCAATTTTCAAAATCGAGATCAAATTCTGTCTCTCTAATCATATACTCTGCATTGCTGGCTTCTTTTTTTTACTTTCTCTACTACATACTTACAATAAGTAGGGGAAGTAATGCATTCTACCTAAATATTTTGGTATTAAGATTTTGCTGGAAGAACGTCTTTCATTAGGCTTCCTAAATCAAAAGACAGAAGTTTTAACAAAATGATCATGGGTGTGTCTGTGATCAGCTTAACTTAAAAATGAAAAGTTGTTTCAATACCAAACTCAGTTTACAAATTGGAAGCAGCTAGAAACAGTGATGTTTTAAGATGTATTTAAGATGAGTCGGTACTAGTAACATTAACATCATTTTTTTTAACTTTGTTAATATGTTTTGGGAACATGTGTTCCCATCTTCAGAACGTGTCCGACTGACTCGTGTTGTTTCTGTTGTGGAGGTTGTCTAAAATGGCAGCATCATGTGGTTGTGAAATGTACTTCATATGGGAAAAGATATTCATTTTGAAACATAAACAGTTAATGAACTTTGATTTATCACCACCAAGTACCCTCTGGAAATACATTTCACCATCACTAGAGACAACCACCACAGCAGAAACAATAACATGAGTCAGTCGGACAGATCCTGAAGATGGGAACACATATTCCCAAAACTTGTTAACAGAGATTAAAAAAGTGGTTAGTGTTATTACTACTGACTCACCTTAAGTAAATACAACCAAACTTAGTATCAAGTTTATTAATTAACTTTAAAGAGAGTCGATTAAAGACACTAGACAACACTTACTTTTAAATTTTTCCGGAACATGTTTCAGAGGCTTTGCCTCTATCATCGTATTTTTTTCACTTCTTGAAGACTTGTTAGCCCAATATTGCAATTCCTTTCTTGGAAGTGTTGAAAACAGTGTTGTTATGATAAATTAACTTTAAAGAGAGTCGATTAAAGACACTAGACAACACTTACTTTTAAATTTTTCCGGAACATGTTTCAGAGGCTTTGCCTCTATCATCGATTTTTTTCACTTCTTGAAGACTTGTTAGCCCAATATTGCAATTCCTTTCTTGGAAGTGTTGAAAACAGCGTTGTTATGATAAATTAACTTTAAAGAGAGTCGATTAAAGACACTAGACAACACTTACTTTTAAATTTTTCCGGAACATGTTTCAGAGGCTTTGCCTCTATCATCGTTTTTTTCACTTCTTGAAGACTTCTTAGCCCAATATTGCAATTCCTTTCTTGGAAGTGTTGAAAACAGTGTTGTTATGATACATTAACTTTAAAGAGAGTCGATTAAAGACACTAGACAACGCTTACTTTTAAATTTTTCCGGAACATGTTTCAGAGGCTTTGCCTCTGTTAAAGTTAATTTATCATAACAACACTGTTTTCAACGCTTCCAAGAAAGGAATCAAGTTTATTATTTGCCGAAGAAGTGACAAAGATTTTCAACAAAATCCCCCTATTAAAAATTACTCTTTACACATAACATTTTTTGAAAATATTGATTTCTCAAAAATATATTTTATGATTTAAATTAAAATATGCATATTTAAGATATTTTCATGACAAATAAAATGTATATTTTGAATTTTCTGGGAATGTCCTCAAAAGTACTTTTCATTCTGAATGACTTGAGCACAATTGGTACACGATGGGAGATAAGACCAAATCTTGCTATACAAAAAATACAGTTCTCTTTAAAAATTATTTACAACAAAGACAATTTTTTGGAATTGAATCATTTCTCCGATATTCCTTATTTGCTTGAATTTTCCAATGCTTAACCTTTTCTCATATAGGAATATGCTATTTCTTCTTTGATCTCTTAGCCATCCAAAGAGAATGGAACTTTGAAGCCATCACAGTGCAAACAGCTCTTAAAAGATCCTGAATTTTGCTTAAAGCCTACTTACTAGATTCCCATATTCTCTTAGCGCCTACAAGAAAATTATTAATAAAATAATTTTTCCAAATGTTTATCTCAATTAACATAAAATAGAAATCTAAGCATTTGTAAGAACAGTTTGTACAAGATAAGAAAGTTATGCAAGTGCAAACATCAGATCTTTTCAGAGAAATGGATGAATGCCTTTCGTGCCGGAGGATGTGTGTTTAACTGCATGGAGACTAGATCAAAATAGGATGCAGTTGTTTTCTACTTTTGTTCAAAATTAAAACAAAATGTAACTTCCCAGCAGGAGGATTGCTATAACAAGTATAATACCAACAATAAATTGAAAAAACTATTTGTAATCGGTTTTTTGACACTTGGTCACTTACATTTTCCTGTTATTGAGGGACTACTTACGCAAGCCGTCGCCTCCATTTTCAACCTCTATCCAACCATGTCTGTTTGCTCTCTTCTCTTTGGCAGTGGAACTATGAACTTTGTCAAATTATCTACTGGAGGGATTTCAAAGTTCATTACTCGGTCCTTATGAATATGTTCTCCCTTGTTGTCAGTTGAGTTTAGTGTATCCTCCTTTTAGCAATTTTGGATTTGGGTCAATGTCATGGTTTTCATCCAGAAATGAAATGCTGCTTCTGACTTATGTTCTTGTTTCATTTTAAAGTTTCTTAAAAGCTCTTTGACCCTGGTTTCTAGATTTCTTTTAGTTTGACTTATCTAAGAATTGTAAAAAATGCTACATAGGTCAAACTAAAAGAAACCTAAAAACCAGAGTCAAAGAGCACAATAGAAACACGGTACAGGTTTGTTTTCAAAAGTAATTTCTCAGTCGAGCTTTGAACAGGGGAAGTATTGGAAGCATGATTATATCTGATTAAAATAAAGCACTTATGGGAAATGGAATAAGTATCTTCTACACTGATGAAAAGTCAGTGGTTAGTTGCAATTGCTGGTAAAGTAAGAAGGAATTTAGATTCACACAAACACTAATGCATGGAATGGCTGATAAAATACGATTTCTGGAAAATTCTTTTCTTGTTTATAAGGCATATAGCTGCAGGTTTATCATGAAAAAATTTACAATGTGAACTTGGAATAATGGATGTGAGAAAAGCTGGCTCCTAATTTGCCCCCTTCTTCAATTTAAGTGTTAGCCGATGCTCCTTATTTCAGAGTAGAGACAGATAAACCCTGCCTAGAAGTGCTGTGAAATATACTATGTTATTATTACAGAAAAAGAAAGGTTCAGTATGACAGACATATGGATAAAACAGAACTTTTACAGGCTGATTGAAATAAACCTTTCTAGATGCAATTTTGGTTTCACTGAGCTGCAATCACTCTTGCCCTGCCCTCATATAATCCCATAGAACTTGGTTGTACCACAGTGCAATAAACAGAGACAGAAATATAATATGTATTATGTATAACCTTACAGAAATTGTGTGAATAACGATAGACGGTATATCACTTGAGACCAAAACAGACTGGCAGGACTTTAGCAAAAATGTATAAAAGGTAGAAAATTATTCCTGGAAGAAAGCTGGTTAGCTGAAAAATCAAATAAAACTACTGGCATTTCACTGGAAGATGACAGCAGCAATTCTTCCTCCTATACAGAAAATGTGTGGATTCGAAGAATAGCTGGCTACTCCATTTGATTGAGGTGAGTGTGTCATTTTTATAAGCTAAGAATATTGCACAAACATTTAATTTTCACTATTTTCAGTGATTTCTTTGCTTTAATCTAACCCGAATACACATTCTAACATTGATAAGCAGAACCACAAGCACATGTTCAGCTTCAAGTATCACTATGTGCCTAGTATTGTTTACTGATAAACAGACTACTACAGTCCTAGTCCCATAAACTGATGTACTGACGGACAGTACAAATTAACAAAGAAAATCATGTGAATGCACACATCAGGCTTTTTTTAAATGGAGCAACATAATTTATTATGAAAATAATTTATTTATATAAGCATACATCCAGTGAGTTAACGGAAGGGGCAACCATTTGCCCTATGTCCCCTTCCCTGACAAATATAACACGAACCATATCTCCCATATGCATCTGGGCCACCTTCAACAGAAGACAATGAATCATCAGTTTCCAACATACTCATTGAACTTTCAATTTCACTATCAGAAGAAGTATCATCACTGCTAATTAAAATTACTGGAATGTCAACAGATACATTTGTATGCTGAGATCTTCCCCGTCTTCCTTGTTGTCTGGTACTGGTGCTGGCTTCAGACAGAAGCTCTTGTTGTTGCCTTTCTCGAACAATTTCTTGCCTCTTGTCTCGTAGTTCAGTGGTAAGATTTTCAGCAATTTTGTCGATAAAGGCATCCAGGATAACAGAACGGGTTTCAATCTTGATGGGGGCTCTGCACACTGGACAATCCTTCTTCTCCTTCTTCCAAAGATTGATACACATACGGCAGAAAGTGTGGGAACAATTCAACGTGACTGCTGCTACAAAAAGTTCATTGCAAATACTGCACTGTAGCTCGGTTTCAACCAGCTGGCCGAAGTTTTGCAATGCTTCTTGCTTTGCTTTAAGGGTTGATTCTGTTACCTGTTGTTGCACACTTTTTGCTGTAATTTCCAGTTCTTTTTCCAGAAGCTGCTTTTTTCCTGTATTATTTGCCAATTCTGTTTTCACTTTATCCAATTCTTCCTGCAATCTTTTAACATTTGCTGCAGATTCAACTTCCTTTATTAACTGTACATATTTTATATCGTTCTCTATTTCTTCTTTTTCACTTTGTAGCTTCCCGATTTTATGCTGTAGCTGTGCCTTAAGAGTTTCTTCTTTTTCAGCAATTTCAGCTTTTAGAATTTCTAAAAGTGCTTTTTTCTTAGCAACTTCTTGTTTTAGTTTTTTGTTCCTAGCCTTTTCTTCCTTCAAATCTTTAAGTCTTTGCTCCTCTTTCTCTTGCAATCTCTTGTTCAACAAGGTTCCTTCTCTTTCTTTCTCCTCCAGTTTTCTTTGCACACCTTTCAACATTTTCTCCAACATTTTGTTTTCCTTTAAAAGCTTCTCTTTATTCATTTCTTCGGTATACTTTGCTTCCATCTGCCCAATTTCCCTTGCTTTATGATTTTGCTGCACATTATCTGATCCATCTATTTTTAACCTTCCCGGTACTTCGGAAGGTCCAGGCTGATTTTTATTATGATTTGTCATAGAACTCCCACTCAGCATTTTCTTCATTCCCTTTGGTAACACTTGTCCTTGTTGCTCCAAATTTTGAAACTGAAGATTTAGTTTCCGTTTCTTGCTTGGTGAATTTATATTTGATGAACTGCTAAAGAACATATATCTAACATCACTAAGCCCAAAACGCAATTCATCACCATCAGTTAAAGGTGTAGGTTGACTGTTCTCTACTTTCTTATTGTTTACATAAGTCCCAAATTTACTCATATCGCAAACTGTCCATTGTTCGCCACAAAGTCGAAAAACACACTGCTGTTTTGAAACACAAATATGTCGTATGTTATATGATGCGGTAACATTTCTGCCAATGACAAAATCTGAATGTGACAACACGATTTCTTCATTTGAGGTAGAAGTGCTGCATCCAATCAACACGGGAAATTTTTCTGACTCCCGTTTCGTATTCCTAGGTGCCCCATCCATTGTGGAGTTATCAGTCATTATTCGAATTGTAAAACACAAATCACACTGTTACACTCTTTCTTTTAAAACTTAAATGTGTACCTCAGGATGCTAGGCTGCTCTATAAACAACTCCCACTTCTAAAATCAATGTTTCCCTATTGCGCATAAGGGCTGCCAATATTGTAGGATGGAAAAAAGCAGACGAAATGAACCTGTGAATTCAACGCAATCTGTGATTCAACTGAACCCACCATTGGAAATTCATGGCAATTTGTACACATAAGCAACTACTTTCAGGATCGTTAGTTATTTTTAAAACTTGACATTCTATGTGTATCTTTTCAAGGGAAAAAGATGAAAAAACGCGGACTATATGGAGGAAACATTCATCATATCTAATACTTTAACAAACTGTTTAAACAAACCGAGTTTGATGTGGAGTGGAGGGAAAATAATGTTTTTCTCGGCTGACAAGTGAATCATTGACAATATTTGGCATACCGGCTTGCAGAGTCTCACTATCCGCCACTCCATGTAATTCTAGTACCACTCTAGTACCTATTTGGTGTTCGGATGTCCCAATATACAAATAAAGCATTGTTACTTTGTAAAACCCCTCTGTTGACCTAGCACAAAATTAACCATTTTGAGATCAACGCAAATTGTCCGGTTGTGCTCAAGATTTAGTAGTTTAATCACAGTCTTAGTGGATCTATTTACTAGGAAATGAGTATATGAGAGTATATATGAGTCACCCATCTTGCGAGATCTAATGCTCCTTGCAGTAACAGTGATAGGTAATACGTATGTATGGGTGAAAAATGTGACAACTCTATGTAATTTCAACAAACCGCGCATCTTTTTTGTTTTCGTTTTCATTTGTTCCATTTATACCCCGCCATTAACTCCAATGGTCATATTGTCGGCCGTTCTCCTTTAGAACATCTCGAAGGTGTTAGCTCGTATTCGTTGGGCTTTAATCATTAGATCACACACACATTCGCACTCTCATTCGTACTTCCAAACTCTGGGGAAGATGAGGAGATATCTTGGTGAGAGAAAAATCCCCACCCCCATCGCCGGGAATAGAACCCGGAACTCCTAGTACGGCAGGTAGCTGCTCTACCGACTGAGCCTATTTTGGTACTCTATGATAGTGTGTATTAAACAATGCAAACTATGTATGTAGTAACGCAATTTAAAATTGGTATAGGTGCATTAACAGCCCAGAAAATATGTAATTACTACATGGCAAAGCGGGGAAATGTACCGGAAAATTTGCCAACAAAAGAGTTACGCAAGCCTATCGCACAAACACGGCGAGTACATGTATAGTCCAGCTGCTGGAACGGTTACCATGGATTTATCTGTTAACAGAAACCTCTCAGATAACGCACTGATTATTCCTGTAAGAGTGAGAGGAGTACTGACGGGCCTCCCGGTCGAGTGCTAAGCACCAAAGAACGCATCACTTCAACCATGGAATCTGCAGAAATCACAAATGACAGATATATGTTCACTCCACGTGGAGTAATCAGTGCGTTACCGAAGAGGTATCTATTACCAAAGATAAATCCATGGTAACCGTTCGAACAGCGCCACTATACACTGTTTAGAGACGTGATTGAGTACAAGGAAAAAGAAAAGAGAATTAAAATTCCTTTGAGTCAAGCGAAAAAGCCGACAGCTGCATTAATAACTTACATTTGTGTGTAATAATTAATTGGCTAATTTTTTATATCAGACACACACAGCTACAAAATACTTTATTTGTGTTTCATCACTTGCTGTATATCAGGTCACTAATATTTCGCTTTTCTAATACACAAGATAACAAGCGCATACAGCACTTGTCAAGGTCAATACGCCTCATAGCTCTGCAACATTCTACAAAAAACCTCACAAAATGAAATTAAAAAAAGGAAATTATGTTATTTTCGTCCTTTGTTTTTTTATCCTGAAAATTTGCATTAACAAACTATAAAAACTATTAAAGCAATAAAATGCTGTTGTAAAACTCAGCGATTTTGTGGACTGGAACTTCTGTTGAAGTGAACTTAATTCTTTCCATTAGAGCTTATAACAGCAACATTTTTCAGGTGTGAAAACAAATGATCCTCAGTTACATCTAAAAATTATTTGTATTAAGAAAAACAACGTTCAGCTACATTCCATATGCTGATGTGTCCCATAATAATGACTTTGTGGGTTCGTGGAATTAAAAGTCCAATTGCACCACTCAAAAATGTCCTTTATTTCCACCGAATTACAATCGGAACACTTGCCGATTACAGAGAATTACGTAATGCACACAATTACAATTCACCAGTTCGTCTCTCACAGGTCCACTGCACGCAGTTACGTACACTTCTCCGATGCACGTCCACAGTCCGTTCCCTCGCTGGGCGCTCCTCACGACTGCTCGACAAGAACTGTCTCCAGCCCGACGCGTTGCTTATATAGGACCAACTGGACAATCTAGAAGGTTCCGGATTAGATGAAATATCCTGTATGTTCGAGAACTCAAGGGGAGGGGAAAGAGACGCCACAGTGATGGTTTTCCAGCCACCCCTCGTTACCGCTATAAGATAAATGGGTGGGCGTGGGCAAACGCCTATCGTCTCCTGCTGCTGCTGTCGGCCGGTTCTATAGGGAGTTCCGACGTTCGGGTGACACTGCTCCCTCCTCAGAGCTGGTCCTCCCGAACAGCACCATCGTAGCGTGCGAGGCGATCCAGGTGTACCACCAACACCTTCCCTCGGGGAACCTTCTGGATCTGGTAGACCACGTCGTTAATCCTCTTCACCACTCGGTACGGTCCTTGCCATGGTTGCTGGAGCTTCGGGCAGAGTCCTTTGGCCCGGGTAGGACGGTACAACCAGACCAGGTCACCTTGCTGGAACCCTTGGCTGTTGGCTTGCCTGTCATACCTGGTCTTCATGCGGTTGCTCGCCTTCTGGATGTTCTGGCGAGCCATCTCGTGCATGTCGTGGAGATGGTCCACCAAGTTCTCCACATACTCGGTAGCTGGCTGTTTCGCTTCCGGAGGTCTTCCAAAAGCCAGGTCACAAGGGAAGCGTAACTCTCGGCCGAACATTAAGGTGGCTGGCGTCATTCCAGTTGTGTCGTGTGTAGACGAGAAGTAGGCCAGCAAAAACAGAGGCACCTTGACGTCCCAGTCTCGTGATGGCTGGCCACAACCTTCCTCAGGTGTTCCTCTGAGTTCTTGATGTATCTTTCGACCATGTCATCCGACTGGGGATGTATAGGCGTCGTGCGGGTCTTGTTCACCCCAAGCCTTTGTAGTGCCTCTTTCACCAGGTTGGACTCAAAATTGGTGCCCTGTCACAGTGCAGCTCTATCGGTACCCCAAAACGACAGAACACTTGCTCCACGAGGCAGTCTGTGATTGTCCTTGCCTCTTGGTTCGGGATGGCATACACCTCCGGCCACTTAGTGAAGTAGTCCACGACCACCATCAGGTACTTGTTGCCTCGGTTGGACATCGGAAATGGTCCAGCTATGCCGACGGCGATCCCTTCGAATGGCACTCCGACGTTCTACTGCTGCATGCGACCTCGGCTCCTAGTCTGGGGGCCGAGACTCGCTGCGCACACGTGACATTGACGGCACATCTCTCAGCGTCTGCTCGCAGCCTCAGCCAGTGGTAGCGCTGCCGTAGTTTGTCAATCGTTCGGTTCGCTCCCAGGTGTCCTCCTGAAGTACCGGCGTGCACTTCCTCCAAGACTTCCGGGACCTTACTTCGGGGAAGTACCAACTGTTCTCTCTGCGTCTTCCCATCGGGCGATTTTCATACCCGGAAGAGCACGCCCTCTCTGGTCTTCAACGAGTCCAATTGGGCCCAGTAAGACTTGTAGGTGGCGCTCCTCGGTGCGATGTCCTACCAGGTTGGTGTCGTCCCTGTCTCCACTTCCCTCAAGAGAGGCCCCAAGTCTGCGTCCGTCAGCTGCTTCCTCCTCAGGCCTGCGCTATCCCAGCCATCCGCAGGCACTGCCGTGACCACTCGAACTGCTGCGGCAGGCTCCTTCTCTTCCACTCTTGTGCACTGGCCGCACTCTTCTGGACAGGGTCTTCGGGACATGGCGTCTGCGTTACCGTGGCTCTTCCCTCTGCGATGTACCGAGAAGTCGTACTCCTGCAGCCCCAGAACCCAACGTGCTGTCTGGCCTTCCAGGTTCTTAAAGCTCAATAGCTGGGTTAGGGCGGAATGGTCAGTCCTCAGGTGGAATGGCTGACCGTACAGGTACTTGTGGAAGTACTCAATGGTCTTTACTACGGCCAATAATTCTCGCCGGGTGACGCAGTAGTTTTTCTCTGCCTTGGATAGCGTCTTGCTGTAGTAGGCTATCACCCGCTCATGGCCGTCCTGGATCTGCGATAGGACACCTCCAATGCAATGGTCGCTGGCGTCGGTGTCCACAATGAAGGCGCCACCCGGTTGTGGAAATCCCAAATTTGGAGCACTGCATAGGATCTTCTTCAGGTGCTGGAAAGCGTCTTCGGCGTCCTCCGTCCACACATAAGGCCGGTGTTCCTCTGTCAGGCGGGTGAGGGGTTTGGCAATGTTGGAGAACCCCTTTATGAAGCGCCGGTAACAACTGCACAGCCCCAGGAAACTGCGCAACTCTTTCTTATCCTTTGGGCGAGGCCAATATCTCACAGCCTGTGTCTTCTCCGGGTCTGTGGCCACTCTGGTTGCTGAGACTATGTGGCTGAAGTAGTTCACTTCCTTGCGGAAGAGCTGGCACTTCTTCGCGTTCAGCTTCAAGTTGGTCGCCTGCAGTCTCTGTAGCACCTTACTCAGATTCTCGAGGTGATCTTCAAAAGTCTTTCCAACGATGATGATGTCGTCCAGGTATAGCAGGCAGGCGTCGTAAGTCAGCCCTCTCATCACTGACTCCATGAGGCGTTGGAAGGTAGCTGGTGGGTTGCAGAGGCCAAAGGGCATTACCATGAGCTGCCAGACCCCTTGGCCTGTCGAGAATGCGGTCTTCTCCTTGTCTCTTGGGTCTAGAGCTACCTGCCAGTAGCCCGACTTCAGGTCCAGGGTCGAGAACCACTGTGCACCAGCTAGCGTGTTCAGGGTGTCGTCAATCCGGGGTAAGGGAAAACAGTCCTTCCGTGTGACAGCGTTCAGCTTCCTGTAGTCTACGCAGAAGCGCAGCTCGCCGTTCTTCTTCGTCACCAAGACTACAGGGGAACACCAAGAGCTGTCCGACTCTTCAATCACTCCCCCTGGATCTTATGTCCTCCAGCATGTCTCGTACCGCCCCTTGCTTCGCCAGCGGAACGCGTCTAGGTGGTTGCCGAATAGGCCGGGCGTCTCCGGTTTCGATGCGGTGAAGCACCTTGTCCGTGCGGCCGTAGTCACTATTACCTTGGCTGAAGACGCGCTGGTATCGTCTTAGCAGTTGTCGAACTTTCTCCAGCTGCTCTGCGGTCAGGTGGTCGGCCGCCCTCTCCTGTAAGCCTTCTAGCCGGGGCCCCAGGTGTTGAGTCGGCACCGGCTCCTGCGTCTTGTCGATTGCTGTTACGCTAACCACGGGCTCGTACGCTCCCAACTCCGTCCCGGCCTGGACGTCGTGATCGGTGTCCGTTGGATTTAGCAGTCTCACTGGCACCTCCTCTCGGCATGGCAGCAATGCCCTGGCTACACAGTCCGTGTACAGGCGTCTTCTGGTCCAGCATCATGTACCTGGTTCTCTGGCCTTCCAGTCGCGCCGTCACTACCACCTCGCTCCTCCAGGGGACAACCATGTCTTCGCTCAAGCCGACCCTGCAAATTCCAAGGCGCTCTTCTGGTTGACGGAGTATAACCTCTTCTCCGTTGAGCCGCAGGACCTTATTGCCGACGTCGACCGTCGCCTCATGGCTCCTGAGGGCATCCAATCCCAGTACCACCTCCTCAATCACTTTCGCGACGAACACCCACAGACGTACGGTGCTCCTTCTCAAGGTCAGCTTCAGCAGGGCCTCCTTCTCCACAGGCAAGGTATCGCCCGATGCCGTGACGAGCTGGTATGGTCGGCTCGGCTTCCTTGTCGGCAAACCCTTCGCCACGACAGGTCTGATGTCACGGCCGCCCCGGTGTCCACCAGCACGCGGTACGACTTTCCTCTTACCCAACCGTCCGCGATGAGGCTGTCATCCATACGCCGGGCGACGGCGTGCAGTGTCACTCGAGGGGATGGTGGTGATGGCGCCGACGTGCCCCTCTCCACGACGGCCCTTACTCGTTTTCCGGCTGCTCTTCCTGGTGTGGACAGCCTCTTTGCAGGTCTCCGGGCTGTCCACACCACCAACACAGGCCACTGGTTGTTCGCCGGCGTCCCTCGGCTGGTCTTCTGTCTCCGGTATAGCGGACACTCCTCGTCCTCGACGTCGGGATAGCTGTTAACTTTCCGCCTCCATCCTTAATGCTGCTGTCAGCGCCTCGTGGATGGTTTTATAATCGCCGAGCATTAGGCGCTGACGAATTTCCGTATCTCGAACCCCGTCGACGAATGTGGAGGCAGCTTCCCGGGATACGAACTCTGGTGGGAGGTCGACTAGGGCCCTCCTAGCCAGTTGTTTAACTGCCAGGGCGAACTCCTGCAGCGTCTCCCCTGGCTGCGGTACGCTGCGGCTAAGCAGTGGTTTCCAAAACGATTCTCCAGGGCCTCCCAGATGTCCTTGGTTGCCACCGTTGACTGTACCGAGTTCAGGACTTCCGCGGCCCGTCCCTGGAGGCTGGCTATTAACTGTGTGGCCTCCTCTTCTGGTGACAATTTGTTGTGCTTGGCCACTGTGGCGAACTGGCGGCGGAAGACCTCAAACGTTGCCGCGCCGTCATACTTGGGAGGTTTGACGCGCGCAGATGTGTCGCGTCCCGGCGTGTCGGCCTTCAAATCCTTCAGCCTCCTGCCGACGACGTGCTCCACCATGGTGTTCAGGGACTTTGCGCTACTGTCGGCCTTTTCCTCTAGGTCATTGAAGCGGTTCGCCAGGTCTTCGACTCGCTCGTCCACTTGGCCCATCCGCTTGCCCAGTTCCGTCACGTCATCCCTCACGCCGGCCAACTGTTCTTCATATTTGACGGCGAGAGCCTCGTTCGCCACCTTCATTTCCGTGGTCAGTTCGGCCATCTTTGCGGTCATTGTCGTGGCCAAGTTGTTGTCTTCCGTTTCCGTCTTCGCTGTTAATTCGGCCTTCATTTCTTCGTCTTCCCTGTTAATTCGGCCTTTATTTCTTCCATCTTCTCTTTGATGTTGTCGTTGGCTGCCTTCATTTGTTTCAACTGTGCGGCCAGGTTGTTATTTGCCGCCTCCGTCTTCGCTGTTAATTCGTTCATCTTCTCCAAAATCCTTTCCAATGCCGATTCCATGGCCGTTATTCCACTCCTGACGCCAGTTGTGACTTTGTGGGTTCGTGAAATTAAAAGTCCAATTGCACCACTCAAAAATGTTCTTTATTTCCACCAAATTACAATCGGAACACTTGCCGATTACACAGAATTACGTAATGCACACAATTACAATTCACCAGTTCGTCTGTCACAGGTCCACTGCACGCAGTAACGTACACTTCTCCGAAACACGTACACAGTCCGTTCCCTCGCTGGGCGCTCCTCACGACTGCTCGAAAAGAACTGACTACCTCCAGCCCGACGCGTTGCTTATATAGAACCAACTGGCCAATCTAGAAGGTTCCGGATTAGATGAAATACCCTGTATGTTCGAGAACTCAAGGGGCGGGGAGACAACACTGTGATGTTTTTCCAGCCACCCCTCGTTACCGCTGTAAGACAAATGGGTGGGCGTGCGCGAACGCCTACTGTCTCCTGCTGCTGCCGGCCGGTTCCATAGGGAGTTCGGACGTTCGGGTGACAATAATGTACAAGATTCTTAACGGATGGGGTGAAAAAATAAAACAATAAATAATAATAATAATAATAATAATAATAATAATAATAATAATAATAATAATAATAATAATAATAATAATAATAATAATAATAATAATAATAATAATAATAATAATAATAATAATAATAATAATAATAGAAGCAGGATTACTTCCAGGAGAGCACAGGGGTCCTCCCGCTACGAATAGAAACTGAAGTGCACATACTGGCATGATCATCTTCGGAGGCAGACTCCTTAATTTAGTCTACATGTGGAATAGGTTCCTATGAGACGTCCTGTTTGGTCATCTTTTGGCTTTAGTACTTAGCTTGTAGTACTTTTGGCTGCTGTCCAAAAGTACTACCTTGACAACTCCACCGTGGCATTGTTGGCGAGGTTTCCTCTTCCTAGTTGCTACAGTAGAGGTACTGGGTACGGCCGCTGCGGCCGAAACGGCTAGCCCGTTTTGGTCTGAGCTGGTGGAATGGGTAGGCGAAAGGGTAGGTTTGTCTTTCGGCATATTGCTTTCCTAGGGAGAGCAAGTAGTATTGCACAAGGTGCAGTGTATCACAACACGCGAACGTGCGCCCTCACTGTAAGCAGCAAGGGCTTAACAGCTTCCATCGGGTCGATGATTTGCGTATCTTTGCAACGGCAAATTAATACTTACGTTCAGGTGTGTCTCGCAGATCATGAGTTCGGATCACTCCACTTAAGCAAGCAAAAACGGCTTTTGGATGGGTAGAGCCAGACTGAAAAGTTCAATTCCGTAGCCTTATTTGAACCACTGATTTCACGCTCTCCGTGCGGTTGCTCTAAACCACTGAGCTACTATGGCCATCATGCGGACATGACATTCTCCAACTGACACGTATATTTCCCGGTAGACGACTACGGTTTCTCATATGCTATTAGACACGCAACTTTTGTGGCGACTTACTACTTTCTAAGTACTTAAGTCCCAGGCTTCATAGTTAAAGCACTATGTTTTTTTAGGTAAACTGATTAGCCAGAGTCGGCATGTTGGCCATAGTAGCTTAGTGGTTTAGAGCAAGCGCATGGAGAGCGGGAGATCCGTGGTACAAATCCCGGCGATGGCATTGGACTTTTCAGTCTGGCTCTACTCATCCAAACACTGTTTTTGCTTGCTTAAGTGGAGTGATCCGAACTCATGATCTGCGAGACACACCTGAACGTAAGTATTAATTTGCCGTTGCAAAGATACGCCACCCATCGATCCGATGGAAGTGGCCGGCAGGGGAGGACGCTATAGATATAAAAATTGTCGCCCCATTAGTCTCCTCACTACTAATGGTGAATTGCTCGAAGAATAATACTTTTTCGACTGCAAAAACGAGTTTCAGCGCTTGACGACCTTTCGAATTCACAATTTAGCTTTCGAAAAGGACATCTAACTGATTCTTTAGCATTAGTTGATGCTCAGTTGTTTTTAGCAGATTATTCATATCATGGAAACCTGAGGTGTTCCACACAGCTTTCTATTTTGAAAATAAAATGCAAGGCCAGCAATAAAATTTCAATGTTTTCTAGCAACAACATAATCATTTAATATTTTTGTAATGCTCATTTGGAGTGGGGTACGCATCGTTTTGTCTCGGTCTAACTCCCGAAATTAAGGTCATCTTTTCTTGAAATTTTCTCGAACTGAGCTCCCGGTTAAACGTGGTTTCCAACACGCAGTAGCATGTCCCTCGCTCTCGTCAGTTTCCATCCTTGTCACTTAATGTCTCACAGAGTGCAGCTGTCGCTCAGCGTGGAGAATTGACGATTTGTCATGCATGCCATGCGCAATCAGTGGCGTACAGTGATCTGTTTATACTATGACAATGATGCTTACGCGGGAAAAATAATTACATAAAATTAATTATATTTACTTAAGTTACACGAGGTATAAGGATGAGGTTCCAAATGACGATAAAAATTATGAAAACAATTACAACATATTTTTCACACTAGAAACTGCAATTTATAAGTAGTACCCGATTGAAACGAACAGATATATTTCATTCTCCGAGGCTATATGCCATAGCCGGTATTTGAACCACGGATCTTCTAGTTTTCAACCAGCCGCTCTAACCATTTGAGCTACTATGGCCAATGTGCTAACATGACACTAAATTCTCCAACTGACTCGTGTCAGTCTGGTGGTTCAAATCCCGGCTATGCATTGGATTTTTCAGTCTGGCTCTACCGTTTCATAGTGCGTCCTACACACAGCTAGTGTGAAGGAACAATTAATTTCCATTAATTGTACCTAATAGTGGTCCGATCCTAATAATATTAGGTTTAACATTAATATTAAATTACCTAATATTAGAAAGAGGACTACGCCCCCTCCGAAAAATAGTGGGGGGACGGAGAACATCAGCCCGCTCGGTAGCGTGGTGGTAGCGTGTCTGCCTCACGTTCAAGAGGTCTCGAGTTCGAATCTTGGCCAGGGTGAGTTACCTGGATAAGGTTTCTTCCGGGGTTTTCCCTTATCCTGAAAGACGAATGTCAGGTAACTCTAAGCTCTATGGGCCCTGGACTCATTTGAGCATCATTTCAACCATTCCATTCATCGTCCGATATGACTTAAAAAGTTGGAGGACGTAAAATAAAATAAAAAGAAACATAGTACATCTGGTGGTCTCTTTCAGGGTATAAAGTGCCGACGGGCTTGTCGGCGCTGCATGGCAGGATGTGCTCCAGGTAAACACTTCCTTCTTCGTTATGACTGCTTCCGGTCCTAACTGGTGGACCGTTTCGGACCACAGCAGTCGGGATGTCGGTTATGCTGCCCTGTCAGGCAGTCTCCAGCTGGTAAACAAGAGGGACACTGCCCTCTCCACTGTCGTGACTTCCTAGTTCGGCCGCCCTTTTCTTCTCCCATCTCAATCTTCCTACCTGGTTTGCGCCACTTTGGGCTTAGGTAAAATAGATCAAGAATTGTCGCAGCGCCAAATCTACTCTGTATCGTAATCTAATCCAAGTATAATTTTGGTACAGTTCCTGGATATTAACTTTGTGGGTTCGTAGAATTAAAAGGCCGAGTTGCAGAAATTAAAAATCTCCTTTATTTCCGTAGCAATACACTGTCCAATTCTCACGTAACAACATTACATCACACAATCTTCCAAGGTCGAGGACAATAACAAACACTTGCAGCTGATTACATTAGCTCTCGTTACAAAAACACTGACTGTTACACAACAACTACTGTCCTCCTGGCGTGTCACAATCCCTTTTATATCTCCATTCATGATTACCAGACTGTTCTATTAATCACTAGAAGTTTCTGGAAAACAAGGCATCTAATTACATAATTCGAACATTCTATCACCTTCGAGAAACGTAACTTAATCTACGCTGGCGAGGCCTTGGCTTCAGTTATCTTGTCTGCCGGCGTTATCTGTATACACAAGTTCGTTATCTATGTGAAACCTATCTATTTGCACCAAAACTTTAATGCCCGTTATGGCGACAATATTCATCTGTACAGACATCATTAAGAACTGTAAACCCAAATTGATGTTCTTGAATCTATCACACGAAGCTTACCATTGGAGCACTGCATACGCTCAATGATGCACGCACTGGGTAACACACGTTACACATTCAAAGCTACAAACACAATCACACAAGCCTCAATGTGATATGTATTTACTAAATAATTTTAACAAATAACTTGTTCAGTACCAAATTTGATATAGTGTTTGAATTTGCTGTATATACTTAAACTCCCTTCATATTAGTGAACCAGTTTATCTGGTATTTCAGTTCAATGTCCCATATCAGTAAAACAAAATTGGTTAACTGTATCCTATTTGAGACTAAAGTTTAAATGCTGGGCACAGGGTCTGCAAAGTAGAATAGAAATTTTATTTCAAATAACTTTGTGTGTTTTAACCATATCTACATATTTTGTGCGGTAAGATTTGCTTTAGCTCTTATACTTTACCAGATCAAAATAAAGAGAACTTACTTCTATGGACATTCCCATTAAATTAAAGTTATATATTTCATTTGTTAAGGAAAAGTCTTAAAATTTTGGTATTTTATTCGAAATCACAAGAACCATTTTGTAAAACACTCGATAAATATTCCAAATAAAGCGTATTCTGTGTTGGAGTATCTTTGTGCCGTATCCTTGGATGTTACTGAGCTTCACTATCAACTTTGGTATTTAACTGACACTTCATTTTTAAGTTATACTGTTCACAGTCTGGCGGATAGAAACATACGAACACATGGACTTTTCCAGAAATGATTCATCAATTCTCAAAACTCGTATTTTCTGTGAAATTTCATTGGTGAATACTCCTGTGGAATGCAATAATTCCTCTACTTAAAAGAAAAAGGAAATAACAATATATAGAGGAAACATAGAGTCAGAATGAAAAATTCAATGCCATAGCCGGGATTTGAACCACGGATCTTCTGGTTTCCGTCCAGCCGCTCTACCACTGAGCTACTATGGCCAATGTGCCGATATGACATTAAATTCTCCAACTGACTCATATTTTCCCGGTAAACCACTTAGGAGTTCTCATAAACACATGAGGCAACTACCTTAATGGTGATTTACAACATGTAAGTACTTTAAGGCCCGGGCTTTATAGTTACCACTATTAGGTCAATTAATGGAAATTAATTGTTCTTTCACACTGGCCGTGTGTAAGCTAAATTATGGAAACGTAGAGTCAGAATGAAAAATTCAATGCCATAGCCGGGATTTGAACCACGGATCTTCTGGTTTCCGTCCAGCCGCTCTACCACTGAGCTACTATGGCCAACGTGCCGATATGACATTAAACACAAAAACAATTTTAATAGCAAAGATGGAGCAGCACATATACACAAAGCCCAGATGCCAGTGCTGGACAACACAAAACAACCACACTAATCACAGGGGTTTGCAGATGAGCGACCAATAGATGGGGAGGGGGGCAGTAGCTCCTGCCTAGTACAGTTCGGGTGCTCCACCCACCTCCACTCTAGTTGTAACCAGCCAGGTTACAAGATGCCCGATGGAGTTACAGGTGAAATGTCAGATGCCTTCTCATTGACAGGACCACAGCCTTCAAGCCCCGAAGCCACGTTCTACTGAACAAAATGAGTTATGAGTTAAACCCTGATTAGGCTTTTTCTAAAGTTTTTCTTTATCCTGAGTTGACAATTGACAGGTAATACTAAGCTCCAGGAATCCTGGGCCTATTTGAGCATAATTTAAATAATTTCACTCATTTGCAGTTGGATATGATCTACACGGCTAAAGATCATTAATTATATATACCTAAAATGTCTAACCTCGGTCTTCTGACCTGTTGTTTTGGTAACCAAGATTTCACCATCACTACTGTTTATGTGAATGGGCATATGATTGTGCAGAGCTTGAAGATGATCTTTATTATTTTTGTGATGATTGTTATCACAGCAAAAATTGATACTGAAGAAAAGATCTCATTTGAAAATGTACCAAGGTTAATGTGAAGTATTTTTTGACATATTTGATGTTCAAATAAAACTATATGTAAATATTTCAACTTTTCTACTTTGTCCCATACTACCCATAAATGTCAGACCATGAAGAAATTGTTAAGCATTCTTACTGTGCTTAAATTATAATTCTAGTGCATATTAAAATTTCACATTGCACTGATTGCTCACAGGGCTTACAAATTTTTAAGTGATACTAGTTTCAGGTTGTTATAACATAAAATTACAATTTTATGAGCAAAATACTTTAACTGTCCCACTCTACCTACTCTTACCCTAATTCTTTGTGACCTTCATTATAATTTAATCAACCATGTTACTCTAAGAATTTCAGATCCAGGAAGCACTCTGCTTACACAATTAAAAACTGACATTGTATTATGCAGTAAAAATGTTCCATATATTGCATTTCCATGCACATACAATGTTGCATTTTGTATTAAAAAATTCTTTAATTAATTTGTCAAAACATAAAATATTTTCAGCATTTTCAGCATGCTTATGAAGTCAGGAGATGTTCACTCTTCATTGCAGCAGCTTCCACTGCACCCATCACTGTTCCCCTAAACAGCAAGCAATTTACAATCAGTTTACTAACAACAATGTTGCTAAGCATTAGTTTGTATAATATAGCACACTAAACAATGAATGAAAAAATTAGTTTCATATAATATGTATATACTCTTAAATTGGAATAAAATCGCTAAAACAGCTAGAATAAGAAGGCAAAAAAATTAATTTAGAGTAATTCCTATACTCAAAATAGATGCTAACGTACAATCACTCTCATTTACACAAATACAACACTTCGACACATCTCTATAATGTCAATTAATGTCACTTTAGCATGCATCCTTTGTGCTGCTAATAATACTGTCCTGCAAAATATAACTTTTGTTCACTGGTTTGCGAAATGAAAGGTGATGTTAACAAATTTCGGTGTGCTAAATTGAATGATGCCATTCATTTTTCTCCCATCTTCTCACAAATCACAAAATAATATTTTGTAAATAATGTCTTTGATGTAAAAATCATGCGTTACAAAATGAATATAAAAAGCAAAATTTCTGAATATAAAATATATACAAATACCTGTATATGTTATTAAATTTTAGATGAGTCGTATTTTTTACACATCTGCTTCACTTTCGTACCTATTTTGAGCACATGTTTCGCAAATCTTCGTTTGCATATACGGCTCTTGTGCGACTGAAGCTAGATCCAGCAGTGCGGGTAATTCTGGGGTTGTTGCTGCCATCTGTTGATTTAGTGATGAACTGAAATGTGGAATTCTCTTCTAGCGGGATTTCAAAGTTCATTAGTTGGTTTTTATGTTTTTCTATGTATATCCTCTCCCATATGACGAGTTCACTATGTTTTTGTACGTATTTTAGTAATTCTGTGCTATCTTCAATTTCATGATTTTCAGACCAGAAATGAGCTGCTATTGCGGACTTATCAATATTTTTGTATCTTAAGTGCCTGAAGTGTTCTTTCTTTCTAGTGCCTATGTTTGTTTTTGTCCTCCCTATGTAAATTTTTTCACAGTCTTTACACTTAATCTTGTAAATGCCGGACTTTTCCTCTGGTTTTATCTTATCAGTATTATTACTGTGAAGTAGGTTTTTAATGTTGTAATTGTTTTTTGGTGTCAATGTTATATTGTATTTCTTGAATATTTTTTGGAACTTTTTTGTGTCTATAAACCTGGATGCAAATGCAATAGAAGAATATTTGGCAATGACTGAATTATGTATACATCAAAATTATTTTGTCTTCGATGGAAAATATTATAAACGAATTTCAGGACTAGCTATGGGAAGCCCGCTATCACCATTTTTGGCCAATCTATACATGAGCTTTTTCGAAACACATATTACTAAAGCCTTCCCTCATATGTTTAAAACATGGTACAGATACGTAGACGACATCTTTGCAATAGTGCCCTACAAACTAATAGATGATGCTTTGAAACTACTCAACCTGCAAGAACCCAGCATACAATTCACAGTAGAAACTGAAGAGGACTGTACTCTACCTTTTTTAGACCTTAAAATAAAAAAAAAAAACAATGAAAAACTAGAATTTGGCATTCATAGAAAAGCAACACACACAGATAATTACAGCAAAGCAAATAGTTTCAACCCAATTCCACACAAACATGCAACCATCAACAGTCTCACACACAGATTAGTAAATCTACCTCTCAGCCAGCAAGAATATCAAAACGAATACCATCAAATCTTAAAAACTGCAATTAAAAATGGATATGGAAAAAACCTTGTAGATAAAAAACTAAAATTATTCAAACTTCAAAAGAGATTAAAACAGATCACAGCTCTCACACCAATAAAACAAGAAATTAGATTTGCTAAATTTACTTACCACCCCTGGGCCACAAAAAAGTTCCAAAAAATATTCAAGAAATACAATATAACATTGGCACCAAAAAACAATTACAACATTAAAAACCTACTTCACAGTAATAATACTGATAAGATAAAACCAGAGGAAAAGTCCGGCATTTACAAGATTAAGTGTAAAGACTGTGAAAAAATTTACATAGGGAGGACAAAAACAAACATAGGCACTAGAAAGAAAGAACACTTCAGGCACTTAAGATACAAAAATATTGATAAGTCCGCAATAGCAGCTCATTTCTGGTCTGAAAATCATGAAATTGAAGATAGCACAGAATTACTAAAATACGTACAAAAACATAGTGAACTCGTCGTATGGGAGAGGATATACATAGAAAAACATAAAAACCAACTAATGAACTTTGAAATCCCGCTAGAAGAGAATCCCACATTTCAGTTCATCACTAAATCAACAGATGGCAGCAACAACCCCAGAATTACCCACACCGCTGGATCTAGCTTCAGTCGCACAAGAGCCGTATATGCAAACGAAGATTTGCGAAACATGTCCTCAAAATAGGTACGAAAATGAAGCAGATGTGTAAAAAATATGACTCATCTAAAATTTAATAATTTTTCGCTTCACTGTGGTGTTCCACTACAGTTAAATCTCGATACCTGTATATGTGTCAAAGAAGGCCTGAAGTTACTTCCTTCATGGCCGAAAAGATGGTTTTGTTGATTTACGTTTATGTTGTGATTAAGGAACTTCTTAATGTTAGTCCGCTAACATTATAAGGTTCCACCAACTCTGATATCTCCCCTCCATCTCCTTGATTTCTTAATGAAATAACTCACCTTGTTCATCTCTAAGGGATTCCAAATTATCAGGAAAATAGTTTACAATAAGTGATGCTTTAAACTCATATTTTTCCCAGAAACTAATAGCTTTTGTAGTATATTTCTTGTATCTTTTTTGCATCACAGAACTTTAATATTTCCAAGAAACTTATTACCTCTTTGAAAGCGCACTATTCTTATGGTTTTCTATCATTCATCATGTTCAAAAATGCATTTTTTCTATCAGCTATCTTTTTGAGGTGAATTAAATATACCCTCTTTTTATTGAGATTTAACTGTATTGGAACACCATAGTGAAGCGAAATAATTATTAATTTATAGATGAATCGTATTTATTGCACATCTGCTTCACTTTCGTACCTATTTTGAGGACATGTTTCGCAAATCGTTGTTTGCATCTTCAGAGAATCCCACATTTAAGTTCATCACTAAATCAACAGATGGCAGCAGCAACTCCAGAATTACCCACACCACGGGATCAAGCTTTAGTTGCATAAGAGCCGAAGATGCAAACGATGATTTGTGAAACATTTCCTCAAAATAGGTACGAAAGTGAAGCAGATGTGTAATAAATATGACTCATCTATAAATTAATAATACCCTCTTTAATCTGAGCTTCAGACATCACAGAAAATTTACTCTCAGGTAATTGAAACACAAACTATTCCTGTCCATTGCTTTTACGTACTGTTTCATAATATGTAATTTTATATGCAAAAGAGGCATTAACTTTTTTGGGGGTGGGTGTATCAACTAGGCTGCCACCAATTACTTTTCTTCCCTCCTGGTATTAAAAAATTTTCTCTTACGCCATTGTCTCCCTGTCCAGTGTTTAACCCTATTTCAACTGTTCCATTTATTTAAGAAGGATGGGTATCTTATATGTGCTCCTTCTTGCTGCCCTAGCAAGATTTTGGATGCCTTAGGTGTACACAATAGCCATTGATAATTCTTGTACAGTAGCTACAAAATAAGAATGAACATGGGAACAGCCAATACGGTTAGCGTACTTTCTTGGCATTGCCAGTTCCATAGCAAGCGGGCGACAGAGATAGAAGACATATTTGTCTTTGTCACACCGAACCCACGTAGCATACAGATGCTGATAGAGAAGTTTGCTTTGAATTTCAGCATGTGTGTAAAAACATATATATGCAATCTGAACCTTAAAACTGTGAACGAGAGAACAATTCACTTGCGCAATAATTTGGAGGAAACAATAACAAATTTACTCTTCTTCAAAATATTGGAATTTATTTTACTAAAACCATTATTATATCCTATCACACTGTCACGATCTGTAGATTATACCCTTTTATAAAATACACAATACTGAATCTTTGCAGATTAAGATTAGCACTACAGATAACACATCTTTACACTTCAATGACCTAACGAAGATTGAAACTAAAACTATTTCTTTCTTACACACACACTATTTGTGCATCTTAAATGCCCATACAAAATAATTCTGCACAACCTCAGAGAGACACAACTGTACATCTTTCTCTTACGACGTTCTTAAGCAGAAGAAAGATCTTTTAAAACTTTTAACAACTTCCTCTCATTTGAGTTTGTCATGGTTACACATAATCTACCTTACATTTTATCCATTTAAACATTAAATCCATTATCCATTAAACATTACAATTCCTCCAAATATTCCTCTCAAACAAAATAAAATATCTAAAATAATTGCTTCAAAATCATAAATTGTTCCATGTAAAACGCACTTTTGAAAATCGTCTAATTTGGTAGCATGTTTTTAGCTGCTAGATGTTTTCAAGGAGACCTAAATATGAGAATTTCTAATTTGGTGAACTGTTTGCCTTCTTTAACAATGTTCGTCACAGAATGAGCACTCACGTGACAAACTTGTGCAAATTTGTACTTTCGAAAATATATTTAATTGACAACTGTTTGAAAAAGGAATACACATGAAAAATAATATTTCTAGTCTGCTTATGTAAAATCTCACAGTCGGTACTAGGCACAATAGTACTAGGGTTGCTAACCGACATGTGTACCAGCTTTGAAAAGCAAGTTGGCACTCTTAAAAGATCACCACCATACTGAATGCAAGGTAAAAAAAAAAAAAAAAAAAAAAAAAAAAAAAAAAAAAAAAAAAAAAAAAAAAAAAAAAAAAAAAGCAACTGCAGCATAGCACGTGTGTGTTTTTCTTCACTGACAGTTAATGATTGTTTTCTTTCTAGTTAGGCAACTTATCGTTCGATATCTCCGAAACCAGATGTTCTATAAAAATGGGGTTTGGACAGTCAACCTCAGAAAAAGTAGCTCTGCGTCATGGGAGAAACAAAAGAATTCTGTAATTAGTATCTTTTCAGCGCACAAAGAAACTAACCGTAGAGTTCAGCAAAGCGAGCCGGTCCGCGTGTTGAACTATACAACGTCACACACATCTCTTTGGCTAATCAGCCTTAAACCAGCCACACTTAGCGCCGCCTTATGTTCATTCCTATTTTTACAATTACCTGAGTTAATTCTAAAACAGCTTCAAGATTTTCATATACACTAATTCTTTTAGAAACACAGAATGTGCAACTAGTATTCAGGGTAATTTGCTTCTGTTCTGCAATAAATGGCTTTCAGATTTCTTTTCGAAGTGTCAATGAATGAACATTAGTCATTATTATTGTACATTTTGTCTTTCCAGTTGTTGTATTACACCTGGTATATCACAACAATAAACAAGTTGGTCTTTCATCTTAAAGAACTTGGTAAATTCTTTGTCTCTGTTCTTTTACCAGGAAAATGTGGTGCCTGGAGCCAGAATATTCTGCTCTTTCAACTTTAATCCAAGTATAACACAAATACAACTATTGGCAACAAAAACTTCACTTAAGAAAAATCAACAGCTGGTATTTCAAAATTCATTACATGATGTTTATTTTTTAAAATAAGTATCTTTTTCCAAACAATTAAATCTATTGGACCATTTAATTGTTTTAATAATTTAACTCCAGGATTTATTTCATGGTTAAATGACCAAAAATGATCTGCTATGGCCAATTGATCAGTTTGTTTATACTTAATGTTACAAAAATGTTCTTTGGTTCTGGTTTCCAAATTATGTTTCGTCTTTCCTATATAAATCTGATCACAATCTAAACAATTAAATTGATAAATACCAGAGTTTTTATTATTAGGAATTTTATCTTGTTTTAGAGAAATGTAGTAAATTTTTAATAATATATTTATTTTGAGGAACTAAAGTTATACCAAACTCTTTAAAAATGTTATGAAAATGTTTATTAACCCAAGGTTGGTAAGTAAATTTTTAAAAATTACAATAATCTTTTATTTTTCTAAGGGTAGAAATATCATTTGATATTTATATATCAAATAAAAACATTTTGCAAAAGTTAATAATCCTGTTTACCTAGAATTTATGCTCTTCCTAAAATTCATAAACCTGGAAATAAAATGAGAATTATTGTAAATTGTATAAATTTTCCAACTTACAATTTAGCCAAATGGTTACATAAAAAATTTAGTAATTTTGATAAATTTGAGGGTTTAAGCATTACAAATTCTTTTGAACTAGTAAAGAAGATTGACAGTGTTCTGTTATCTAAGACTGATAAACTTGTTTCTTTTGATGTAACTGCCTTATTTGCTAGTATTCCTAGAGAATGGCTTTTGATTTATTTAAAAAAGTGGTTGAATTCAATAAATTTACATGAGGACTTAATAGTTGATTTTGTTAAACTTCATATTTAAATTTGAATTTATGAGTCACTATGTTTACACTCTAACTAACCAAACTAACCAAACAATTAGGAATTCACATTTGGCAAAATTTCGAAATGCAGGTTCACGAAAAATTAAACACATTAATGATTAAGAAAAACGAAAGACTTAAAAATAAATTCAAACTGTTAAAAGAACGGCAACTGGAACACCCTCATCAGCCAAAACACCGGGACTTCAAAGAGCAAGTTAACGTAATAAACCTTTCGCAACAAAAGTTTACAACCGATGAAATTAGATTACTCCAGAAAGGTTTCAATACGTGTGTGAACTTCTCAAGTAATAAAGACGATTTTATCGCCGACATAGAAATAGCCACACATAACCTAAAAAACGAAAACTTAACCAAAGCCAAAATTGAATGTCTGGATATAATAAAGCAGTTATCCCCAACATACAATAATACTAACAACAAAACAATAAGAAATTTAAATAAGAAGCCTGTGGTATACCTAAAAAGCCGACAAAGGTAATTCTCTAGTAATTATGGAGACAGAAGACTATATTCAGAGAGTAAACCTTATGTTAGAAAGTCCAGAATATGAAAAAATTCCAAAAAATCCATTATCCAAAAGTATCACCTCTGTAAATAAAGCCTTATCAATTACAAAAACATTAAGTACATCTGAAAAATACAACTTAAAATCGTCCAACCCCACACTACCAAGGTTGTACTGTCTGCCAAAAATCCACAAACAAGACAACAGCATGAGGCCCATCATCAATGGCATCAATTCACCTACATACCACATAGCAAAATGGTTAGTAAGAAAATTAAAATCATATGACAAATTTCAAAGTTTGGGAATAAAAAACTCCTTGGAATTGATAAACCACCTACAGAAATACAACATCCCGGAAAATCACATACTTGTTTCTTTTGACGTTAAGGCACTTTTTACAAGCATTCCAGTAGAAGAAATACCTACATTCCTCAAAAAATGGCTAACCCAGACTACAACGGACCCCAGAGAAATAGATGATATTATCAATCTTACAGATTTATGCATAAGGAATAATTACTTCATGTTTAACCAAAAATTCTACAGACAATCAAAAGGTTTAGCAATGGGGAGCCCACTTTCGCCTATTTTAGCAGACCTATACATGAGCTATTTTGAAACACACATAGTAAAGGCCTTCCCACAGATTTATAAATTTTGGCAGAGATATGTTGATGATATTTTTGCTATCATTCCAGAAAAACTTAGAGAAGATTCTCTAAAATTACTAAACCTGCAAGATAAACACATCCAATTTACTATGGAAGTAGAAAGAGACAACACCCTACCCTTTCTGGACCTCAAGATAACTAGAAATCATCATGGTGTAGATTTTGGAATATACAGGAAGCCCACACACATAGGTAATTACATAAAGAAAAATGAATACAACCCAGTTTCACATCAACTAGCTGCCTTTAGAAGTCTAATTCACCGGCTATACAACGTCCCACTGAGTAAGGACGAATTTTTGAAAGAACAACACATAAAAGACATAGCGGTATTAAATGGATTCAACCCAGCCATCATAAGGAATATGATGAAGAGGAAAGAAAAACTGAAGATAAGATCAAAAAATACCACTCTCACACCACTTAATAACACAAATTGGCAATATAGAAAATTCACCTACCATCCATGGGCTTTTAGAAAATTTGAACGAATCTTCAAAAGACTAAACTTAAAACTAGCACCCCAAAACAAATTCACTCTGAGGAACCTGCTAAATAAACCACTGAAAAATACAATCCCCAACAATTTGAAATCAGGAATTTATCAGATTAATTGTGAAACCTGTGAAAAAAGCTACATAGGAAAAACTAAGAGAAACATGTTAACCAGGCAAAAAGAACACCAGAGGAACATTAAGTTGAAACAAACAGAAAAATCTGCAGTTTCACACCATTTTTGGACAGAAAAACCACAACATTGGCCACAACATTAAACTGTTAAAATCTTTAAGTACACCCATAGAATTGGATATTTGGGAAAAAATTTTCATAAACAAAAACCGTGATAAAGTTATAAATTTTGAAATCCCGGCATTAAATGAAGTATTAAAACTTAGTGCCCCTAACACCAGATGGCAGAGTGATCGGAACTCCGTAGTAGTGGAAGAAGAGGAAGGTTCATCTAGTCACCAAACAGCTGATGATGAGATCGAATGATCTTGAAAACGTTTCAATTATACAACAACAAGTAAGTGAAGACTGAGTGTAAACATAGTGACTCATAAATTCAAATTTAAATATGAAGAATACTTCACTGTTAATAATGCTTCTGCTTTTAATATTTATTTGTTAAACTTACTAATTTTTATATACAAATATAATAATTTGTAACTTAAAACTTCACTTATCTTATACGAAATTATGATAATTCTTATAAATTCTCTGGGATCGTGATTTCATGTAAACTTATACACATCTACAGCCGGAAACAAAGCTGTCGCCATCGTTACGAATGCTAAATCTCGATATGTTCTTGTTAGTACTACCAAAATCTGAAAATAAAACAAATTTAAAAACAGAATCGACTGCCGGTATTTCAAAATTCATTACATGATGTTTGGTTTTTAAAATAAATATCTTTTCTCAAACCATTAAATCTATCGGACCATTTAATTGTATTAATAATTTAACTTCTGGATTTATTTCATGGTTAAATAACCAAAAATGATCTGCTACGGCTGATTTATCAGTTTGTTTATACTTAATGTTACGAAAATGTTCTTTCATTCCGGTTTCTAAATTACGCTTTCGTCTTTCCAATATAAACTTTATCACAATCCAAATAACAATGGTGAAATTTTTCTGACAACCATATTACCTATCACTGCGAGTTATAGAAAGCAACTAAAGTCCTGAGATATTAAGACATTAAGTCCCTAAGGGGTGAGTGTATATGTCTATTTATCATGCAATGGTTGACATTGCATCAGTATCGACCATCGCTTAGGAAGATAATGGATAGAGGGTTGGAAAGTAAAGAAGAGGTGGTTTAATACAAAAGTGAATCGAGAAGATATTGACACATTGCTTCACTCACACTGTTTATTCACAGGACATGTTTCAAGAGCTCTCGCTCCTATCATCAGCTGATACTCGACTAGTGCAAGTTGTAGTGGTTTCCTCGTTTTCCGTTTTGTCAATAGATGGCGTGATGTACTTGTCAAAGATGTCCGGTGGTGGAGTTTCAAAATTCATGACTCTATGACGATTTTTGTTGATGAAGATTTTTTACCATACGGAAAGGTCTATGTGGTGATTAACATATTTTATTAGAGATGTTTCCAAGTTGATGTCATGTCTAGTATTCAAAAAATGAAAAGCCACTGCTGATTTTTCTGTTTCACCATTTTTAATGTTTCTTAGATGTTCTTTAGTTCTGATGTTAATATTTCTTTTTGTTTTTCCTATATAAATTTTAGGGCAAGTTTCACATTTGATCTCATAGATTCCTGGTTTTTCTTTGGTAGTGATTGAATTTTTGGGAGGGCTTTTTAACAAATTTCTGATATTAAACCTATTTTGAGGTGCAAGAGTTATGTTGTGTTTTGAGAAGATTTTTTGGAATTTGTTATAGGCTGATGGGTGGAAGGTGAATTTTTTAAAAAGTTTTTTCTCTTTTTCTCCTGTAGGTTCTAGGGTGGTGGTTTCTTTTATTTTCTTAGCTTTGTTGAGTCTGTTAACTTTTTGTGTACTAAATTTGGGTTGAAACCATTGGATATAGCTACTTTTTTTATGTGTAGGTATTCTTCTTGATAATCTTCTCTGTTTAGTGGAAAGTTGATCATCCGAAAGATTAAACTGTTGAAAATGGCATGTTGGTGTTGTTTTGGGTTGAAACTGTTGTTCTTGATGTAATTATCTGTGTGTGTCGGTTTCCTGTAAATACCAAAGGTGAGTTTGTTGTTCATTTTCTTGATCTTGATGTCCAAAAAGGGGAGCACACCATCCTCTTCTGTTTCCAATGTAAATTTTATAGCTGGATTTTGTATATTCAAAAGCTTAAGATAGTCATACAAGATAGTCTTAAGCTTTTGAATATACAAAATCCAGCTATAAAATTTACATTGGAAACAGAAGAGGATGGTGTGCTCCCCTTTTTGGACATCAAGATCAAGAAAATGAACAACAAACTCACCTTTGGTATTTACAGGAAACCGACACACACAGATAATTACATCAAGAACAACAGTTTCAACCCAAAACAACACCAACATGCCATTTTCAACAGTTTAATCTTTCGGATGATCAACTTTCCACTAAACAGAGAAGATTATCAAGAAGAATACCTACACATAAAAAAAGTAGCTATATCCAATGGTTTCAACCCAAATTTAGTAGACAAAACAGTTAACAGACTCAACAAAGCTAAGAAAATAAAAGAAACCACCACCCTAGAACCTACAGGAGAAAAAGAGAAAAAACTTTTTAAAAAATTCACCTTCCACCCATCAGCCTATAACAAATTCCAAAAACTCTTCTCAAAACACAACATAACTCTTGCACCTCAAAATAGGTTTAATATCAGAAATTTGTTAAAAGGCCCTCCCAAAAATTCAATCACTACCAAAGAAAAACCAGGAATCTATGAGATCAAATGTGAAACTTGCCCTAAAATTTATATAGGAAAAACAAAAAGAAATATTAACATCAGAACTAAAGAACATCTAAGAAACATTAAAAATGGTGAAACAGAAAAATCAGCAGTGGCTTTTCATTTTTTGAATACTAGACATGACATCAACTTGGAAACATCTCTAATAAAATATGTCAATCACCCCATAGACCTTTCCGTATGGTAAAAAATCTTCATCAACAAAAATCGTCATAGAGTCATGAATTTTGAAACTCCACCACCGGACATCTTTGACAAGTACATCACGCCATCTATTGACAAAACGGAAAACGAGGAAACCACTACAACTTGCACTAGTCGAGTATCAGCTGATGATAGGAGCGAGAGCTCTTGAAACATGTCCTGTGAATAAACAGTGTGAGTGAAACAATGTGTCAATATCTTCTCGATTCACTTTTGTATTAATTTGTGCTTCACTGTCCCTACGCTTCTTCCAACTTTATACTTTAAGAGGTAGTTTGTTTGTAGGTACATATACAGCCTGAAGATGCAAAATATGTTACATTATTGTTCATCTTTGGCTGCAAAAATATGTACATATAATCACAAGTATATATAGTGTCTAATGTATCAAAATATCCAATTTCATAAAAAGATGTGTGTTATGTGAAAACTGTTATCATTTTTTAAATAAGTATATTTGCTTTGATATAAGTAGCCTTTTTTCATCAAAAATAGGAAAGTGTTGCAGAACAGAGTAATCTGTCTGACCTCTTACATGGAGCTACACACCAATTCTGAACATATCTCTGATATTTACATAAACTGCTTCACTGCCGGTTCCACAGCTCGCTGATTCCTTACTACGGAGCCACTCTTACTGACCTGTGAACTGTTTCTTGCACTGTTCCCACAGCCTCCAACTCCTACCCCATGGAACCACACTAACCTCAAAGTTATTTGCTCTCATTACTACTCACTGTACTACTGACTGCTCCAGGGCTTGCATAAGCTCTTATATATCTGCTGGGTGAGGTAGATCATTCTGGAACTGTAAGTCTCTCAAATTACAGTTCCAAAATAGTACTAATATGACTTGGTTCCTGATGTCAGCTGCCCTTGGGCGGGTACTTATTTCTCATGGTAACTTGCTTCCATTTTCATGATATCAGCCAACAGCTGTCCTTGAGCACGTTTACCTTCTCACTGCAGACCTGCATAACTACCGATGTGACAATATTATTTAGTTCTTTAGACAATAATGGAACAACAGTAAAATAGTACAATGGCTTCTACCAGTGAATTTAGTGGCAAGCCAAAGAGGCAGGTATGGTAAAGTCACACTCGCTGTATTATTTTTTAAGATCTATTTCGTTAAGATCTATTTCGTTTTTTAAAAGATGAAACAATGAGGAATACAGAAATGGACTCAGTTTCAAAAATGCTCAACACGTTCTGCTAAATCCTGTGGTGTTGGTAAAGCAAGTGTGTCTCACATTTGTGGAGAGGCAAGAAAATCTGATTCCAGTGGTGCTCCAGTGTTTGTAAGGTCAAGGAAACACACTGGACCTCCGAAGAGGGTTACAAATTTGAGTGACTTTGACAAGGACATTTTATGCAGAATTGCATTTGAATTTTATGACCAAGGTGAATTTACAACTATAACAAAATAACTTGCACTCTTAGAACTAAAATTTCACATACTCGATTAAATTAACTTAGAGAATTTAAAAGGATTGGGATTCAGGTACAGAAACACAAATGATGAGGATCAATTTTTAAAATGTTACAAATGGTTTCATTGGTTAAAATTAAATGTAGTAAAATCTTACAATATTTAAATAAAAACCACCCTAAAGGAAATTACAATAAACAGATTATTAATGAACATCCACAAGATACCATCAAACTTTTGAAAACAGTCTGGACCACCATCATGAACAAATGCCTCGTGCAGGCAAACATCCCAGATAGGTGGAGAACTGCTACAGTTAAGATCTACATAGGGACAAGAGACGTGGCAAATCCAAATCACTATAGAGGCATCGCATTAGAATGTGCACCTCTCGAGATACTCACCAAACTAGTTACCAACAGAATGAACAGTCTCCTCAACAGAAAACTACCAGAAAAACAATTTGTTTTCTGGAAAGGAAGATCCACCATACACACCAATAGATGGCTGCAGGAAGAAATCCAAGAAGTGCTTAGGCACCCAAGAGGAAAGCTTCACTTTGTGGATTATAGTAAAGCCTTTGATCTAATTAACAAGCACGTCACCAATAAACTGGTATGTCTCCTGGGAGAAGAACACTACCTCACAAGAATAGTAAATAATATATTGGCATGTATATATGTCCATATATACAACCAGATTGAGACCTCTCTACTAATAACATAACTCAGCAGAGTCCTACAGGGGGACCCAATGAGTCCATTGCAATTTAACATTGCCACAATGGACGTTGCCCAAGCCACAATGACAGATGAAGTAAAGGTGTTTACCTACACGGATGACATGGTACTAGTATCAACTTCACATGAACAACTGCAGCTCACATGTAGCAGACTAAGAGTCCGGGCAAATGAAAATGACCTCCACATAAATGAAAGCAAAGCAATGTTGATGGTCTTCAGAAAAGGAGGACAAACCTCACCGAGAGATATCTATTCAAAAATAAGAAGCTACAACAAGTAAACCACTTCAAGTATCTGGGGGTCACCTTTCAGACATGAGGACGGTTTTCAGCAGACACATAAGACAGAACATTAGCAGCAAAACTAGCTATGAATGACATCAACCTCATATACCGACTCTCCCTGGACACAGCACTGGCGCTCTTTAAAGCGAAGATTCCACTGATCGTCACATATGGAGTAGACATTATATGGACACATTTAACAAAGAGAGACCTCCTACAGATAGAGAAGGTGAAAGAGGCCTACTGCTTGTCGAAGTACACATGGTCACACCCAGTATATGAACTAGCAAGGGAACACTTCTACATTGAAGAACTATGGAAAATCTGCAACTGCAGTCCACAGATGCATACAACACCACAATAGATGAACTAAGAAGGAAGAAAGATCTAATATGGATGGAATTCTACTCCACGGACGCAATGATGACAACGGATTGGGGACAAGCAGGCTACAAACTCAGACATCTAGTGACGAGAATGGCAACACATGGGTTCCATCATAAAATTTGCAATACAAAGAAACACCATGAACCAAATCCCCAGTGTATTTGTGAGCTATGCCAAAAATTTTACGACCGCTACCATGTCATAATGTGTCAGAATAGAGCAGTATCCTTAATAGCTTACTTAAAAAAACAACTGAACAATGATTCAGTGGAGTTAACTTTACATTATGCACACTGTGCGCATTTCCTGATATTAATTCATCAAATGAAAAAGATGTTATATTCAATAAAGCTGATAAAGGGAACAAAATTGTAATATTAGACAAATTGAATTACATTAATAGGGTGGAACTTTGACTGCAGGGAGAAGATTGTGTAAGTATTAAGAATGACCCTTTAAAATTGTGCATTGTAAATGTGAATAAAATAATGAGGTAATAGTCATACCTAAAAATGAAAATTATATGGTTAAAGTCAGTAATCCAGTTTTTCAACAATTTATGGCCTGCCTTAGATTCACAAACCTGGTAATAAAATGAGACCGATTGTAAATTTTATAAGTTCATCCACTTATAATCTAGCAAAATGGTTAAACAAAAAATTTAGTACTTTTGATAGATTTGACAGCTTAAATATTAAAAATTATTTTAAGTTAGGAAACAATATCAGCAATGTAGTATTGTCAAAAAATGATAGGCTTGTTTCTTTTGATGTAACTGCTCTATTTCCTAGCATTCCTAGAGAACTTTTAATGTTTTTGTTTTAAATGCCTGAATTCTATAGATTTGAATAAGGATTCAACAGATAATTTTATGAAACTTACTAATCTGTGTTTGGATCATTTTTTTTTTTTTTTCAATTTCAGTGGAAAATTTTTTCAACAAATTTCTGGAGTAGATATGGGTCTTTCACTTTTTCTTGCTGATCTCTCTCTGAACTCTTCTAAAATACAAGTCACTAAAATATTTCCTTTAATTTTTTAAACATGGCGTAGATACATGGATGATATTTTTGCTATAGTTTCTGAGAGACACATAGATGATGCTTTAAAACTTCTAAATTTGCAGGATAAAGCTAGTATGTTCACATTTGAAACTGAAATAATGCCTGCTCCCCCCCTTTATGGATCTAAAGATAATAAACAATAGCAATAAATTAAACTTTGGTATTTATAGGAAATCAACTCGCACTGATAATTATATAAAAAATAAGTTACAAAACTACTTCACACAAATTTGCTGTTTTTTATAGTTTGATTTACAGTTTAATAAACATCCCCTAAATAAGAACGAATTTAATACAGAATATAAACACATTAACACTGATAGATAGTCAACATGAAAAATTCTATGCCATGACCAGGATTTGAACCACGGATCTCCGCGTTTCCATCCAGTCGCTCTTACCCAATTAGCCACCATGGCCAACGTGCCGTCCTGACATTAAATTCTCCAATTGACTCATATATTTTCCCAGTAAACAACTAGCAGCTCTAGTATCCGAGATACACCGTTTGTGGCGACTTACTATCATAATTACTTGAGTCTCAGGCTTCATCATTTAACTCTTAATATTTAGGTTAATTGATGGCATTAACTATATTAAGAGCTAAATGATGAAGACTGGGACTCAAATACTTACAATAGTAAGTCGCCACAAACGGTGTATCTTGGAAGCAAGAGCCCCTAGTGGTTTACCGGGAAAATATATGAGTCAATTGGAGAATTTAATGTCAGGACGGCACGTTGGCCATGGTAGCTAAATGGGTAAGAGCGACTGGATGGAAACCAGGAGATCTGTGGTTCAAATCCTGGTCATGGCATAGAATTTTTCATGTTGACTCTATCTATCTAAAACCTTAGCCTATAGACGGCTAGTGTGAAGAAATGATTAATTTCCATCAATTAACCTAAACATTAACACTGCTTTAATTAATGGTTTTAATAAAGATTTTATACACCAAAAGTTTGCAAAATTTAAATATAAAAAAATTGAAAATTATATTTGCACTCTTAAAAATGCAAAAGATGGTCATAATTTTAAAAAGTTTACTTATCCTTGGGCAAATAAATAAATTCAAAAAATGTTCAAAGAAGTTATATTGGTACATCAAAATAAATACAGCATAAAAAGTCTACTATATTTTTCTAAAAAAGACAAAATTTCAGATAACAAAGAATCTGGTATTTATCAAGTTAACTGTTTAGAATGAGATAAGATTTACATTGGTAGGAGCAAACGTAATTTAGAAACCAGAGCAGAGGAACATTTCAGAAATACTAAATATAAACAGACAGTTAAGTCAGCTGTGGCTGATCATTTTTGGTCATCTAAATGTGAAATAAACCCAGAAGTTAAATTACTGAAACAACTGAATGCACCAATAGATTTAATGGTATGGGAGAAAATATTTATTTTGAAAAATAAAGATCGCGTGATGATTTTTGTTATCCTACAAATAGATGTTGTCAATAAATTTGTGTTGGCCCCAGTAGATGGCAGTAAGACAGTGAGCTAGTCATTAACCTCCGGAAGTAACCAAAGGTTATTCAGTCGTAAGGCTACGGATGAAATGAATGCGTTTTGAAACCGATCCTAGAGGATTTTACATACAGTTAAGTAATTAGTGAAGTATGTTGCTAAAAGTGTTGCAGTTTATTCATAAAAGTAGTGGGACACTGGGGTAGTTCAGGTTTGATACAAAGGAATCAATGTAGGAAAAGGCATAGGGGATTACATCCAAAATGTGGAAGAGGTGCTTAAAAAATTAAAAAAGGGAAACATTATGCAAGTTCTGAAGTTAGCAGATAGGATTGGTGTTGTAGAGACTTAGTTGACAGAAGCTACTTCTTTTGATTTGAGCAAATTTTATTTTTGGGGAGGAAAACTTAAAAAATAAGGAAGAACAAAGGTCATGTGTCCAGTGGAATATATTTGCGAGATATTGTTTTGAATATTAATGTGAAACTGTACAATGAATTAGGGGAAAGTTCAGTGTTGTGGTGTGTTTTAAGAGGTATATGAGAAAGTAAAATTAAGTTGCAGTGGTGTATAAATGCTCTTTAATCCTAATGTTTGTTTAAAGAACATCAGGAACAAAGAATATATCGGCGGTAGCGTACCACTTTTGGATGGATAATCACATAGAACGAGAAATCCACTTATTAAAAAGTGTCCAAGGTCCAGTTGCATTAACCATGTGGGAAAACATTTTCATAAAGAAATATGAAAGAAAACTGTTCAATTTCAATACTACCTTTGAAGAGAACCCAAACTTCTAGTTTATCAAGATACCGACAGAGATACCACTATCACCTCCAAGGAGTTCACCAAACCAACATACATTACAACAGCTGATGATGTTAGGAAGGTCCTAATGAAATATTTTCTAGGTAAATATTAGCAATAAATGCAGTATTGAGTACTAGTTCGACTCAAAATAATATTAATTTTGTGCTTCATTGTATCACAGTCACAGTCCTTACACATTGGAATACTTTCATTTGTTTTCCTGAACTCATCTGTCATCTAGTGGATTCTCGTTACCCAAAATATCTGGCTATGTAGTACAACAAATGAAATGCGAGCATAGGCCATTGTGAATTTTCTCTGTATTTTTTTATACTTCACTGCAAGCATAGGCTGTCACGAACATTATACATGGAACTGCGAGAATAGCCTGCAATTATACTTGAAAGTGTTAACACATCTGTGTATTCAATTGTTTCATTGTGTCTCGCAAGATGACTGCTGTAAGAGCATTGAATTTACAATCAATCACTCATCAGTTGCTTTAAAGTGTAACAGCAACAGAATTCTACTGTAAAAGATAAATCTATGTCATATCAAGACTGCAAGCTGAAAGATATTTCCCTTCTCCAATGCACATTCCACCCATAGAAAGAGGAGAGAAGAAATGTGCTGTATATTACAATAAAAGAAAAAATAGCACACGTTTTTGGTAATGCAGAAAGCATTACATTGTCTTTTATTTGGAGAACTATTTTGAGATCTACCACATTCAGTAATCACATTAAACCATCAGAATCAATATTGCATACATGCAAAATTTCAGGAAAAAACGATATTGGTTAATTTTATATGAATGCTTAAACTTTACAACATACCTGTACAGCTACACGGGGTTTTAAATTATCTTTCTGAGGTGGCCATGAGGGTACTACATAAGATGCCAATGGATTAAAAATCTCTTAGAAATACAACACTTCAGTAGTCAAAATATATTATTACTGGAGAATTCACACTGAATGGAGCACATTCACAACTGGATAAAAATCAATGAAGTGCAGAAGTAAATGAAGAGATAAGTAGAATAATAAGTAAAGCCATTATTTATGGTTGGCCCCAAACAAAAGTTGTTTGTAAATCTTGAAATGTTTATAATAGTATAATTTTGAGTCGAACCAGTACTCAATGCTCCATTTATTGGAAAACTTTTTTCAATTTTGAAAAAAGCTTTGAAGAGAACCCAAACTTCAAGTTCATCAAGATACTGACAGAGATGCCCCTATTGCCTCCAAGGAGTTCACCAAACCAACATTCAGTAGTCTACATTAGCTGAAGATGTTAGGAAGATCCTAACGACATATGTTTATTAGTACTAGTTTGACTCAAAATTATACTAATTTTGTGCTTCATTGATTCATAGTCCTTATTCATAAGTACTTGAAATGTTTGTTGAAAAGTGAAAAGAAATGTTAAAATGTCTGTGTAGTGAAGTATAAGTATAGTTATTAATAGAAGAAAAACAAATGAGACATACAGTTAGGGATGGAAAGTTGATATATAACTAACCATTGAGTAGTTACTATAGTGATGAAATAAATTTCTGGGAAACGCTACTAGCAACTTTCACTCTCAGCGAGGAAGATGTATTTTGGAGAATGTGGTGTAAAGTTGTATTTTTCAATTTATTAGTTGTGTTTGTGAAGTTAATTACAAACTTTATTTCACTAATTTAGGAGAAACAAAAACATAGATCCGAGGCTGCGACCAGAAGATTAAGCTTTTATGTTCACCGATTGCAGTTGTGCTGGGGAAGCAAGTTCAAGTTCATTATCAAACTGTTGTATATTACAAAGTGGTCACAACACAACGCAACCTGGCGGAAATTATGAAATATAATATCAAATATATATTAATTATTACAAAATGCATCCTAACATGGCAAATTTGTAAAATGCAAAATTAAATTATAAAAAGATTAATTTTATTAAAATATTAAACTGAATATCTGAGGGAGATAATTTAAGGAGCTGGAGAACAGTATAATGGCTCCAATATTTTAAAACAAGGGAAATGTAAACAATTCAGCAATCTTCAGTGATTTCTTGTCAGTTAAGTCTGTCTAGTCAATCCGAGTGCAGTTCCAACTCAAAGGAAACTGACCCTACCGCTCACTGACCGTCATAAATCTATCTCTACACTTCAGAAATGGAACACTGTTGTTGAGGACCAAATGCAACCCTGATTTTCCGGAAATGACAGTTGCATGTTTACTCCATGTGGAGTCTCAGTTGCCAAAGTTGCAGCTTCCAGTTGATCTGTTTCATTACATGCAGAAATTCGTTGTGTGTCATGATGTGGAGACCGTGGGAGGGAAACGAAGTGGTAAATGCAAATGAAGTAGTAGATAACTTTCAGTCAAGTGAAAATAATCAAAGTGATGACAATAGTGTGAATAAAATGGAAAGTGTTGCTGGGTCGAGTTAAGTTACTGGAAAAGCCTCAAAAAACAAAGTTATAATGGGAATTGTTTCTAAGCAAATTTAAGCTCTTGCTTTGAAGACATATAAATATGTGCTGAAAAATAATCTTGGTAAGGGGTCGTGCAATGAACCTGATGATAAATTCTGGGTATTCACAGAAATACAGTAAGAAATATTGTGACGAAAGGAATACCAAAGATGTCGATCAAGTGTGAAAACAAAAGGAAACGTTTCTCTAAAGTAGATAATTTCACATGCAATTTAATTTGCGGAGAAATTTATAGATTCCATGCAAAAGGAAGAGCGCCCACCTTAGACGAATTGGTTGAACATTTGCAAGAAATTTATGATTTTCCTCATGGGCACTGCACTTTGCGTGGTCACCTTTATGGAATCCAGTAAAACTGTAGCTTGGCGATATATATATGCCAAAGCTAAGGAAGTTTCGCCGTAATGGACATAAGATAATTTAACTGGACGAAACCTCGTACGATACCCATGACGTATCGAGAAAGGTGGCAACCCTGCAGAATGGACTGGGAGAAGGAGGGCCAGGGTTGTAAAACGATTATAAGGGTTCGTAAAAGGAGTCAGCCGATGTGCACACACATTGACTAAACAGACTTTACTAGATAAAATATACCTGGTGACTTGGCTGAAAGATTGCAAAATTAGGCAGAGAAAGAAGGCATTTTAATTAAATTTCATGCAAGATTTTTTTCCCCCTTTTAACTAAAAATAAGAGAGCAGTAGATCAATATTTTCACCATACAACAATGGTAGACAAATATTTAGCAACACAGGAAGGCTGTATATTATTTGCAGATTTTGAAAAGGCTTTTGGTACCATAAATCAGTGAGTACTAGACCAAATTGAGGAGGAAAAGAATAAGCAAGAGGCTCATAATATAAAAATTTCTTTTATATATCACATACAGGTTAATATAACAGATTTTATATAACAAAGTAGCTAAAAGTCTTCAAAATAACATAGGGGATAAAGCCAGGCTGTATACTAAGTCCCGTGTAGTTCAATTAATTCATTGATGACATTCTAGAAGCAATTAGTGTGCAAATAAACATTTTCCACTGATAAAGAATAAAGAAATACCTGGTTTCCCATCTGATGATGGTTTCATGACAGGATCAACAATCAATGTTGGATTACAAACAACAAATCCACTAGAGAATTTCTGTAGAAAATGGAGTTAAATTGGTTAAATAGAAAATTACAATACTTAAGATGGAAAACAAGTTAACAAAGATGAGAAGGAAGGAAGAGATATCGTTGAAAAACTATTTGTAAGTGATATTTTAATACTTTGTCACTTACATTTTTATATTTTCGAGGGACTAGTTTTGGAAGCCATCACTTCCATTATCAACCTCTTTCCAACTGTTATCGTCTGTTCTCCTCTCTCTGGCGGTGTTCCACCAAATACAGCTACAACCAACCAACTACAAATAGTTTTTCAATTAATTTTGGCATCACTGTTACTAAATTCCTCCAATCATGCATAAAAGATATTGTATTGAGGTAATTAATAAATTTGATTACCGAGGAGTAAAATAAGTTATATAGGTAAAGCGAAAACCAGATGATTTGGAAAAATTAGTAAGAATGAACAAAACAATAGAGACCATTAAATATAAGATTTAAAGTAAAAGCTGGGACCAACAGCTCAACAACCACCATGTTTGAGATTACTGCATCTTCAATGGAACTCAAGCTTAGCAAAGCCCGACATTTGTCAATTTAACACCTGGCCACTTGGTGATGTTCACCACAAGATACTTCTTAGAGATTTCTCAACCAGCTGCTACAATTTAATTATGAATTGCTCTTAATTCATGAATGCTAGTAAGTATTGCCAAAGCCACCTCTTTAATTATAATACAGTATGCATACAAAGCTCATGATTCATGATATAGCATGTCTGCTAATGGACAGAATGTAGAGTGCTGAATCTTATAGAATATATTGGTTATAGTTGCACTGTTTGAACAGTTACCATGGCTTTATCTTTGTTAATAGAAACCTCTCAGATAATGCACTGATTATTCTTGTAAGCATGAGAGGGGAACTGCCACGCTTCCCGGACCTGTGCTAAGCACCAATGAACGCATCACTTCAGCCAATGGAATTTGCAGGAATCACAAATGACAGATAGATGTTCACTTCATGTGGAGTAATCAGTACATTATCTAAGAGGTATCTATTACCAAAGATTAATTCATGGTCACCATTCGAGCAGCGCAACTATACATGATGCTGACATCACTATGAAGATGTACACCTGTGTATGGTGCCGCCTTGGTAGCGTGATGGTAGCATGTCTGCCTCACGTTCAAAAGGTACCGAGTTCGAATCTCGGTCAGGGTGAGTTACCTGGATAAGATTTTTCCGGGGTTTTCCCATATCCTGTAAGACAAATGTCGGGTAACTCTAAGCTCCATGGACCCCGGACACATTTGAGCATCATTTCATCCATTCCATTCATCGTCCGATATGACTTAACATTGGAGGACGTAAATTACAAATAAAAGAAAAAAAGAAAAAAAAAAACACCTGTGTATGGTAGTTATTTGTTTCATTAGAGATTGTATTACCTGATATGTGTTTCAAATGAGATGATGTTTGTCCTTGAACAATACTAATTGAGCAACTAATTAGAGTCCTGTGGCATTGTCATATTATATTTCCCATAAGTAGTGTGTGACGAGTGCCAACTGAATCCATCTCCAATAAATACTATTTGCACTAAGAGAAAATTCAGATTTATTCACAAAGAAATTAACAAGGTAACACAAGATTAGGAAAACCGTGTGACACATGTAAGACGACTTTTGGAAAGAGACAGTACAGGACGAGATTTTGGAGCCTATCATCATAAATTTGCTGCACTTGGATGATGAAGACAATGGCAATGATGAATTACCACTTAACATAAATGACATTCACAGCTATATGGATGTGCCACTGGCACTTTCTTTGGATTAGACAAATAGGGAATTCAGAAACTACAATTACAATCATAGCAATACTAAAAATAATTAAGCAAGTATGTATAAGAACACCTTTGCCCGATTTCACCAACAGATGTTAAAATTGACGTTAACAAATGTAACGTAACAAATGTCACAGCGCTAAAACTAATGTTAAATTTCTTGCATTTCACCAACCTGTTTTCTTCAAATGTTAACAAACCTGTGTTAACGCATAGAAACTTGTAAATATCACAGCTATAGAAGGCTATGGATGATTTTCTGAACGTACTCCGATACGCTTTTGTTTTCATTTTCGTCTGCACAAATGGCAGATGAACAAAATCATAAATAAAGCCATGAGACAAATTTCTCATTAACAGAGAAAGAACTGTTAACTGAAATGGTGACGAAGTGTAAGGATATCGTGGAAAATAAGAGGATGGATGCAGTGAATCTAAAAGAGAAAGATGTCGCGGGGAAAATATTGGAAACAAATTTAATTCAAATGCATATGTCACTACTACAAGCACCAAACAACTTGTCAGTATTACGTAAATTTAAAACGAGGTGCGAAGAACAAGTGCCTTAAACATTTCAAGACGGGAGGTGAACAATGTATTATCCACATAATTCAGTGAATTATAAAATCGCAAAGTTATTAATACTTGAAGCAAAGGCAAGATCGGCATATTCCTTTCGATGTATATTCTAACTCATTCTTACGTAAATTTAAAACGAGGTGCAAGAAGGACAAGTGACTTGAACGTTTCAAGATGGCAGGTGGACAGTGTATTATCCACATAATTCAGTGAATTATAAAATCGCATGGTTACTAATACTTGAAGCTAAGGTGAGATAGTCATATTCCTTTCGATGCATGTTCTAACTCAGTATTACGTAAATTTAAAACGAGGAGCGAAGAAACGCAAGTGACTTGAATAATTCAAGACGGGAGGTGGACAATGTATTATCCACATAATTCAGTGAATTATAAAATCGCAAGTTTATTGATACTTGAAACAAAGGCGAGGTCGCCATATTCCTTACGATGCATGTTCTAACCTCTCTTGTACTTCCTCAGTAAACTTCATAGCAACATGTTTTGACAGTCTATACCTCCTTAAAACAATTTTCTTCTGATAGTTCCTCAAAATCATTTCTCTTCTTAGGCCGTACTCTATTATGAATGCCATTTAGACGGTCTTAAATATAGCAACTCGACATCAACAGCTGAGTTCATGCTCGCCATCTTGACTATTAAGGACTTGACTATGTTAAGGACTTAGCATTAGAAATTCGGCTTGTTAGTTTAACATGAGATACGCTAACACTTGTTGGTGAAATGCAATTTTTGTTTTAACTATTGCTAAACTCGTGTTAAGTCTTAACATTTGTTGATGAAATCGGGCACTAGTAGGTTAGTATTTAAGGAATTCAAAATTTTGTCTCTCCCTTCCACATATATTCTGGAAACATTATGGTTCATCCATAAAAATAGAAATCTCTTCAAAACAAATGACATGTATCACACACACAATACCAGATCATTAAATCACATACATACTACTTTCTGTCACACCAATAATGCCCAATTTCACCAACAAATGTTAAGACAACACAAGCTTAGCAATAGTTAAAACAAAAATTGCATTTCACCAACAAGTGTTAGCGTAACACTCCTGTTAAATCTCATGTTAAACTAACAAGCCGAATTTCTAATGCTAAGTCCTTAACATAGTCAAGTCCTTAATAGTCAAGATGGCGAGCATGAACTCAGCTGTTGATGTCGAGTTGCTATATTTAAGACCGTCTAAATGGCATTCATAATAGAGTACGGCCTAAGAAGAGAAATGATTTTGAGGAACTATCCGAAGAAAATTGTTTTAAGGAGGTATAGACTGTCAAAACATGTTGCTATGAATAATTAAATTTTAGATGAGTCGCGTTTTTTACACATCTGCTTCACTTTCGTACCTATTTTGAGGACATGTTTCGCAAATCTTCGCTTGCATCTACGGCTCTTGTGCGACTGACGCTAGATCCAGCGGTGTGGGTAATTCTGGGGTTGTTGCTGCCATCTGTTGATTTAGTGATGAACTGAAATGTGGGATTCTCTTCTAGCGGGATTTCAAAGTTCATTAGTTGGTTTTTATGTTTTTCTATGTATATCCTCTCCCATATGACATATACATAGAAAAACATAAAAACCAACTAATGAACTTTGAAATCCCGCTAGAAGAGAATCCCACATTTCAGTTCATCACTAAATCAACAGATGGCAGCAACAACCCCAGAATTACCCACACCGCTGGATCTAGCGTCAGTCGCACAAGAGCCGTAGATGCAAGTGAAGATTTGCGAAACATGTCCTCAAAATAGGTACGAAAGTGAAGCAGATGTGTAAAAAACGCGACTCATCTAAAATTTAATAATTTTTCGCTTCACTGTGGTGTTCCAATACAGTTGAATCTCGATATGTTGCTATGAAGTTTACTGAGGAAGTACAAGAGAGGTTAGAACATGCATCGAAAGGAATATGGCGATCTCGCCTTTGTTTCAAGTATCAATAAACTTGCGATTTTATAATTCACTGAATTATGTGGATAATACATTGTCCACCTCCCGTCTTGAAACATTCAAGTCACTTGCGTTTCTTCGCTCCTCGTTTTAAATTTACGTAATACTGAGTTAGAACATGCATCGAAAGGAATATGACTATCTCACCTTAGCTTCAAGTATTAGTAACCATGCGATTTTATAATTCACTGAATTATGTGGATAATACACTGTCCACCTGCCATCTTGAAACGTTCAAGTCACTTGTCCTTTTTGCACCTCGTTTTAAATTTACGTAAGAATGAGTTAGAATATACATCGAAAGGAATATGCCGATCTTGCCTTTGCTTCAAGTATTAATAACTTTGCGATTTTATAATTCACTGAATTATGTGGATAATACATTGTTCACCTCCCGTCTTGAAATGTTTAAGGCACTTGTTCTTCGCACCTCGTTTTAAATTTACGTAATACTGACAAGTTGTTTGGTGCTTGTAGTAGTGACATATGCATTTGAATTAAATTTGTTTCCAATATTTTCCCCGCGACATCTTTCTCTTTTAGATTCACTGCATCCATCCTCTTATTTTCCACGATATTCTTACACTTTGTCACCATTTCAACTAACAATTCTTTCTCCGTCGATGAGAAATTTGTCTCACGGCTTTATTTATGATTTTGTTCTTCCGCCATTTGTGCAGACGAAAATGAAAACAAAAGTGCATCGGAGTACATTCAGTAAATCATCCATAGCCTTCTATAACTGTGACATTTACAAGTTTTTTGGGGTTAACACAGGTTTGTTAACATTTGAAGAAAACAGGTTGGTGAAATGCAAGAAATTTAACATTAGTTTTAGCACTGTGACAATTGTTACGTCACATTTGTTTAAGTCGATTTTAACATCTTTTGGTGAAATTGGGCATAAGAGTCGCAGTAGCATTACTCACCATGGAACTAGCCTATACAATACATTACCTGGACATTTCAAAGATCAGGTCTATAGCAAATTTAAATGTTCATTAACAAAAGCACTCTTAAAAAATGTGCCTTTTAGCATTCAGGAATTTAAAGAGATAAATTTGTAATAACTTTGTAAATATTACTTCTTGTTTAAGCTACTTCATAATGTACATACTGCTGTATATAGTATCATGTTATATAATTATGTAGTATTACTGACGAAGCCATGATTTATGTATAATTTGAAAGGTGAATAAATTATTTTATCTTATCTTAATATGCAAATATCTATTTGCAATTGTGATTTCAACAACTGCATTATAATAAAAGTTTGGAAAATTCAGTTTGCATTCCCTTACCTCTAGCGCCAAGAAGACTTTCAATGTGTGAGAGAGATAGAAATATGAAAAGAGGGGGGGTAACAAAGTGGCAACACTGAGTTTGCTAAAGCATCTGATTCGCCAGAGTCCAGAACTCTTCCTATTTGAAACACATAATAATATTTATGAACATCTAAGATTTTATTACATATTTTTCTTTCAGTCTATCTTAATAAATAAGGAATTAGATTGAAGTTCAAATTCAAATGAGATTAATCTAAAACTATTCTGCAAGGTATAATGAAAACTCAAGAATCCAAAAACAATAAGCCTAATTTCTAATGAGAAAAGTTGAAAAATATTTTAAGGAATTTATGTTACATTTCAAGTCACCTGAATGATCCACGTTCCAGCTGATGGATTCCTTCGATAGTTGCACCCCCAGCTGAGCACACTTCATCTTTAAGTACTGCAGGATGCTTCTCAGTTTCCAAAATCATTCTGCTGGCACCCAGCACAGTTTGTGCAGCAAGCACTGTTGAATGTTTTCAGGGTATACCCATTTTTACACCACCATCAGAAAGGGCCTCAATCATTAAATAAACCTTGAAAAAAGCAAAATGTACAAATAACAATTAACTGTCACTTGAAATTAAGCTGATAAGCAGTTTTCATATAAACTTTATTCAATTCTGTAACATTTGTATCACTGAAGAAACAATATTCTATATTTATATTTATAAATTAAACTGTTTGTACTGTAAGGAAATTAACAATGATAAGAATTATGGCTGTTCAAATAAATTGGACAGTTTCCAAGCAAGAAAATGCAAGTTATGTTAAGACATGTACGATGCTATAACAATGTCTTTCATCAATAGCTGTTTTTCTAGAATCCAACAGTAGAATGCTTTATTGCCTGTACAGGGTTGTGCATTGATAAATAAACAACAGCCATTCAGCACTCATGCTGTTCATTGTCAATCTTAACTCATCACTAGGGCCCAGATTTTATGTAATTCTTTGTTGCTGAGATCAGTGTATTTACTTCAGGTAAATTACCACTAACTGTCTCTGTCACTCATTGCAATGCATGAGCCGCACATGTAACGTGTACTAAGTTTGGATAAAATACGAGTCAAATGGAGAAATTAATGTCATGCTGGTATGTTGGCCATGGTAGCTCAAGGGTTAAGAGCAAACAGACAGAGACCGGGAGATCTGTGGCTCAAATCCTGGACACGGCATTGAATTTTTTATTCTGACCATCTATCCAAATCTTAGCCAATGCATAGCTAGTGTGGAAAAATGATTAATTTCCACACAAGTGATGGTTGAAGATCTATAATGTGTGCCAGGTAGTTATTATTCCGTCAACACCTAACATGATATTCCTAAAACTTATAAAACACATAATGGATCTGTAAAACTGGGAGAAGATTTTAATCATAAAGCAGAAACACTGCTTAATGAATTTAAGTTAATTGATGGAAATTAATCATTTCTTCACACTAGCCATATACAGGCTAAGATTTTGGATTGATAGTCAACAAGAAAAATTCAATGCCATAGCTGGGATTTGAACCACGGATCTACTGGTTTCCGCCCAGTCACTCAGAGCGACCAGTAGACTCGTGGTTCAAATCCCGGCCGTGGCATTGAATTTTTCATGTCGACTATATCAATCCAAAACCTTGGCCTGTATATGGCTAGTGTGAAGAAATGATTAATTTCCATCAATTAACTTAAATAATAAGAGTTAAATGATGAAGCCTGGGACTCAAGTACTTACAATAGTAGGTCGCCACAAATGGTGTATCTCAGATGCAAGAGCCCCTAGTGGTTTACCGGGGAAATATATTAGTCAATTGGAGAATTTAATGTCATGATGGCAAATTGGCTATGGTAGCTCAATGGGTAAGAGCTATTGGATGGAAACCAGTAGATTCGTGGTTCAAATCCCAGACATGGCTTTGAATTTTTCATGTCGACTCTACCAATCCAAAATCTTAGCCTGTATACTGCTAGTGTGAAGAAATGATTAATTTCCATCAATTAACCTAATTAATAAGAGTTAAATGATGAAGCCTGGTACTCAAGTACTTACAATAGTAAGTTGGATGCAAGAGCCCCTAGTGGTTTACTGGGGAAATATATGAGTCAATTGGAGAATTTATTGTCATGAAGGCAAATTGGCCATCGTAGCTCAAGGGGTAAGAACAACTGGACGGAAACCAGTAGATCTGTGGTTCAAATTCCATCCGTGGCATTGAATTTTTCATGTTGACTATCAACTTCATAATGAGTTTTGAATTGCTGCCACAAAATCCACTTTGGATGTTCATCACCCCACAGCTAGATGGTGCTACAAATAACCATTGTAAGCTGATGCCACTAGAAGCCAGTTGGTAGCTTCTGACAATGGGAGCAATACCTCTTTAAACCAATCAAAACATAAAAAGTGTAAATGATATAAGTAAAGACTGGAGGCGTGTGCGTAGTTCTATTGGTATACAGCACATGGACTGTACTATTATTGCTTGCATATGTAAACTGCAGGTTAGTACAGCTTGACTATGACAACCACCTCACTGCAAGAAAAAACAAAACAGTCGTGCTATACTACGCCTTGACCTTGAGTCTGCATACACTTGAAAGTCAATGCTTCATTAGTTCGCAGAATACTAGGTTACATTGTTATCAACATATACACATTTGATGATCATGATGGTACTTCTGACATGATTCATACTGTGTCCAGCTAACTTGTATCGCATGCAAGCACACATCTCTCCGGCCTTAGATATAAGTGTTCCAACTTCTGACTCAATTTATCTGTAAATTTAAAATCATATCATTACTAGCTTATTTAAATATTATACAAATTCGAATAAAGTAATTATGTGATGAAAAGTGTTTTAAACACTAAGCAATAAACCTAGCAAAACATTTGCATGGAGAAACAAACAACATACTTATTTAATTAGAGCCAATAACCCATATACCAGAGTAATGTGTTAAAAAGGATTAATTCTTTAAAGATTAATTCCTCAATATAAATTTACATTAAAAACATACTTTTTGTCTCCTTACTCCAACCTTGGTAGCATTTACTGACAAAGAAACACAACACAATGCACATATTTTCTTTTTGTTTTCTGCAATACCAAATGAACTTCATCAATGGTAATGCAGCCATCGTCTTTGGATGTTGGACATTCACAATGCTCACAAGGGGAGGATTAAGTGCCTTAAAAACAAAGACTAGTGTAACTTTCTTTCTAAACTACTGAATTAGGTCCAACAAAACTTACCTCACATGCTACATAAAACCCAGACAAAAACTGTTAGGATTACACATTGCTAGTGCACTCCTAAAAGACCGGGTGAGGTGTCACAACTTTAGCAGTGATTAAGGAAGTGAACATTGGTGTCAAATACAGGGACTTTAAGAATGCCAATTACAATTTTTTTAGGATCAGATTCAACCTCCTTGCTAAGTAATGAAAAAGTAAGATAAGTAAAGCTGCAAGATTAATCACATAAAAATGTTATTTTAAAAACCAGGGTACCTTTTGCTCACCAGCATGAACAACAGCTTATTAATGACAGTCTATTTTATCTGATGTCTAGTTTTTGCCAGTTTACCACAAGTGCCCCAGTTTTCTTGTATTTTAATTATGGTCAATATAATTTAAATATATTTACAATGCTTGTAACTGAAATACCTGTAGTGACATCACAAAATTTCTATAAAAGCCTTGTATTTTTCAAGTTAAATCAGCATTTGTGGTTACATTCAGTTCAGGTTAAAACTGATAATCATGTAACTCCACTTCTAGCATATTTTTTAATTTTCATTTCCATTTTTACATTTTTAAAAACTTAATTATGCTTTTGAACCATTTTAAACTGAATTGATTCTACAAAATTTCATTCTTCTCTAGAACCACAATCTTCAGCACTCTACAGGAATCAATGATAATATTCCTTTCTTGGAAGTGTTGAAAACAGTGTTGTTGTAATAAATTAAATTTAAAGGGAGTAGATTAATAACACTAAACAACACTTACTTTTAACATGTTTCAGAGACTTTGCCTCCAATGTCAACCGGACATCGACTGATTCTCAGTGGTGTAGCTGGCGATATTATATCGTAGGCCTCCTCTGGTGGCGGTTCGAGAAACTTGCTGAACAAATCTTTCTGGGGGATGTCGAAATTGAATATTTTGTTCCTATTTTTTGAAATGAAGATTTGTTCCCATGTGGACAGTTCTTGTTTTCCTGATGTATGCTTTACTAGTTTTGGTTCTGGATTTATGTTGTGGTTTTTTCCCAAAAATGCAGTGCCACAACATAAATCCAGAACCAAAACTAGTAAAGCATACATCAGGAAAACAAGAACTGTCCACATGGGATAAAATCTTCATTTCAAAAACTAGGAACAAAGTATTAAATTTCGACATCCCCCAGAAAGATTTGTTCAGCAATTTCTTCAAACTGCCGTCACAGGAGACCTACGACAAAATATCGCCAACTACACCACTAAGAACCAATCGATGTCCGGTTGACGATGGAGGCAAAGTCTCTGAAACATGTTCCGAGAAAATTTAAAAGTAAGTGTTATTTAGTGTCATTAATCGACTCCCTTTAAATTTAATCAATGATAATATATTGAGAATAATGTTGATGATGTCACTATACTAACATAAGCAATTCCAGAACCAGCTAGGGCACCAATAGGAGTTAGCAGCCGTTCTGGAACTGTTATGCACAATCCTCTTTTGGAAAACAATTTCTCAGCCAGCTTGACATGAATTTCATTTGCAGATCGATCATGGGATGCAATTCCTGCATTAACAATAAATACACTAATATTATTAATTTATATACAAATTTTTAACCATTTTCAAAATTGCCATTTTTAGCTATAAAAAACCATGAAGTTAAATTAATTAGGAGTCGATTAATGACACAAAACAACACTTACTTTTAAATTTTCCCGGAACCGGTTTCTGAGGCCTTCCCTCTATCTTCAGCCGGACATCGACTTGTTCTCATTGGTGTAGCTGGCAATATTTTGTCATCGGTCTCCTCTGGTGGTGGTTCGAGGTACTTGCTGAACAAATCTTTCTGGGGGATGTCGAAATTGAATACTTTGTTCCTATTTTTTGAAATAAAGATTTGTTCCCATGTGGACAGTTCTTCTTTTCCTGTTGTATGTTTTAGTAATTTTGGTTCTGGATTTATGTTGTGGTTTTTTTCCCAAAAATGCGTGGCAACTGCTGATTTTTCTAATTATTTGTATTTTATGTTCCTAAAGTGTTCCTTTGCTCTTGTTTCTAAATTTCTTTGGTTTTTCCAATATAAATTTGACTACAGTCACAGCATTCAATTTGATATATACCAGATTTTTTGTTAGATGGAATGGCATCTTTGATGTTTGAGCAAATTAGGTTTTTTAAGGAGTAATGGTTCACTGGAGCTAGTTGAATGTTTTGTTTTTTGAAGACTTTTTTGAACTTATCAAAGGCCCATGGATGGTAAGTATTCTATTATTTGTATGTTAATTTAGGCAGTTTTAGCACTGTCTTCTGTCTAACCATCACACACCCAAGGTGTTCATAAGCAGCAATGTCACTTTCCCTGTCACCTTTCCACCATGTGTTTCACAGCATCAGTCAGGATCTTAAAGTAATTTTAATTCTACTTTAAATGAGACAAAATGGAAGACAAAATTTTGATGGTAAAAATGTTAACAAGAACACAAGAGAAAACTAACAGGGGGGTTGGAAAACGTTTAGGGACTATTAAAGAAAAATGAAGAAAGTAAGGAACAACAGAACAGAAACAAGACAAAGAAGAACGGGGTGAGAATCACAGATTTAGGACAGCAAACCAGGACAGAATGTAATGGTATATAGGGTGAACATTGGGATATGGAATGGGATATGTGGGATACAAGATGGGATGGGATGCATATATGTAATTGGAAACTTTCAACAATTTGGTACACATATATTATTCACATACCCGGTACAGTGCTTCCAGGGATATACCAGCAACCAGCGACACAAAAAGCTTAGATTTATCAATTATGGGACACAAGACGCCTGCCTTTCAATATCATTCAAGCAATTATCAAGCACCTGTGGCTTCACAGCAAGAAAAATAACTTCGCTTCTAAGCAGCACTTCAGCTGCAACACAGAATAAATTTATATTTCAGTGAAAAAGAAAATTAAAGGTAGTAAGTGACTAACTGACAGTCAAATATCATCTCTTGTGCTGCTCACTTACAAAGTAGGTACTGCAAATGCAACTACATGCATATAATGTTTTCTTAAAAACTGATTTTTGTTTTTATGTAAAAATGGAAAGAATTCTTCTTCTGTGAAGAAAGTGTAATAATGATGATGATGATGATAATAATAACAATAACAGAAACACCACCACCACCGCCGCCACCGCCACCACCACCACTAATAATAATAATAATAATAATAATAATAATAATAATAATAATAATAATAATAATAATAATAATAATAATAATAATAATAATAATAATAATAATAATAATATTAGATTATATTGTCATTAAGCTATTACCACAATAGACGTCAGAAAACTATATACAATACAATATAAAACAGCGATAAGGTAAATCAGCTAAGCTAATTAAAATTCTTATTGTCAAACAAAATATAGCCAATGAGTATAAATACATGCTCAGTACAAACTGACAAAATAAACTTAAAAACTTACTGCTAAAACATACAGAAATAAAGAAAATGGAACACAATATCATTGGTATAAAACAAAAATAATAATAACAAACTGATAAAATACAACACAATTAAAAAACTATTGAAAATAAAGTAAAACACATAAAATATTGAAATTAATTAAGATTAGGTATTATCTTCAAAGTATTTTCGAACAGAATAATAATATATATTTAGAGTATTATGGGCTGCCAAAAATTCACAAAAAGAGGAAAAGCCATGAACCTATCACTAGTAGCATAAATCACCCCACATATAATTTGGCCAAATGGTTACTAAATAAATTCAATAGGTTCCGAAAGTCACAAAGTGCTAATTTAAAAAACTCTTTAGACCTGTAGAAAAAAATCAGACAAATTTGGACAGAAATGACAGACTGGTTTCATTCGATGTCACATCATTATTCCCAAATATACCAACAGAAAAATTACAGACACTATTAATAAAATGGCTAACTATAATGGAAATGGAAACAGCAGAAGCAGAAGAATTTAATCATTAATAAAATTATGCATTGAATAAAACTTCTTCAGTTTTAATGGGAAATACTAGAAGCAGAAATCAGGGTTATCAATGGGCAACCGACTTTAACCCTTTTGGGCAAATTTATTTATGAGTGCATTCGAAACAAATTAAAAAGGCCTTTCCATGGATCTTCAAGGATACCATTCTGCAGAACCAAAGTATTTCTCATGAGGGTGGTGACATGAAATTTGTTTGGTTTTTATGCTGAAAAGCAGAACCATTAGAGCAGAATTGATATGATAGTGGCAATTGAAATGTTGTTAACAAATAAAAATTTTTTAATCAGAGAAGTAATATAATTAGACATAAATTTGTTAATATATTTCTGAAACAGGTATTCATTCAGCTATTGTTGTCGTAGCTCAGAGAATAAGATATAGGATAGTTAAATGTTCCAAAGTGTTATCTTCCTGTTTAAAGCAAATTACAAATAAGTCAATTTCGATTGAAGATTATTCCCGTGAAATGACTGGATTGTATCTTACACAATAGAACGAACTGACTTTCTGTAAAATTACATACTAAAAACAAGTAAAGATTTCAAAGTAATTTGCAGGTATGACTGTTACTCCACACTAAATTAATGGTGTGAATAGATGTGTTGGTTTTTCATATAAAAAGGCTAAAATTAATCTATGACTGAAGTTACTGTTTAAGGCTTGATCCAACAGCCAGTATCTACTACTATGTTATATAATTAACAGAATTAGTTTCAAAATATGTGATAATATTCTGCTTACAAGGAAGGTACTCGAGCTTGAACAAACACATATACACCAAAATCGTGTGAGAGGTAATTTAAAGGTCCCTTCTCAGTGCGTAGGCTTCGGCGGCTGGTGTCCATTATAACTAGGTCTTCCGGGTAGGACTGCATTTTGGTTGTTTCTCTGGTCGACGTTTTGCCCCAAATATGTAGGGCTTCTTCAGGAATTCTTCCTTGACAGCTCCGCAGCAACTGTGCCGATGGAGATGATGCACTCTTATTTATCCCTCGGGCAAAACGTCGTTGGGGCGAAACGTCAACGAGAGAAACAGCCAAGACGCGGTCCTACCCGGAAGACCTAGTTATAATGGACACCGGCCACCGAAGCCTACGCACTGAGTTGACTGACCTCTATGGGGAGGAAGTTCATTTTAAAACACTAGGTTTCTTAAAATTACATAAGAAGAAACAAGCCTTGATCTGTCAGTTAGCCTTTCTCAAACGTTGTAGAGACTACAATACAGCTCCAACATTTCTCAAGATTAGACATCACATTAAGAGTCGGACATCAAGAAAGATCTTACACAATTCTTCTCTTAAGTTGCTCAAAGAAAGAATAACACCCACCAGAAGAAACCTCATGCATACGAAACGACAGCTATATGGGTTACAGCTGTCTCTCACCACCCAGCTTACACACATGCACTGGGATGACCTTGGTCGGATCTCGACCACCACGGCCAACCACATCCATTACATCAACACCAAACGACAACAACACAAATATGAACAGCTATACAAAAGACAACATCCTGCCACTGGCTCTCTAGACCATCAACGTCTAGTTCTTTTTTTTTTTTTTTTTTTGTAATTTACGTCCTCCAACGTTAAGTCATATCGGACGGATCAACATCTAGTGAACAATATATCGGACACCACACTGATTGACAAAACTACCGGAGTTCTTGCTAAGGTACTGAAGTTCATACGTTCACCAACACACTTCCCCATAAAAGAAATTATCTCCAGCATAGAATCAAGTATAAGCAGCCTTCCCAAGGTAACTGCCAATGACATAAGGATACAAGCATACAAAATCATCAAGGAAGCAAAACCGCCCAAACCCAACATCTCACATGATGAATTTAAAGCACTATGCACAGTCACCTCAGATCCAAAATCAATCATTTTACCAGCAGACAAAGAAAATGCCACTGGTATCATGAATACAGCCGACTGTGAAAAGAAGATGCACGAGTTGTTACAAGAGGATACTCACAAACCTGTACAGAAGAATCCTATGACAAAAGCAGAAAGAACAACAACACGGCTCATCAAGGAATCGTCAATTCCAAAAAAATGCCAAAAAGATTTAATTCCAGACAACTCACTCACTCCGACTATATATGGCCTACCACAAATTCACGAGAACGGAGTACCTCTTAGACCAATAGTCGACACCATCAAGTCCCCAACACATGCATTGGCAGGTTTTCTAGCTAAAGGTCCCCAAAAGCTAACCGGACAGACGTCTTCTTTCGTACGTGACTCATGTCGCCTGGTAGAGACACTGAGAAAAGTCACCCTTGAACCACATCACATACTTATTAGCTTTGACATACAATCGCTTTTCACTAAGATACCAATCATGGAGGCTCTCGTTATAATCCAAGAAAAGATAAAACTCCACCAGCTGCCAGAAGATTGGACGGATCTATAACGACACATCCTCCAAAATAACTTCTTCAACTTTAAAGACAAAATATACCAACGAACAGAAAGCACTGCCATGGGTTCGCCATTGTCACCAGTATTAGCCAACCTCTTTTTTGAAGCCGTCGAAGCCTCTGCAATTGACACAGCAGATTTAAAACCGGCCCTCTGGCTCAGATACATTGACACACGTTTGCAATCTGGCCACATGGAAGAGACCAGATCTTGGATTTCCTGAATCACTTGAGAGAGTGTCCTGACAGAGAAGTTCGCTTTACATTTCAGCATGTATGTGATCACATATAGAATGATTATCACATGGGCATAGACTGAACGTTAAAACCTTGAACTGGAGAACAGTTCGCTTATGCAGCTATTGTTCATATGCACATAAAACAAAATGAACGATAAATTAGATGTGTTCAACGAAAGAATGGCACTTGCTACAGTGAATCAAAACAGAGACATTTCAATGATTTGTGAATATAGTTTTACTTTAATGATGCCATAATTGTATACTGCCTGTAATGGACTTTAAACCAATTTTTGTGTCATTAAAATACTTAATAAATACGGAAGATATGAATGTGTACTTATGAAGCATTTTTACACCATGAATGACCTTGAATCACCTGTACTTCTAATGTTATGCATTGTGTGCAGAAACTTTAGCCTTGCAGCAACAATATTGCTTCTTTCAAGCATAAATTTGCAACCATCATTGGTTCTCCTATATTTGAACTCAAAAGATTTCAGAATATTACACATAGATGATACAGAACCTGTATATTTTATTTTGCTCCCTCATTAAATTGTTCAGCCTTTGGCAGTTCGATTCTCACCCTTGTCATATAAATCATAAACTGTTCTACGTAAAGCACACCTTTGAAAATCTTCTAAGTTGGTAGTACATTTGTCAGCTGCTCAGTGTTTTCCAGGAGACATAAATATGGGAACTTCTCCTAATTGGGTGAATTATTTGCCTTCTTTAAAAATGTTTGTCACAGAACGAACACTCATGTGACAAGCTTGTGCCATTAATTCTGGACTCTGAGCAAAATTTGTACTTTCGAAAATGTCTTTAATTGACAACTGTTTGAAAATAGAATACACATGAAAAATAATATTTCTACTGCTTAAGTAAAAACTTACAAGTTGTCTTGCAGTCCCTACTAGGCACACTAGTACTAGGATTGCTAGGCGACATATTTACCAACTTTGGAAAGCATGTTTACACTCTCAAAAGATCATCACTTTACTGAATGAAAGGTACAAAATGCAACCCAGCATAGCACTGTTTTTCTACACTGACAGTTAATGATTCTTTTAATTCTAGTCAGGCATCTAATCTTTCCCTATCTCCAAAACTAGATGTTCTATAAATATGAGGTTTGGAGAGTCACCCTCAGAAAAGGTAGCAGTGCGACATGAGAAAAACAAAATAATTCTGTAATTAATATCTCTTGAGCGCGCAAAGAAATTAGCCATATAGTTCAGCAAAGCGAACCAGTACACGTGCTTAACTGTACAACATTGCACTCACCACACTGGCTAGTCTGAGATAGACCAGCCACACCTAGCCATGCCGTATGTTCATTCCTATTTTGCAGTTACCTTAGTGAGGTTTAATGGAATAACAGCATTTGTAAAACATCTGGCAAAACTTCTTTCGACATCACACGATGTCAGAGGTACAAATGTAAAGAATTCCATTCTGTTGTCTGTCATGTTTTCCTTCTAATTAATTTTCAAACTTTCATACACAGCTTGATAACCTCTATTTTTGTTTAGAATGTTCCAGAATTCAGCTTTCACCTTTTCGATACTTGGCACAAGAGGTATCCTATTAATTGAATTAGCTAAGTTTTCTATTATGCTTATGCTCTTGGACATTTCCGAACCCAATTTTTCTAAATGTTTAATAGCTTTGGGTAACACAGCAAAATTGTTGGATAGGATCTTTCAGATAACTCATGTGATATCAGAGACTTTGCAGTTACAATAGCTGATGAATCTGCATCACACTGAGTGCTAACATCATTTTACAATTTCATGTTAATGCAACATATAATACGTGATGGACTCTATCCAAGTACCGCATTTTATGATTATTGGCTTTGGTGGCAGAGGAATCGCTGGTGTCATATTATGAAATATTGAAAGTCTCACAGGGGCTTTGACACCTACAAGTCAATGCTTCACTAGTTTGCAGAGTACTACGATATGTTGTTTTCGATGTTTGCTTCTAGTGACAGTTTTTTTTCACATTTTATGGCAGTGCTGTACATCTGATGTCATTCATACTCTGCATCCAGCTAATCTGTATCACATGTCAGCATACATCCCTCCGGCCTTTTAGATATTACACAGAAAAATCATAAAAGACCTAAAACTTATGCAACATAGCTAAAGATCTTTTAATATATGAGAAGAAATTTGCTCCTACACCCGTTTATCTTTGCAAACTTAAGATTTTAAAAACAATAAAGCAGTAGTAGTGTAGAGCATGAATAACAATATCAGTATGCTAAAAGTTACTGTGACAATACTTCTATCCTGAGTTTGTTCTGAATCACTTTTCTGAACAACCAAATGAGTCTAATGGGTACCGAATATCTTTCAAAACTCCATTCCAGCTTACATACAGTCTTATTCTTGGTCGAAATACAAAGTGCTATGTAAAAACAATGGAAAGCCATTACACTGAATACCAAATACATTGAATTACCGACACATTACTTTCAAATGGAAAGCCAGTTTAAATAGTCTGTAAGTTTTTAAATAGAGGCCCATTTATGATAGTGTGGTGATACAATTTGAATGTATACACAACCAAACATAACAAAACAGTTGAAAAGACAGAGAAAGAAATGTTATGACTGAAAGGGAAATTAATCTGAAAAAGAATTTCTATCTATAAAAATATCACTGTTTACATAAATCTACAGACCATTATCGTGTGTTGTCACAACTCCAAGTGCAGCCCAATGATGAAAGTTTCTGACAGATGGAGCAGATACAATAACTCTTGATGGATTAATTGTACCTGCAAATTAACATTAAAGCATTTTTAATTTTATATTGAACTGAAAATTTGACTTTTTGAATGTTTCCACAACATACATTTCTTACACAGTAACATTATATTACTAATATAATTTTGAGTCGAACTAATACTCAATGCTCCACTTATTGCTAGTATTTACCTAGAACACATTTCGTTAGGATCTTCCTAACATCATCAGCTGTTGTCGACTGTTTGCCAAAATCACACAGTCAAACTCTACAATTTTTGCTAAATTCAGTTAGTGCTTCTATTCAATGTTAAAATATTTACTCTCCATTATTCTAAAATATGTTTATCAAAAGGAGGGAGGTAGGGAGGCAGGAAGAGAGGAAAGAAAGTAAGTAAGAAAGAAAGAAAGAGAGAAAGAAAAGAGTGAATGAGTGAGTGAGTGATAAATTGCTCCTCTCCGTAGATACGTTACTCAAAATCTCTTGCCAGCAGACAAATTTATTGCACTCACCCTACCTGCTTGGGACCAGGTTGAAAGAGAAACTTGGGTAAAGTCATGGAAAAAGTTGTGGCCTGGTGTGTGTGACTTGCCAGAAAATCAGATTGAAGAAGTAGAAAAAAAAAGTCTGGGCGAAGATTTTAATACTTGGCTAAATTATATGTCGGGCTAGCTATAGCACTTACAATTGGTCTCAATGGAACATCATTTTTATGGATTTTGGGCAAACCATAAAGTCTTGGAGGGACAGCTGCGTGGGCAATTAAATTCTTAATTGTATCAGGTGACAGTGACGAATGTTTCAATAGCATCATCGTTTTTCTTACAATGGCGGACATAGGATCCTGTTTTAATCTCTTATAGGCAGGTTCCTCTAATATCGAATCCAACTAACTTCGATATTGCTCATTCGAAAGAATAACCGCTGCATTGCAGTTGTCAGGTGGTAAAACAACTATATTTTCATTTCCTTTTAATACCTTCAAGGCTAATCTTTCTTCCCTGGTGATATTGCCTTTTGGTAACCTAGAATGTTTTAGGACAAGATACATGTCCCTACGTATTTCTTCAGCAGTGTTATATGGAAGTCCATGGATTGCTTCTTCGATGCCTATAATAAAATCCATCACTACATCACCATCACCCTGGCTATAAGAACTGAGTCCAATAATATAGAGATGGCGGAATGCAAGTGAATAGCATGTGGACCTCTTTGCTTCATAAATGTTATCGCACTGCCCCAGATCTTCAACAACACAGCAGTTTTGTCACGAGTCCATCTCCAGCCTGGACCAATCAGTTACGCCCTCCAGCTATTGGCTGCTCCCACCATGAGAATCACCATGCTCCAGCCCACACACTGGCTGGAAATCGTCATCGCCCTTCTCTGAGCTTTTAGTATTTATATGAGACAAAGTGCACCTTTCTACACATCGCCCTGATGAGGGGAGCCCTGTTGGCTCTTGAAAGCTCTTAGACATTAACACAGAGCTTATGACGACTAGTTTCTGGGAACTTCTTCCCTATCCTCAATTCTGTGGTCGACTGATGGTGCAACGGGTGCCTGTCTCCAGCTTGGTGTTGTGCTGTCATCAGATGGCAGCACAACATCAAGCCGAGGCAGACACCAGTTGCATCATCAGTCGACCACAGAATTGAGGATAGGGAAGAAGTTCCCAAAAACTAGTCTTCATAAAAAACTTGTAAGTGGAGAAAAAAGTATACAAGGTTGACTCATTTGCCTGATTTTAATAACAGTGACAAACTTATTACATCATTAATGTGCATTGCTGTAAATATTTCCTTTTTTCTAATAAAAATAAAGTTACATCTTTTCGCTTGACTCAACCACATGGATAGCAAAGTTAGGAAGATAGTGAGGCACCTGACCTGCTTGCTCAGAGGGGAAGTGTGATGTGGTTTGATGATCAAAGAAGAGGTATGAAGATCCTGCTTGTTCACCATTATTAAAAGGGTTAGGAATTTGGATATTTCTGTGCTGCAGTAGTTCACTTGTTTTGGTTGCTCTGAATTGAAATTGTTTTTTTATTTGTGGATGTTCTTGAAATGCTATGGTCCACAGCATCCCATTCTACATTGGGTATGGAAGACTTTTGATTTTCCTCAGAGGCTCTTTAACAGGCTTGAGGTTATTTTACGTGTGGTAAGTCTACGACACGTCACCACCGGCTTTACTTCTCTTCCAAAGGAAGCCATGCTAAGGAAGCCACGCCCAAGAAAGCATTCGCCTCCGCAGGATTTGAACCCGCGACTGGGTAACCAGAGGCTGGCGTGTTACACCTAGACCACAGACGACAACGAATTGTTAGTACAGATGACCTTAACGTATGCTTAAAAGCGACAGTTGCGGATCATTTATTTGCATATAAGAGGTGTGGAACGAAATTCCAGTGCAACGATGATATGGTCGTGGTAATTTAGAGCTTCATTAATACATCTTGCTTTTCGGAAAGATATTGAATCTGAAAAATAACTTCTAAGAGAAAAACGATTTGCAAGTCCGGTGTTAGGCAAAACCAAACTCACAGGAAGCACTAGCATATGGTAAAATATTAAGGTAGAGAAAATGACCGTAACCTAAAAAGATGACAACAAGCCTTAAAACACACACACGCATAGTGCCAGAATAATGATACAATACTTGCCTTCTTTGATGAGGCCAATCCCAATAGCTTGAGCCATACTGCCAGCTCCAATAAAGCCAATGTTAAGCTGAGACAACTCCGGCAACTGTATAGCCATGACGGAATTGTCAGAAGAATTACTTCTTTTACACTTGTTATACAGTTTAAGTTTCACAAGTGTCCTACTTAAATATCCAACTTCTATTGTGCTGTTATGGTATTTCTATGCACTAAAATCCCAGCTGCCAGGTACCAAAAATACTTTTTTTTCAAAATAACCGCATACGCAAGGCCAAAGCGCAAGCCTCAGCATGTCCTAATGTTGTCACTGCTGCCAACCACAAAAATTGAATCCCGCTATTGGTGAACAAAGTTCCGCTACATTCCACCGCTACAAAAATACTGTATAGTATGTCATTACTGTCTGCCCATGACAAGATGGCAAGAGAGGAATGAAGGGTTTGAACTGTTTATCTGCTCTGTTAGTGGATCTATTTACTAGGAAATGATATATGAGAGTATATATGAGTCACCCATCTTGCCAGATCTAATCAAGGCCGACTCTACACAGGCAGGAATGCATAGAATCGGCAACACTGTGTGCGTGCGTGCGTGCGTGTGTGTGTGTGTGTGTGTGTGTGTGTGTGTGTGTGTGTAGTGTTAAACGCCCGCTTTTACTACATACGGCACCTCGGCAACACTGTGAAGACGGCTTATTCTACTTTCTTACGAAGTTTGCAGTTGCTAATTTAAAATATTTTTGGAATATGCGGTGCGGTGCGGTGCGGTACGGTAAACGTTTATCTCATTTTCTATGTAGTTACATGTTTATACTACACTACTAAAATCAAGGATTTAAGGTAAGAACTGGTATAGTTTGTAAAATAATTCGTACTATAATTCAGATACTACCGTTTAGGTTAGGTTTAGAATGACAAACGAAATCATTCAAATGCCAAACATAAATGGTAAACCCTTTGCTTCATATGCTTTCAGTTACTCTGGTACTAATGGTAACTACACCTGTATTCTTTTCAGATGCCTGATAAGTGCTGTGTTCCTGAATGCAGTAGCAATTACGAATCCAGTAAAGAAGGTTATGTTACTGTATTCAGATTTCCTTCAGACCCCGAAATGCACGCTAAATGGGTAACATGTATTCCTAGGAAGAACTGGAATCCATCTAAAAGATCGGTTGTGTGCATCAATCACTTTGAATTAGATGATGTGATAAAATGTGATGTGTATAAAGATGCTGAAGGCAATGAAATTACATTTCCTCGTGCTCGTCCAAAGCTGAAAGATACTGTTGTGCGTCGTTTGTTCCCCAATCTACCAAAGTATTTAAGCAAACCAGCTGGCAGCTTCAGTGGCATTGCTCGAACAAATTCATACGATAGAAAGCGAAAGGCAGACCATGAACCTCAAAGAAAAAATGAACAGTGGTTGGCTGATGGTGTGATAAGTGGTTTTAGTGATTAATGTGAAAGGTGTGAAAATAAAATAAGGGATCTGAACAAATGGCAAAAGGTTGTTTTCTCTGATTTTGTGTGCTTCTATCAAATGTGTTTTCAAGGCATACCTAAAGTTGTTAAAAGTGTAAAAGTAGATGCCACACTTAGTAACCAAATTTGTGTGAGCAACTATATTGTAAGTTCAAGTGAATTGAAATGGATTCTACCATCATCATTAAAACTTACCAGATGGTTGCAACTGGAGAATATATTACTAAGGTATGTTAGCATAGACAGCATGAATGAAAATTCAAATGAGGATTCTTTAGTAAGGTTGAAGCAATGCTTGACATTTTTATAAGGTAAATCGGAAGCTCTAGATAATTCAAATATTGATTTTTGATGTGAACAGCTTTTGTTGAGTGGCATGATGAGGAAACAATATTCTGTCAATATGCTTCTGTATGCTTTCCTCATCTATGAACCGTCCAGAGCTGCTTACAGTGCTCTGCGCCAGAATAACATCCTCTGCTTACCACACCCAAAACACCTTCAGAATTTGATTTTCTCCTTTTGTATTTCACCAACGAATGCATCAAATAATGCTCACTTTCTAAAAAGTGTTGCAAGTAAACTTACAGAATTGGAAAAATTGGTAATTCTGCAGTTAGATGATATACATATAAACCCTAAGTTTCAGTTTAAAGGTGGTAAAATAACTGGCTGTGCTGAAAATTCACTGGAAAGTGAGCCTGCTTAAACGGTACAAGCTTTTCTGGTTTCTTCTGCATTTGGAAATATGAAAGCGATTGCATCCTTATATCCTGTAAAAGGCATGACAAGACAAGAACTATATAAGAACAATTTAGAAGTTTTTAGTACAGTTATATCTTGTGGCTTGAAAGTGTTTACCATTATTTGTGACAATAATGCTGTAAACAGACATTATTGCATGTAAGATAAATTCTTGTAATTTTATGAAAATATTGCCAATATCAAACCGCTTAATCAGTTTTTCAATTCAATGTAATTTACACTAAAAGAAACTAATGTCATTTCCCAGGTTGGCAAGTGCAGATGAAAGGCAGAAATTGGAATCTGATCCAAAGCTGATACAGCTATTTGAAGAGGTGGATAGGCTTCTGAAAAGGACACCTGAAAACAAGTTAACTGCGTACAATTTGCTGCAAGAAAACTTACCAGAGGTAACAATCTCTCTCAGTCTCATTCTCTCTTTCTAAGATATTCTCGGAAAGCAGTCTGTAGACTTAATTCTTTCAATGTTAAAGGACAGTGTTCTTCCATGAAGAAGTATTGCAGTTTTTCTTCATATTTCTTTATGAATATCTTTTCCCACGTGGTTAAAGCAGTGATACCCTAAACACTTTTTAATAATTGGAAAACTGTTCAATTTCGACACTAACTTTGAAGAGAACCCGAATTTCAAGTTCATCAAGATACCAACAGAGATGCCCCTATCATTTCCAAGGAGTTATTCAAATCAAAATTCAATAGTCCTCATTAGCTGAGGATGTTAGGAAGGTCCTAAAGAAACTCACTGTAGGTAAACATTAGCAATATATTGAGCATGGAGCACTAGTTTGACTCAAAATTATATTAATTTTTTGCTTCATTGTATCATAGTCCTTACTCATTAAGAAAAACTTTTATTTATTTTTCCATTTTTTTATGACTGGAAACTGCATCTTATTTCTAGCCTGCTTGATAACAGTGAAATTAACATTACAGGCAGCTTTTGTCTCACTGTAGTATGTTGATGTCATAGTACATTGATCACATAATGATTAACTGCAATGTGAGGTTTGCTCCAGAACTTTCATCATAAACATCAATTTTAAGTTAATTTCTCGGGATGCTGTTGACCTATCGTGATGCAACAAACTCCATTCTTAATGTGATTTTCTACATTGTGTATCTAACCAGCATTATATATATTATTATATATTATCAGTTGTATCAAAAATAATACAGGTGCATAGTTTAAAGAAATGTACATTTGTGCTGAAACCCATATTTCCTTAAAACTTTCTGAATGGTTCATGTTACTTTCTTTGATGAGCCCTTCTCGTATGTTTCAATATCTGTTGTTTGAGATATATTTTTGTGAAAGTTTTAAGTGGATCATCCTATACATGAAAGAAAACTGGTATATTTATAAAAGGAGGACATACACATAATAAACAATAATATGAAGAGAATGAGTATCCTAAACTAAGACTTGAAAGGCACCCTAAATAATAATATGGATAAATAATTTCATTTCAACATTCTTAGAATATTGATAGGTTAAAAATCTATTTTATAATGTACAGAAACTTAAGGATGAAAGGCACAGAGTGACATGTAAATTGTACCAATTTTTTTCTTCTGAAGACTATTACCATCACCAAAGGCTAGAAACTTGTATCACTAATATTATTTCTTTGCTGATATATTTAACACAACATAAATGTTAGGAAACTTGTAAAGTTGAATCCTTGGTAGCACTTGTACTGAAATAGTGCTAACTTTAATGCCTTTAATTTATTGTAAATTGCATTAATTATTCATCACTTATTGTTGCAGTACAAGAATCATGTGAGTGTGTTATGGAGCCTGGCAAAGGCAAGTCATTTGTTAGGTCAATATCATTGCGGTGAAGGGAACAAAGAAAAGCAAAAGGATTATGTCATGCAAGGTATGGGTTTCTGATCTTAGTGAGTTTTATTTACTTGTTTCAAACTTATAGTCTACAATGAAAACTTTAAGTATATAACTTGTTTTTGTGCACGTACCTAGTTTCTTAAGAGAATTTTAAATTTAAATCTTAGTACAAGGTACCATACATATTTTTGAGGTTTCAAATGTTGAAACAAGCAATTAAGGTACTAGGAAAATGTAAATGAACATCTTTCATGCTTTGGTTTTATGTAAATGCATGTGCTGTTGGTGGTTATAGCATTATTGCTTGTAAATTTTTTCAGTGGAAGTAAACCAGAAATAGGAAACCATGACTGGTCTTATGACCCAATAGTGTCACAAGTGACTGTTTTAATTAACATAATAGTTCATTTGAGCTCAGTAGTACATTTGACGTCACTCGCCCACTCCTCCACTCTCTGGTGGCTTCAGTGAGTGTGTGTGAATCTTTTTCTCTTTGTGTGCAGGTCTTTGACCTGGCAGGGCATGATGCCCTGGCTGTGTAAGGTAAATGGTTCGAGGTACCATATTTTTGTAATTAATTAGTTTTGTAAATATTCTTATTAAGTGAGTTGTAGTTCTTTTGTAACCTGATAGAAAACCCTGACCTCTCGAAAAGTATGCATTTCCAGTATATTGAGCAATTCCCCCATGTACGAGCTGTCCCTACTATTGAGCAATTCCCCCGTGTATGAGCTGGCAATGTGTTCCTTATCCTTTAACATCCATGGTTAGGTCATCGCATAATGGTGGTTAGATGCCGGGTACAATTTTTCTAAAGGTTCATGGTGAAAATTTTAAATTTATTTTAGAAAAAGTCTCGTGAAATTTAGAAATTGTGTAAGAAATGTAAGGTCACGTGGAAAATCTTTTTTCCATTACCCGGTGCTTTGGAGATGATGTTATTGTTTTGTTAGGTCAGATGTGCAATACTTCCATATTAAAATGAAACTTGTAAAGATGATATATATTTTATGGTTCTGATGTGTCCTATACCATGTATTACTTGGGACAAATAGCTTGACCTGTGTTTATATGTGGTGATGGCAGGAACTAACGAGTTGTGATGGCTGGCTATAGGCTACGTATTAAGTTGCTAATCTAGTTAACTATGGTGTGACACATGAGTACTGCAGTACAGTGTAGCATCCTATTACAAAGTAGGTGCCTCTAATAATAATTTTCAAACATGGAAATTTAAAAAAGTCTCCTCCTTCTGAAGGATTATTCAAAATGTTTTCCAGTTCTGCACAGAGGAAAAGCAAATCGGTCTGTTGTTCTTCCTTTGCAAGGTAGTGGCTAGAATGGCTACGTCAGTAGGAAAACGTGAAGGAAAACAAAAACAAAAAAGTAATTTTAAAAAGCTAGTATTTCAGGTACACAAATTACTTCTCTAGGAAAACAACGTAATCAGAAAAAGGATTTTCAGATGGACGATTTCCTTAAATGTGTCATTTGCAGAACTCTCTTAGAGTATTATGAAGTGTGTAAAGAAATTCTAACAGTGAAGAAGTTATTCTATGCAGTAAATGAGAAAATTAATTTTGGCTGTGGAGAGAAAGCATTCCGACGAATATTTAAGGAAATGGGATTTAAATGAGTAGAGCCAGACGGAAAAATTCAATGCCATAGTCAGGATTTGAACCACGGATCTCCTGCTCTCCGTGCGGTTGCTCAGTTGGAGAATTTAATGTTATATCAGCACATTGGCCATAGTAGCTCAATGGTAGAGCGGCTGGACAGAAACCAGAAGTTCGGTGGTTCAAATCCCGGCTGTGGCATTGAATTTTTCAGTCCGACTCTACATTTCCACATCTTTGTCTTTTATTTCTGTGGCCAAAATCCGTCCACTCAGCTTATGTCTTTGTCAGCAGCAATGAGGAAAATAATATTTGAGTTTCTTTTGAGATAGTGTATGCCGTATGCTCATTTAAGTATGTAAAACTTAGTTTATTTAACTGAAATTTAAAACGTATAACAGTATTATGTATAAAAGCATTACATAAAAATGAGGTGCTATTAACGTATAATTTTGAGTCGAACTAGTACTTAATACTTCATTTATTGCTAGTGTTTCATATTCATTTATTGCATCTTTAAATCATACAACTCAAGAGGTGGAATTGTCAAATTACTAACTACACAAAAAAACAGTAACAAGAAACAAGAATTAAAATAAGTTGTTAAGCATAATAATTAAATTAATAATTAAAATTTACATTCCTTTATTCCTACCCTTTGCCATTTAAATACTCTTCTACTGAGCAGTAACACTTTTGTGACAAATACCTCTCTGATGTACTTTCAAACTTTGTGAAGGACTCAATGTTTTTTATTTCAGTTGGCAGTTTATTTTAGATATGAATTCCGTTGGATTTAAAACTGTGGTCATACATTTACTTTTTATGATAGGTGACATGTAAGTTTGAACTATTTCTCATGTTATGGTCATGAATATCATTGCTTTTTTGAAATTTATCTAAGTTCGTTTTAACCTGTACTATTATTTCTAAAAGGTAAATGCTTGGTAATGACAATATATCTAATTTTTTAAACCTTGCTTACAACTATCTGTTCTCTTTAAATTCATCATCTAGTTACCCTTTTTTTGATTCTAAATACTTTGATAATACTACTACTATTTTCCCATACTGTTATACCATAAGAAATTAATGATTGAAAATTTGCAAAATAGGCTATTCTTAATGTATTCAAATTTACAGTGTGCTTCCAAATTGATATTTGGAAACAAATGGTACTTAATTTCTTCATTAGACTTTCAATATGTTTACGCGTTTACCTAGAACGTGTTTCGTTAGGACTTTCCTAACATCATCAGCTGTTGTCGACTACTGGATGTTGGTTTGGTGAACTCCTTGGAGGTGATAGGGGCGTCTCTGTCAGACTCAAAATTGTATTAATTTGTGCTTCATTGTATCATAATCCTTACTCATTGGAAAATCCTGATAACATGTGTATAAATTATATTTTTTCCGGGACCGATAAATATTTACATATAAATATGAATTACTTAGAACTGGGTTATGCATAAAGCAGCTTCAGCTCTATATTACATTAACACCTGATCAGATGTAGAAAATATCTAAGCTTCTGATTATGTAGAAAATGAAGCTAGCTACAGTGAAGCAATAAATATTACACAAATATAAATATTTGCCACTAAGGCTCCACTTATCTTAAGATAAGATTCTTTCTATTAGAAAGAAGTATTAACACCAATTTCAATTTCTTAAGATAAGTGGAGCCTTAGTGGCAAATATTTATATTTGTGTAATATCTGAGCTTGTTTTATTAGGTCCACAAATACTAATAAAAATTAAAATGTCTCCGCACTAGTGTTGGCATACATAATTTTCAGTTTTTGTTATTTTGATCCAATTATGGGGCAACTTTGCTGGCTTGAATGAAAGTATTTATTTGTTTCAAACATATTATACTGTTTAAGAATTAAAGTGTCCATTTGTATTACCAAATAAAACCTTTTATTTCAGTGTTACTTCATCATTGTTTTTTTTTTTTTTTTTTTTTTTTTTTTTTTTTTTTTTTTTTTTTTTTTTTTTTTTTGTCATTTACATTAGTGCATTTTTCAACAACAAAATTTGTTACTGTGTACAACAAAATCAGCTTAGTGGTAAATCATTCCTTATTTCTGTTAAGGTTCTTCCGAGCACAATAGCAAGCTCATTGTCCTGACATAGCAGTAATTCTATAAGCATCTTATATGTTTAAAATCTCACTTTATTTTCCAATTTTTATTTTTGTTGTAATGAAATCAGGTAGTAATAAGATATTCTGCACCTGATATTCCGTTTTCTTTCCATTTATAGTATTTATTATTATTATTATTATTATTATTATTATTATTATTATTATTATTATTATTATTATTATTATTATTATTATTATTATTATTATTATTATTATTATTATTATTATTATTATTATTATTATTATTATTATTATTATTATTATTATTATTATTATTATTATTATTATTATTATTATTATTATTATTATTATTATTATTATTATTATTATTATTATTATTATTATTATTATTATTATTATTATTATTATTATTATTATTATTATTATTATTATTATTATTATTATTATTATTATTATTATTATTATTATTATTATTATTATTATTATTATTATTATTATTATTATTATTATTATTATTATTATTATTATTATTATTATTATTATTATTATTATTATTATTATTATTATTATTATTATTATTATTATTATTATTATTAAAGCCCAGATTTATATGCAAAATGCATGTGTTCTTTTTTTTATTCCTACATGTTTAAAGACGTACAGAAATGATATATTTTATCTTTCACAGACAAAGTTGGAGTCTGAAAAATTCAATCCATTGCCAGGATATGAAGTGGACTTCCCAGTCTCCATGCAGTTACTCTAACCACTAAGCTGCCATGGCAACATACCAACACAAATTCTCAAACTTGACTTTCAGTTTTTTGCAGTAAACTACTAGGAGATCTCATATTCATATGAAATAAATATCTTAATGACAAATCTTAATGTCAGCTACATTAAGATCTCCTGATGGTTTACCAGGAGAAAGTGCAAATCAGTTGGAGAATTTAAGGTCCTGCTGATATGTTGCCATGGCAGCTCAGTGGTTAGAGCAGTCAAATGGAGACTGGGAGATAAGTGGTTCAAATATGGCTATGGCATTGAATTTTTCAATCTGACTCTTCCTTTCCAAACCTTGTCTTACACACAGCTAGTGTGGAAGAACAATTAATTTCTAATAATTTGGAAAGGGAAATTGGAATTAACACTGTGAAGTAATGTAATATTTAAAATTATACTATGAGTTGACTGAGACACTGTACTTCACGTACCACAAATTTTCTTTCAAGACATTTCACCCCAACTTGAAGGCATTATCAAGATCAGCTGGAACACCAAAGTTCTAGCCAGTTGACAATTTCTTGATAATCTCTTCAAGTGAAGGTGAAATGTGTTGAAAGAAAATTTGTGGTATGTGAATTTCAGTGTGTCTTAATCGATGCATAGTATAATTTTAATTAATTACCAATTTGAGCCGTGTTTTATTGTATATTCCAGGAGAAAATGAATATTTTAAAAGCAAAAGTGCATGTTTAACTCCTAAATTTATAGTGCAACCATTTCAATGGGGCATAACTTTGAACCAATAATAGGACACACATGCAACTTTGGGAGAATATAATAGATAATTGGGAGATTACATTACACTATTTACATCTTAGAAAAAATATTGGAAGTGACCTCCACCAGCATCTATACATGTTTGCACTCGTCTCACCATATTCTCTGAAGTTTTATGGAGAGAATCCTCGCCAATGTTACTTATTTCAGTTCGAATGGATTCCTTGAGAACATCAATTTTCCGTGGCCTATTCTTGTAAACTCTATTTTTTAGATACCCCCTCAAGAAAAAATCCGGTGAGGTTAGGTTAGAGGATCTGGGGGGCCACAGACCTTTTGAGATTATTCGATTAACAAAGAAACTTGTTACAAGTTCCATGGTGTCATTAAATAAGTGCAGTCTATGGGTAGGAATCGCTAAGTCGTCTTTATGTCTAGTGTTGTGATAGTGTCTATCAGAGTTAGTTTCAAGGTGTAGGTTAAATTTCCGAAGGTGCATTATTGTGTGGTATATGTATAAGCTAGGAAGGGTTAGAAGTTCAATTTTATAAATACTGGACTACAAGATTCGTTATGTTTTAAATTCCCAAGGTGTCTGACAGCTTTTTTCTGCAATACAAAGATTTTGTTAAAATTTACCTTAGTTGTGTTACCCCATACTTCGATCCCATATGAGAGGTACGAGTACATTAAAGAGTAATAGATAAATTTAGCTGTAGGCGTAGGTATATATTTTGTTAGATATTTCAGAATGAATAAATTTTTACTGATGGTATTGCCAAGTTTATCACTTCAGTGTCTACAGTTGTATCAAAGAAAATGGGACCAATGATCCATAGATCAGGTGGAGGACACTTCCAACATTTTCTCTGAGACGTAAATAGTGTAATGTAATCTCCCAATTGTGTATTATATTCTCCCAAAGTTGCACGTGTGTCCTATAATTGGTTCACAAGTTATGTCCTATTGAAATGGTTCAGTCTATGCAATTGATGTAAATAATAGAAAAATTCTATGTAAATATGTATATTATGTATGTTCCACATAGCTCTAGAATGTCTGGACAATTTTGATCAAACTCATTTCACCTATGACTTAAAATCTGGAAAATAATCTTGTTTGAGTGGGGGTGAGATGTACAGGTAATAAAAAAAATACCAATATTAGTGTCAAATTGATAGTTTACAGGGTTGCTGAAGATGAAAACATTTTCTCGTAACCAGTTTGAATACAGTTTACATACACCTTAGCCTTATTCTGGGTTAAAGCCTGAAACCACAAGATCCTGTGGTTTTACTGCTGTTTGTTATGGCCTGACAGCCATCCATTAAAGATGCTGAGATACAAGATTCCCTACTCGTATTGGTAAGAGATTACCCTCACAAGAATAATAGCTTATTTTATTTTTGTTCATTTGTTTTTTCATATTATGCTGCCTATTTTTATGTAAGTTTTTTTGTATACATTTGCTTGCATATTATACTATTTACTATTTACATGAAATGGACCACACATATTCAACATTTAATAAATAAACTGAGTTCCATTTGCAATTCCTTTCTTGGAAGTGTTGAAAACAGTGTTATGATAAATTAAATTTAAAGGGAGTCGATTAATGACACTAAACAACACTTACTTTTAAATTTTTCCGGAACATGTTTCAGAGGCTTTGCCTCTATCCTATTTGTTATTTGCTTAAACATTTGAAAAGATTAATAAATTTAGCAGCATTGAGAAATATATATTATGGTTACTTTCACAGTCAGTTACAATATGGGACAGTGTTCTGGGGGGAAAAGGCAAATAGAGTCTTTAAACTTCAAAAAAGAGCTATAAGGATACTAAGTGTGGTGGATAACAGAACATCTTGCAGGCCATTATTCAGAAAACATCAAATATTACCTCTAGCATGTATGTATATTTTGGAATTAGTGATCCATGTAAAACAAAATAAACTACAAATACAAAATTGCAAAAATGCCGATATTCACAAATACAATACATGTCAGAAAGTTGACTTTCACATTCAAAGTTGAAGAACAGAAATCTTCAGGTCTAGTGCTATCAATAAAGGTATAAGATTATACAACAGGCTACCAGAAAATATTAAACAAATGAAGAGCCTTATACATTTTAAAAAGGGAATAAAACTCTTTTTACTGCAACGTTCATTTTATTCTGTAAATGAGTTTTTAAATATTAATTAGTTTTAAGTGATTGTAAATAATGACAATAGCCAATGACAATAGAATTTGACAAGTTTGAAAAGTTTGAATCTCTAAGCATAAACAATTCATTTGATTTAGTAAAGAAAATTGAAAACACAATTATAAAAACTGAAGAGGTGATGGTGTCCTTTGATATCAGATCTCTATTCACGAGCATACCAGTAGAAAAAATTCCAAAATTGATGAAAGGCTGGTTATCCAAAAGCAACGTTGCAGATGATAAAATAGAGGAATACATCAAATTAACCACCCTATGTATTGAACAAAACAGCTTCACGTTCTCCAGCAAGATCTTCCAACAAAACAGCAGGCTTGGCCATGGGTAACCCTCTTTCACCATTACTAGCGAATCTGTTCATGAGTAATTTGGAAACACACATTACTAAAGCCTTTCCACATATTTTCAAATGTTGGCATAGATATGTCGAGGATGTGTTTGCTATAGTCCCTAGAAGACTAACTGAGGATGCTATAAAGTTGCTAAACCTACAAGAAAAATCCATAGTTTTCACCATTGAAGTAGAGCAGGATGAATGGCTACCTTTTCTAGATTTGAAAATCATTAGAACACCAACAGGATTACAATTTGGAATATACCGAAAAGCAACACATGTTGACAATTACATTAAATGCAACCCATTCAACCCAGTACAACATCAATATGCAGTATTCCATAGTTTAGTTCACAGATTAATCAACATTCCGCTAACAAAAACAGAATATGAACAGGAGTACGCTCACATACACCAGGTTGCCGAACTGAACAACTATAACACAAATTTCATCAAAAAACTGATCTATAGACACAAAAGAAACGAATACTTAAAGGACATTACTACGTTAAAAAAACTAGAAAACCCAAACACCAGATATGGAAAATTTACATTTCATCCAAAATACTTCAAAAAATTTGAAAAGATATTTAAGAGCTTCAACATAAAATTAGCCCCTCAAAACAAACACAACATCCGCAACTTACTAAACCACCCTCTAAAAAATAGCACACCGAAAACTCAATTATCAGGCATTTACCAAATGAGTTGCCAGGATTGTGACAAGATATACATTGGTAAGACCAAAAGGAATCTAGGAACAAGAATGAAAGAACACTTCAGAAATATTAAATTCAAACAAATGGACAAGTCGGCCGTATCGCATCACTTTTGGTCTGAGAATCGCAACATAAAACAAGAAATAGAACTGATCAAACAGGCAAAGAAACATCTGGAACTACAGATTTGGGAAAACATATTTATTACGAAAAAACAGGACCTCTTGATGAATTTTGAAATTCCCGCGGTAGATGACGTCATCAAACTTACCAGGACGTTAGATGGCAGCACAACACCAAGCCAGATGCAGACACCGGATGCATCATCAGTCTACCACAGAGCTGACGATAGGGGAGAAGTCCCCAGAAACTAGTCTTCATAAAAAACTTGTAAGTGGAGAAAAGTATATACAAGGTTGACTCACTTGCCTAATTTTAGTAACAATGGCACTCCACTTTCTGAAATACTTCTTTTTATTCTATATAATGACAATAGCCATTAATGTAATTTTTATACTATGACATGTCTGATATCAATCAAAAGGACAAAGTAAATTGAATTAAATTAAATTAAATCATGAAGTAAACTCCACATTTGTGAACAATTACTTTTATATAGCATTTCTCTATGGTCTTTATATAGTTTATATTTATTTGCTTTTTCTACTTTAGACTTTTGTTGTATCCTGTATCTGTTACAGTTTTTAGTCTTGTGTAACTTTTTATATTTATCTTTGTATATTGAACTGACGTGTCCTATAACATATGTATTATGTTCCAAAGGATGACATAAATACAATACAATACAATACGATCTTGCATAGAAATCTGGGCTCTTTTAATAATTGCACCTATCTCAAGCAGACTACAACATAACAGTCCGGAAATAACTTATTAACTCCATCTATGAAAGCGTACATTCTCTCATTTAATAATTATTTTGGTTAATGCACAATATTTATGATTACCTAAAACAAAGTAAGTAATTCATGAAAAGAAAATTTGGTACTGAGAAAGGTTAAGTTTATTTATGTGCTCGGGAGATCACAGGAATCATAATTCACAAGGAGCTAAAATTGGGCGGTAAGAACACTGATTCTTGCATTTAGATAATGCTAATTGCACTAAAAGATGTGCACATTGTATTTATTAATGCAAGCCACAACCTTAAAATATTTTTCACTGTCTAGTTAAGAATCATTCAGCAGTACATTCACAAAAATGCCCTACAATCTCTTCCCATCAGGCACAGTAGCCAACTTCATTTAAGTTACAAAGCAGCAAGGTGAACTACAAAGAAATGTAACTCAACATATGTTTATCTGACTTAAACATATTGCCATAGTATATGACAGATAATGCAAGTTGGGATATGGTTATTTGATATTAGACATTTACCAATTAGGTGATTCTGTCCATGATATCTTCAAAATTATGAAAGTTAGAGATGCAATCATCTTACTGAAAAAGTTCTGTCATGTGTGTTTTAAAAAGTAACTGTATGCCTTAAAAGGTACGTTTGTAAATACATATATTTAAACTGCCAGTAGAAGAAATGCAAATTGAAATAAATAATGTATTTATTGATGATTCGGTACTAGTAACACTAACATAATGTTTTTTAATCTCTGTTAAAATGTTTCGGGAACAAGTGTTCCTATAAATCCTTTCATGGAAGTGTTGAAAACAGTGTTGTTGTATAAATTAAATTTATTGGGAGTCGATTAATGACACTAAACAACACTTTTAAACTTTCCCGGAACTAGTTTCAGAGGCCTTCCCTCTATCATCAGCCGGATATCGACTGGTTCTCCTTGGTGTAGCTGGCAATATTTTGTCATCAGTCTCCTCTGGTGGCAGTTCGAGGAACTTGCTGAACAAATCTTTCTGGGGGATGTCGAAATTGAATACTTTGTTCCTATTTTTTGAAATAAAGATTTGTTCCCATGTGTACAGTTCTTGTTTTCCTGTTGTATGTTTTAGTAATTTTGGTTCTGGATTTATGTTGTGGGTTTTTTCCCACAAATGCGTGGCAACTGCTGACAATTAGAAAAATCAGCAGTTGCCACACATTTTTGGGGAAAAAACCACAACATAAATCCAGAACCAAAATTACTAAAACATACAACAGGAAAACAAGAACTGTCCACATGGGAACAAATCTTTATTTCAAAAAATAGGAACAAAGTATTCAATTTCGACATCCCCTAGAAAGATTTGTTCAGCAAGTTCCTCGAACTGCCACCAGAGGAGACTGATGACAAAATATTGCCAGCTACACCAAGGAGAACCAGTCAATGTCCGGCTGATGATAGAGGGAAGGCCTCTGAAACTAGTTTTGGGAAAATTTAAAAGTAAGTGTTGTTTAGTGTCATTAATCGACTCCCAATAAATTTAAGTGTTCCTATCTTCAAAATGTATCCGACTGACTCGTGTTGTTTCTGTTATGATGGTTGTCTCTGTGGCGGTGAAGTGTACTTCCAGAGGGTACTAGTGGTGGTAAATCAGAATTCATTAACTGTTGTTTGTGTTTCAAAATGAAGATCTTTTTCTTGTGTCCACTTCTGCTGCATGACTGGTTGGTTTGATTAGTGTAGTGTTTGGTTTAATGTTATGGTTGGTCATCCAGAAATGGTATGAAACTGCAGATTTTTCCATTTGTTTGTATTTTAAGCATTTCATATGTTCCTGTAATCTGGTTTCTAGATTTCCATTTGTTTTTCCTGTATATACTTTATTGTAATGGGAGCAATTGATTTTGTAAATTTCAGCTTTTTTGTCTGTGGTGTAGGGTCTTTTAATCTATTACAAAATAATTTCTGTATGCTAAATTTGTTTTATGGAGCTAGGCTAGTGTTGTGGTTCATGAAAATCTTCTTAAATTAACCTAGCCTTACAGAACAAATTTAGCATAGAGAAATTACTTTGTTATAGATTAAAAGACTTACCAAAAGACAAATTAGCTGAAATTTACAAAATGAATTGCTTTGATTGTGGTAAAGTATATATAGGAAAAACAAAAACAAATCTGAAAACAAGACTAAAGGAACATATGAGATGCTTAAAATTCAAACAAATGGATAAATCTGCAATTTTACACCATTTCTGGATGGCCAATCATAAATCAAACTGAACAATTACACTAATTGAACCAATCAGTCATGCAGAAAGATAGACACAAAGAAAAGATCTTCATTTTGAAACACAAACAACAGTTAATGAATTTTGATTTGCTGCCACCAAGGACCCAATCGAAGTACATTTCACCACCAAATGATTCCACCACAACCAGAAAAATAACACCGGTCAGTTGGTCTCATTCTGAAGATGGGAAGATGTGTTCCTGAAACAGGTTTACAAAGTTTAAAGAAAATTGATGTTAGTTTCACTAGTACTGACTCATCTTAAATACATCTTAACACATCTCTGTTTCTAGCTTCTTCCATATACATATAAATGAAATAAATAAGTTTATGAGATGTAAAGGCGAGCTGTTATGTCATTTGAGGTTAATAAGTTTTTTAGCTTTTAAAGTACCACTTTGCACTTGGCCTTCTTTTCTCTTATGTTTATTTCGTCATCAGAGTAATAGAAGCATGATTGCGTAATCACAAATAAGTGCATAATATATGTCTTGATAACTTCTATGTGTAAGGTACTATATGGTATTAAACAGACACTGTTACTCTCAGTTCTGAAATGTATTTATGATGAACTCATGAATTCAGTTTTATTCTTAAAATGAAGGAAACTACATCATGGCAATTTAAGATAATGAACCATTAATAACCACAGTTGTTGTGTGTCCTAAGCCACACACAATGCAGAGTTTTAAACTATGTAATAATATAATAATCTTCCTTTTTTTTCAAGTGTATAGCATATAAAGGTAAACATAAGATAAGCTCCAAATAAAAACAAAATATTTATCAGCAAAATTATACAAATAAATTTTAATAAGAATTACACTGATACTGTTACAGGTTGCCACACTCACTTGGTTGGAAAGGAAAATGGCAGCAACTTTGTTTGCTGAACCTCCTAATGCAACATTTGATGATGCTGGGAAAGATTTTCTCAAAGCTGAAGAACTCAGTCCTGTTCCTTGGAAAGAAAATAGATTGCTTCTGGCCAAATGCTATATAAAGCTGAATAGTCTCTCTGAGGCAGTCAGATGGTTGAATTTAGCTTCAAAAGTTCCTGTGGTAACTCCAGAAGTGAGTTTTAATGGGATAATAAATTTTATAAGTACAGGAACTTAAATCTGAATCTAGCCTTTTGGAAGTATCTATGTTTATTTTATTTATTTATTTATTTATGCTAAGCTATGTAAAAGTGAGTCTGACCAGTGTTCAGCCGTGGTTCTGTTGCAGTTATATTCATATTGTACAATGGTTCCTTAATTCTAATTACTTATAGTATTTATGCTTTGTTATTTGATTTTATTTGCTGTGCATAACCATTTGTTTCTCACTTTATGCAAGAATTGTCCAATCTTCTTACTGTCTTATTGAAACATTTTAGCTACAGCTTTATTTCTGTCTAACTTGAACCATTTCTTATTAATATACCCTTTTCTCCAAACTTCAGTCCCTTTACATTTAAATATTTCCGTATTTATGCGAATGTAATGTGCATCAGTGACAAAATATTAGGTATCTTATTTAAATTTATTTTTTGTAACAATGAATTAATTCTATACATAAACGATTGGATTTTAGAATTGTAAGTGTCCTATTGTTAGGTGGAACATTGTTAAGGCAGAAAATTTGTGAACATGAAATAAGGAAAGTAGACATTCAAAATGAATTGAGGTTAATACAATACTGTAAATTACAAGTGTGAATTACCACTATTCACTGATGCATTCATCACTGGAATTCTCGGAAGTGGATGAGTCCATATCAGAAATGGGTTCATTTCCTCTCCCCATCATCCTCGTCATTCCAGAGCACATCATCCTCTTTGCCATCCAAAGCATTCCACTGAATCATTTGTAGTTTGTCCTCAAAATCTTCAGGAAGCTTCTGACACATTGTTGTATGGCATCTTAGAAATAAATCAGTCCACTTCATGGAACGATCTACCCATCCACAGCTAGCCTTAAACTCTTGTTTCGCAATACCAAGAATTTTAGCCTCTTCTTTAGCTTTCTTTCGTATAGTGTCACTAATTACAGGTAGCCCATTCTTCCTTCTTTCCTGCACAAATTCCAACACTTTTTCATCAACTTCATGATGTCTTCCTTTGCAAGGACTTGTAAATTTTTTCCTACTAGCTTTAGTAGCAAATAATACCAATTCCTGTTTTTGCGACAAGCAAACATTACTCTCTGATACATTGAATTCCGTACCCTTCTATTACCATTTTTTGCAGCATAAAGGATTACTTTATGCTTTAAAGAAACATTGTATGATGTTCGTCTCTGTTTGCCCTTCATATTTTAACTAAAAATGCTTCCTGTTTCCCCTTCTCAATAATAGTGTAGTTCTGTGGCATACCAAACCAATGTTCAGTAATAGGCTAAAGATAAATGAACTCCAACAATCCATTGTGATGTAAACTAAAATCAGTGAAGTTACTGGCATTCTATGGAATGGATTCTCACTCAAATCTAAAGCGCACCACGATTTTGAGTACTACATTTAATTTGGTCAAAAAAGGGTGCGCATTAAATTTGCGTAAATACAGTATATGTTCCAGATTCTCATTTCTGCCACATATAGAACAATGATTTTGTGGAATACCCTTCCTTAAATCTTTTAACTGCCATACTCTTGCTTTCACCCATTCAATGCTGTCTTGTTCCTCTTTATTTGTCATGTCTGTGTACTTTTCCCTTCCCCAGGCCTCCTTCAGTGGTATATAAAAAACTAAAGATCTCTTCCCAGTTATGTCGCTAAATATTTTTAGATTTTATATGTCTTTGAATCTTTTCTTATGGATTTCCAGAAATTATTCAGTTATGTTCTCTTCCTCTCCACATTTCCCGTAACCCATTGCTCTCCATGTTATTTCTAAGACAGTTTACCCATCCTTTGTTCTTTAGATATTTCTCTTGAGATATTATACATTGTTTTAAGAAATTATTTTCTTCCAGATTCAATATTCTATACCAAAATTTCAATGCCCTTTCCATAATCTTTCCTTTATTTACCACTATACCCATCTCTATTTGCGCTACCTGCCTAGCAGTTGCATTTGGTAGCCCAGGTATTTCTCTACAGCGTAACCTTTGCACCTTATCTATAACTTCCCATCCTCCTCCTAATGCTCATACCTCTATCCCATATAGCATTTTTGCTTCAATCACCATAACGTAAACATTCTCTAACCATTTAATATTTATATTAGTACTTAGTATTTGCAGCTTCTAATGGCTGATAAATGCTCTTTTACCTTTTGCCAAAGCAAATTTCTTTTGCTTTTCCCAATTACCACTGCTATCTATTTTAACTCCTAAATAACTGCATTCTCTCACTACCCGATACTCTTTTTTTTATTTTCATTCATCTGATTTTCATATTTGCTCAATTTCCCCCCTGTTTTTGAACATTATGACCTGTGTCTTATCCTGGTTTACTTTAAACTACATTCTTTACAGTAATTATTTAATGGTTGCAAGGACTGTTTTAAAACATATACTCTAATTGTAGCTACAACTAAGTCATTTTCAAAAGGTAACCTTGGAATCTCTATATTATTAATTATTGGCAGTCTGGTCCAACTGACATCCCTTTGCAACCCACTAAGCAGGCTTGGAGACAGGAGACCGACATTCCAGAGCTCAGAAAATTCTTGGCAGGCTTACACAACCATCATTCCTCCTACCGTTGTCATGAAACAGCACACTAGGCTGGCTTGGAGATCGGAGGCTGCCATGCCAGAGCTCAGAAATACCTGGCAGTCTGGTCCAACTGACATCCCTTTGCAACCCACCAGGCAGGCTTGGAGACTGTAGACCGACATTCCAGAGCTCAGAAAACTCTTGGCAGGCTTGCACAACCTGCACATGAAACAGCACACTAGGCTGGCTCATAGACTGGAGAGACTGTCCTATAAGAGGACAAAGGCCTCCTTACCAGGAACATGCTGCCATGTAGCTCCGAGACATCTGCCAAAACTACTACCCCGAAGAGACCACTAGGTGAGAGATAATGTGAAATGATAATGGAAGTCAAATGGAGGGACAGGAAATTCCGGGGATGTAATTAACCTACCGTGCATTCGCCTGGTGACCCGGGAAAATCCCCCCAAAAAAACCATGTGACAGGTAACCTGGCCATGGGAATCGAACCTGGACCTCATGAATGCAGGCTACAGATGAAACCGCCTGAGCCATCCCTCTCGGTTAGCAGTGATTATATAGTATGAATGAAAGACCCTGATTATCCCTGTTAAAGTGGTTAGTAAGAAAATTAAAATCATATGACAAAGTTTGGGAATAAAAAACTCCTTAGAATTGATAAATCACCTACAGAAGTACATCCCGGAAAATCACATACTAGTTTCTTTTGACGTTAAGGCACTTTTTACAAGTATTCCAGTAGAAAAAAATACCTACATTTCTCAAAAAATGGCTAACCAGACTACAACGGACCCCAGAGAAATAGATGACATTATCAATCTTACAGATTTATGCATAAAGAATAATTACTTTATGTTTAACCAAAAATTCTACAGACAATGTAAAGGATTAGCTATGGGGAGTCCACTTTCGCCTATTTTAGCAGACCTATGCATGAGCTATTTTGAAACACACATAGTAAAGGCCTTCCCACAGATTTATAGATTTTGGCGGAGGTATGTTGATGTTTTTGCTATCATTCCGGAAAAACTTAGAGAAGATTCTCTAAAATTACTAAACCTGCAAGATAATCACATCCAGTTTTCTATGGAAGTAGAAAGAGACAACACCCTACCCTTTTTGGAACTCAAGATAACTAGAAATCGTCATGGTGTAGATTTTGGAATATACAGGAAGCCCACACACATTGATAATTACATAAAGAAAAATGAATACAACCCAGTTTCACACCAACTAGCTGCCTTTAGAGGTCTAATTCACTGGCTATACAACATCTCACTGAGTAAGGAGGAATTTTTGAAAGAACAACAACACATAAAAGACATAGCAGTATTAAATGGATTCAACCCAGCCATCATAAGGAACATGATGAAGAGAAAGGAAAAACTGAAGATAATATAAAAAATACCACTCTCACACCACTTAAAAATACAAATTGGCAATATAGAAAATTCACCTACCATCCATGGGCTTTCAGAAAATTTGAACGAATTTTTACAAGACTAAACTTAAAACTAGCACCCCAAAACAAATTCAGTCTGAGGAACCTGCTAAATAAACCACTGAAAAATACAATCCCCAACAATTTGAAATCAGGAATTTATCAGATTAATTGTGAAACCTGCGAAGAAAGCTACATAGGAAAAACTAAGAGAAACTTATCGAGATTCAACTGTATTGGAACACCACAGTGAAGCGAAAAATTATTAAATTTTAGATGAGTCGCATTTCTTACACATCTGCTTCACTTTCGTACCTATTTTGAGGACATGTTTCGCAAATCTTCGTTTGCATCTACGGCTCTTGTGCGACTGACGCTAGATCCAGCGGTGTGGGTAATTCTGGGGTTGTTGCTGCCATCTGTTGATTTAGTGATGAACTGAAATGTGGGATTCTCTTCTAGCGGGATTTCAAAGTTCATTAGTTGGTTTTTATGTTTTTCTATGTATATCCTCTTCCCATATGACGAGTTCACTATGTTTTTGTACATATTTTAGTAATTCTGTGCTATCTTCAATTTCATGATTTTCAGACCAGAAATGAGCTGCTATTGCGGACTTATCAATATTTTTGTATCTTAAGTGCCTGAAGTGTTCTTTCTTTCTAGTGCCTATGTTCCTTTTTGTCCTTCCTATGTAAATTTTTTCACAGTCTTTACACTTAATTTTGTAAATGCCTGACTTTTCCTCTGGTTTTATCTTATCAGTATTATTACTGTGAAGTAGGTTTTTAATGTTGTAATTGTTTTTTGGTGCCAATGTTATGTTGTATTTCTTGAATATTTTTTGGAACTTTTTTGTGGCCCAGGGGTGGTAAGTAAATTTAGCAAATCTAGTTTCTTGTTTTATTGGTGTGAGAGCTGTGATCTGTTTTAATTTCTTTTGAAGTTTGAATAATTTTAGTTTTTTATCTACAAGGTTTTTTCCATATCCATTTTTAATTGCAGTTTTTAAGATTTGATGGTATTCGTTTTGATATTCTTGCTGGCTGAGAGGTAGATTTACTAATCTGTGTGTCAGACTGTTGATGGTTGCATGTTTGTGTGGAATTGGGTTGAAACTATTTGCTTTGATGTAATTATCTGTGTGTGTTGCTTTTCTATGAATGCCAAATTCTAGTTTTTCATTGCCTTTTTTGATTTTAAGGTCTAAAAAAGGTAGAGTACAGTCCTCTTCAGTTTCTACTGTGAATTGTATGCTGGGTTCTTGCAGGTTGAGTAGTTTCAAAGCATCATCTATTAGTTTGTAGGGCACTATTGCAAAGATGTCGTCTACGTATCTGTACCATGTTTTAAACATATGAGGGAAGGCTTTAGTAATATGTGTTTCGAAAAAGCTCATGTATAGATTGGCCAAAAATGGTGATAGCTGGCTTCCCATAGCTAGTCCTGAAATTTGTTTTTAATATTTTCCATTTCCCGCTATCACCATTTTTGGCCAATCTATACATGAGCTTTTTCGAAACACATATTACTAAAGCCTTCCCTCATATGTTTAAAACATGGTACAGATACGTAGACGACATCTTTGCAATAGTGCCCTACAAACTAATAGATGATGCTTTGAAACTACTCAACCTGCAAGAACCCAGCATACAATTCACAGTAGAAACTGAAGAGGACTGTACTCTACCTTTTTTAGACCTTAAAATCAAAAAAGGCAATGAAAAACTAGAATTTGGCATTCATAGAAAAGCAACACACACAGATAATTACATCAAAGCAAATAGTTTCAACCCAATTCCACACAAACATGCAACCATCAACAGTCTGACACACAGATTAGTAAATCTACCTCTCAGCCAGCAAGAATATCAAAACGAATACCATCAAATCTTAAAAACTGCAATTAAAAATGGATATGGAAAAAACCTTGTAGATAAAAAAACTAAAATTATTCAAACTTCAAAAGAAATTAAAACAGATCACAGCTCTCACACCAATAAAACAAGAAACTAGATTTGCTAAATTTACTTACCACCCCTGGGCCACAAAAAAGTTCCAAAAAATATTCAAGAAATACAATATAACATTGGCACCAAAAAACAATTACAACATTAAAAACCTACTTCACAGTAATAATACTGATAAGATAAAACCAGAGGAAAAGTCAGGCATTTACAAAATTAAGTGTAAAGACTGTGAAAAAATTTACATAGGAAGGACAAAAAGGAACATAGGCACTAGAAAGAAAGAACACTTCAGGCACTTAAGATACAAAAATATTGATAAGTCCGCAATAGCAGCTCATTTCTGGTCTGAAAATCATGAAATTGAAGATAGCACAGAATTACTAAAATATGTACAAAAACATAGTGAACTCGTCATATGGGAGAGGATATACATAGAAAAACATAAAAACCAACTAATGAACTTTGAAATCCCGCTAGAAGAGAATCCCACATTTCAGTTCATCACTAAATCAACAGATGGCAGCAACAACCCCAGAATTACCCACACCGCTGGATCTAGCGTCAGTCGCACAAGAGCCGTAGATGCAAACGAAGATTTGCGAAACATGTCCTCAAAATAGGTACGAAAGTGAAGCAGATGTGTAAGAAATGCGACTCATCTAAAATTTAATAAGAGAAACTTGTTAACCAGGCAAAAAGAACACCAGAGGAACATTAAGTTGAAACAAACAGAAAAATCTGCAGTTTCACACCATTTTTGGACAGAAAACCATAACATTGGCCACAACATTAAACTGTTAAAATCTTTAAGTACACCCGTAGAATTAGATATTTGGGAAAAAATATTAATAAACAAAAACCGTGATAAAGTTATAAATTTTAAAATCCGAGCATTAAATGAAGTATTAAAAACAACAAGTAAGTGAAGTTTGAGTGTAAACATAGTGACTCATAAATCAAACTCAAATATGAAGAATACTTCACTGTTAATAATGCTTCTGCTTTTAATATTTACTCTGTTAACATGTTTCAGGAACATGTGTTCCCATCTTCAAAACCTGTGCAACTGACTGTGTTGTTTCTATTGTGCTGGTTGTCTATAATGGCAGTGAAATATACTTCCAGAGGGTACTGGTGGTGGTAAATCAAAATTCATTAACTGTCATTTGTGTTTCAAAATGAAAATCTTTTCCTTGTGTCCACTTCTGTTGCATGACTGGTCAGTTTGATTAGTGTAATGTTTGGTTTGATGTTATGGTTGGTCATCCAGAAATGCTATGAAACTGCAGATTTATCTATTTATTTGTATTTTAAGCATTTCATATGTTCCTTTAGTCTGGTTTCCAGATTTCTTCTTGTTTTTCTTATATGTAATTTATCACAATTGGAGTATTGATTTTGCAAATTCCAGTTTCTTTGTCTTGTGGTATAGAGTCTTTTAATCTACTACAAAGTAATTTCTCAGTGCTAAATTTGTTCTACATGGCCAGGCTAATGTTGTGCTTCAATTTTCTTAAATTTGTAAGACTTTGGATGAGGAACAAACAGGAATATTAAAAATATAATCCAGAATATGAATATATAATAAACACAGCCAAAAGCAATGGTTTCAATAGAGGAACAATCAACAAGAAAATCACAAAATTTATTCAAATATGTCACAAATCTCATCCAGGATGAAAAACAATTGAAATTAAGAGATTCACATATCATCCAAAAAATATTTTACACATTTAAGAAGATTTTTATGAACCACAACACTAATCTAGCCCCATAGCATAAATTTAGTATACAGAAATTTCTTTGTAGTAGATTAAAAGACTCTACCACAAAACAGAAAAGCTGAAATTTACAAAATAAGTCACTCTGATTGTGATAAAGTATGTATAGGAAAAACAAAAAGAAATCTGGAAATCAGACTAAAAGAACATATGAGATCATAAAAGTGAATCGAGAAGATATTGACACACTGCTTCACTCACACTGTTTTCGGGTCGAGTCCAGCTGATGATAAGAGCAAAAGCTCTTGAAACATGTTCTGTGAAAAAACAGTCTGAGTGAAGCATGTTCTCGATTCACTTTTGTGCTAAGTTGTGCTTCACTGTCTCTATGCTTCTTTCAATTTTATACTTTGAACATATGAGTTGTTTAAGATACAATCAAATGGATAAATATGCAGTTTCATACCATTTCTGGATGACCAACCATAACATCAAATCGAACATTACACTATTTAAACTGGCCAGTCATGCAGGAAAATTGGACACATGGAAAAAGATCTTCATTTTGAAACACAAACGACAGTTAATGAATGTTGATTTACCACCACCAAGTACCTTCTGGAGGGCGCCGGGGTAGTGCAATGGTTTCGTTCGCAACTCGTGCTGAGGGTCCGAGTTTGATTCCCGGCTCTGAGGTGGCGATTTTAAGTTGGCCCTATCCACGTCTTCACCTCTGTCTAGCATATGTGAAGTGTCCCCTATGCCCAACGTGGCTCAGAGTCCATGGTATAAGCTATAGGTCCTCTCGCCTTACCGCCCTCTTCACTATCACCTTACCATTGTACGTAATGGACACCGTCCTATGGGTGCCTCCACCTGAGAAATGGTGTCCGGTCATCACATGGTGCGGCAAGGTTACCCCGAAGACCAAGGTTACCAGGTGGGGAGTGTTGGAACACTCGCAGTACCCTCTGGAAGTATATTTCACCACCATTATAGACAACCAGCAAAACAGAAACAACAACATGGGTCAGTCGGACATGTTCACTTCGTGAAACCTGTTAACAAAGATTAAAAAAAAATGATGTTAGTGTTACTAGTACTGACACATTGTAAGTAAATACATCTTAACATGTCACTGTTTCTAGCTTCTTCCATGTATAAATATAATATAAATGAGGAGGATTTTTGTTTTGGGGCAAGAGACAGCTGAACTCTTAATGTGCATCATGTTTCCACAGTCACAAAATGCTGTTCATAGCAAATTTTGTAAAATAAATATTCACTACTTACTCATATGTGTATTTACCCATCTACCAGTATTAAGTGAGTATAAAGTGTCTATTGTTTCATTGTTCCATTTTTTAATCTAGGTAAAAATAGGCATAGATGTAAGCATGTTCATGCTCAACATAATTTATGGCCATATTCAGTAAGAAGTTTGCCTAATAACTCAACACAGTATAATTTATTATTATGATTATTATTATTATTAGTAGTAGTAGTAGTATTAGATTTATTTATTTGCTGTTTTTTTTTTTCTTAAGAGCCACCAGTGCATCCTCCGGTACAGCAGTTGCCAGCATCACCACCAACATTCTGATCTTCTCTGCCACAATATAGCCATGCTGATGGGTTGACAGGCAGGAGGTAAGGAAACAATAGGTTATGTTAAACTTGTGTGTGTTTCTGTGTGAGCTACTTTAAGCCAGAACCCGTCAAGGGATGCGTCCTGTGGTATGGTTTAATTTAAATACCCCAAAGTTGTTTTGTATTAGGGGTGTGTCAAACTCACTGTATAGGAATCACCTCCTTTAATACGTAAAAGCTGAAGCTATTGCCATTGAAGTAATACAAATATTACAATAAAATATAATAATGTGTGACAAACTTCACTTATCTGTTAAAAAAGTTATAAATTCTTCCAAAGTACTAGTTTTGCAATACAGTAGAGTCTCAGTTATCCAACCGTCAGCAATCCAACATTCCATATTTTCCGACACATATTAATAAAAAGCATATTTCTCAAATAACAATCACTTACTAAAATTTTTATTTTGTTGTTCACTAGTTTCTGTGACCATCTGTGCAGAGGTTGCACTAAATTCTGTGACAGCCTGTGCAGAGTGTTTACAGTACTCTCACCAGTGTTTGTTCAGCGGGATGTGCATCTTCGAATCTTTGAACCTTTAGTGGGTGTGCAGTCATAGCTTGGGTGCGGACAATATTGTTTTCATTTCCTGTGAGTACAATATGGCAAGTAAAAGAAAGTTAGTGGTTGTTTCCATGGAAAACAAGTTGACGGCTGTAAAGAGACTGGACAAAGGGGAAACTCTTAAAAAGTGGGTTCAGATTATGGTGTTGGGTGTGTTAGAGTGGGGGATTGGAGAAAAGCCGAGAGAAAAGAAATTGAAAAGTGGTGTGCTATCAGAGCAACAAATGATGCACTAAAATACAGGAACACAATGAAACAATGTGAATATGAAACAATTCGCAAAGCACTGTTTGTTTGCTTCGCTCAAAAGCAAGAAAAAGATCTACCAATAACATACCCCATCCTGCAAGAGAAGGTGCTGTATTTCCAGAAAGCGTTCAATGAAGGGGATCCTAATTTTACTGCCGGTGTTAGGTGGTTCGGTTATTGCAAGAAACAGTACGGTATTAGGTAGCTTAATATCTGTGGTGAAAAACTGTCTGCTAAATCTGACAATGTTTTGAAATTTAAAAAGGAATTTCTAAGAATTAATTCTTGTTGAAGGATTAACTGATGATTTTCAATTATGACAAAACTGGACTAAATTTCAAGACGCTGCTATCTAAAACTCTTGCAGCCCGAGCAGTGGATTCTGCCCCTGGCTACAAGCGTAATAAGGAAAGGTTATTATGCTTGCCTGCATTACAGGGAACTTCAAAGCTAAATTGCTAATGATTGGTAAATCTAAAAGACCTAGAACATTTAAAAACATTTCTGTTAATGCTCTACCAGTGCATTACACGACCAGGATTCTGCCTGGATATCTTCTGCATTTTTAAAGACTGGTTCTTTAAACAGTTTGTGCGATCTATATAGAGAAGTTTCTAGCTTCCAACAACATCCCAATGAAAGCTCTTCTTCTAGTGGACAATGCTCCATCACACCCAAGTGTAGAAGAACTTAGAAGTGGTGATATCAAGGTCTTGTTTCTCCCACCTAAGGTGACATCATTGTGCCAGCCAATGGACCAAGGTGTGCTGGAAACATTGGACAGAAAATATCAGCAACAACTCCTTTTGTCCCTGATAGAGGAAATGGACAATGGCAAGGACATGATGGAAAAGTTAAGATCTATAAATATGAAAGACATTGCATTCTGGGTGGCTCAGGCTTGGGAAGAAATCGAAATTACATTACCGAAGTCTTGAAACATACTGTTAGGTAATGAAGAAAATAAAGAAGACAAGAAAGACATGGTGAGTTTGTTCCCTTACTGAACCACATTCTTGGCTGTGAGGACGCTACCACTCAAGATGCGAGTAGCTAGTTGGTGTGCAGAAGATCAACAGTTTGAACTCACAGACTTTGATATTGTTAATTTCGTGAATGGCACTGACAATGAGGAAGCTGAATGGGAAATTGAAGAACAAAATGAGAAGATGAGTCATGCTGAAGGTTTAAGTGCTTTAGAGAGGGCATTAAGAATGTGGAGCAACAGCTGGAGGCAAGTGCAACTGAGGTATTGGTGTTTCGTCAATGGCAAAATCTCGCAGCAAGGAAACGACATTCAGCAGGCAGGCAGACTTCATTGAAAAGTTTCTTTTCTTAAGACATTTGCAGCTTCTTGTTCAATATTGCATGTAGAATTGTTTTGATTATTCAGCAAATACCGCAAAACCAACATCTCTTTAAATAATACAGTATACATACCATGTTTTACTCCAGTTTCCAACTTATTTTGTATTATCCGACATTTTCTTTTATCTGACCTTGTCCCGGGCCAGTTTAGGTTGGATAGTTGAGACTTTGCTCTATACCTATTGCATCCTCAGCTTTGCTTACTATTTTTTTTTTTTCCCCTATGGTTACTGCTGCTAGATGATGAACTGTTTACTACTGGAAACAAAACAAATTTATGTATGGAATCAATTGCTGGTATTTCTAAATTCATCACACAATTTCTATTTTCAATTTCTGTATAATATATCAGTCCATTTAATTGTTTTAATAATTTAACTTCTGAACTTATTTCATGAAGAAATGACCAAAAATGATCTACCAGAGCTGATTTATCAATCTGTTTATATTTAACCACATGCCAGTAATCACGCACAGGTTAATAAAGCTGAGGATGCAATATATTGTGAGATTAGTCATTTGGAAGAATTTATAATTTTTTCAACAGATAAGTGAAGTTTGTAACGAATGATTATATTTTATTGTAATTACTTCCCTTGTTATATTTGAGGTTATCCAAGGAGGTATTTTCTTTGGAGGTGCTTTTATAATAAATTCTTTCAGCAATACCAAATTCCAGATTGTACTGTAATCCTTCTAGATCGAGTTAACAGTTGAAAGGTAGCAGAAGAAATTAATAAACAGTTTGTTTCACAGACCATACCTTAATTATGTGTTAAACACCACTATGAAAACATTTCAACAACTGCTAAAGTTTGAAATTAGCTGTCTTAAAATAAGCTGCAGATAAAATATCACATTTGCAAATGATACATGTCCTTACTAAGAAGTAAACAGAGCACAATGCATTTTAAAATATTTGAAAGTCTAAGCTTTGAAACTGGTGTGAGGTTACCAATGAAGTACAAAAGTTAGAAGCCCACCTCTGTAGTGTATTTGGTAGCATGTCTCACATTCAAGAGGTCCCGAGTTCAACTCTTGGTCAGGATGAGTTTTCTGGATAAGGTTTTTCTGGAGTTTTCCCTTATCCTGAAAGATGAATGTCAGGTAACTCTAAGCTCTGTGGACCCTGAGCTCATTTGTGCACATCATTTTATTGATTTTGCTCATCATCCTTTGTGACCTAACTGGTTAAAAGGCATTAATTTAAAAAAAAACAAGAAGAATAATTAGAAAGCTGTACAAGCTGAAAGCTCTGTACTATGTTGTTTGCTTCAGATTTTAAGGCATTTGTTCTTTTTATTTAATGGTTATCAACATTAATGAAATTAATTTGCCATTCCCAAGATTTTAGGCTTCCACAGCATTTGCACCAAAAGAAAAAACCTCCAGGCTGTCCAAAGCTTGTGTCATCCCTAATAGACTTATTAGTCATTCTTCTGTATGATTACAATTGCACATCTCTTCAGCTGGTACAGGGATATGTGCAAATTATGAGTTATTTCTATTTAACATATATTTTTCCTATGCTTAAGCATGCAAAATATATGAGATTCATCTTGTACTGATATTGAAAACTTCTTTCTCATTTTAAGAACCAGTGATTTTAACCTTCAAATCACAAAAATGTTGTGATCCAGATGAACATGTAAGATAATGTCATTTTGCAAAATCACATTGAAGGCACCTTGTTGTATAGATAGTTGAATAAATAATATTACGTCTCACTACGACTACAAAGACTGCTCACCTTGTACTTTCATGTTCTTATGTTTCAGAGTTAATATTGATATCACTATATTTACAGTATTAAAGTAAATATGATTCATTATAATGGATGACTTTCTGTTTTGTTGCAGAATCAGATGGTATGAATCATGACACCAAAATTCTAGAAGCTTTCAAAGAAAAAGAGAACTATGGACAAAATAAATCAGTTTTCAGAACATGAGTATAAGTTTGAGTCAAATGGCTAGATCATTATGAAAATTTTGTAAATAATAAATTAATTTTTGAAAAGAACTATGCATTTTTGATTCTTTTTTGTTATATTAAAGCACTCCATTTACTATTGTCTTATAAGAACTACTGTCTGATCACTCTTGCCCTCATATGTCTTCCTTCTAAAACTGTACCTTGATCACACTTACTACTGGAGGAAAACACAAATAAAGCTAATTTAAAAGCTATTTGTAGTTGGATTTTAACATTCCATCACTTACATTTTTATATTATTCAGGGACTAGTTTCTGAAGCCGTTGATAACATAGTTCCACCACCAGAGATTAGAGAGCACACGACAACAACTGATGAGATTGAAAATGGATGCAACAGCTTCCAAAACTAATCCTTCAATAATATAAAAATGTATGTGATGAAGTGTTAAAAACCAACTACAAATAGTTTTTTACAATTAATTTTGAGTCACTGTTACTAAATTCCACCAATCATGCATAACAAATAAAGCTGTTAATTTGAAGAACACCACCAAGGCAAAAATTGCACTTTTAGGTGCCATAGTCATTGGGAATTGCAAGTTTGTTTTGTGAATTTGTCTACAGAACAAAGCTGAAACATTTGCATGGATTTTTTAAAAGATGTGGTGCAAAAGTCTTACACATGACAAAAGCAGCCACCCTGATTTATCTATTACCTTAAAATGAAAGACAAGACTGGAACTTGTGATGAGAAAATAAGTCTTCTACATTTTATTTTCTATTAAGCTCTGTGTAATACGGACCAGTTACTTCAAAATTCGGGTGACCAAATTTGAAGTGACTTGCTGATACTTTCAGTTACTGATTGTCATATGTATGAGTACATTAGGTACCCACCTATGCATGTTTCATAGGAGTATAAGTCATAGATTAACGCAGAGGAATTATTTCCTGTGCAAAATATTAATATAACTTTCACAAAAGTGGTCTTACATATAATGATTTATTGTCATTAAGCTTATTACAGCAATAGACAAAGTCAAAAATAGAGTACAAATTAATACAGTTATAATACAGTGAAGATAAAAAAAATCAATAAAATACTTACATTAGATATACAAATATAGAGACTTAAAATAAAATAAGGAAATAAGAATACTTCATGACATAAGCCAAAGTTTAACTACACCTGTTAAAGTATTCCTGTATTGAATAATAAGGTTTGGAAACTAACCATTCATATAATTTGCATTTGAATGTATTACCTGATAATTCAGTTAATTCTAAAGGTAATTGATTATATAGTTTAATGCCCAATACTTCAAAGCTGTTAGAGGTTTTAGTTAATCTGTGATATGGTATATTGAGTTTGTAATTAAACCTAGTATTATAATTATGAATATCCTGCCTGAATAGCTGGTCGGTTAAGTTACTTTTTACATAGATGAGAGTATTATAAATATATACATTTATCACAGTCATAATTCTTAATTTTATAAATAGAGGTTTACAATGTGCAAATTTATCTGAATTTGAGATGGTACGAATATATATATATATATATATATATTTTTTTTTTTTTTTTTTTTTTTTTTTTTTTAATATTAGGATAGTAGAAATATGACTGCTGCTTCCCCAGAGTAAAATGCCATATGAGATTATACTGTGGAAGAATACAAAATAGGCTGTTCTTAAATATGAATCAGGTACGTGACTTTTCAAATTTCTGATTAAATATATAACTCTGGACAGCTTCGCTGTAATATAGTTGATATGGGGTTGCCATGTCAGCCTATTGTCCACAACCACACCTAAAAATTTTACATTCCTTGAACAATTTTCATAAGAAGTCTCACGCAAACTAAATGTAAGTTGTTCAGTTTTGTTCTCATTTAGCAGGAAACCATTGGCTCTAAACCAAGTATTTGCATGCCTTAGAGTATCTTCTGTTAGCAAGTTAAGGCTTTGATAATCGGTACTGGTATTCAAAAACGTGGTATCATCAGCATACAGTACAGTATGGGACTTTAAGAAAGAAGGTAAATCGTTAACCATTACTAAAAATAATAGTGGCCCAAGTATTGAGCCCTGTGGAACACCACATTTTAGCTCCATATTAGATTTCTCACCTCCTATACATATAACTTGCTTACGATTTGATAAGTATGATTCAAACAGTTTTATTGCAATGCCATTAACACCATAAAAATTTAATTTGGATAATAAATCAGCATGTTTTATACAATCAAAAGCTTTGCTCAGATCACAAAAGGTGACCTGGGCAAGGCTTTTGGTTTCAAAAGCAGTTAATACTTTTTTAACAAGAAAGACAATAGTATATGCATTTACTAGAATCATATATCCTATTCTGGGCCCAAATGGCCTAGCTATTGACAAGCCCTTAAACTGCACATGCTCACTAACGCACTCACTGTATTGTATTGTATTGCAGTATAACTTTGTAAACCCATAATTGTAGTTCTGTAAGGTATGTCCCAGAAGGCAAATAAATAGTGCTGCAGAAATCTCAGATTTAATGTTATTAGGTAGAACCACCCAGGCAGAATAAAGAAAGACATCTAAACAAATATACTAGAAGGGGAGATAAAATACACTGCTTTTGCAAGTATAGGATAGTTCCTGCTGCTTTCAGAAAAAGTGAGAATAAGGATAGAAAATTTTCATGTTCTGCAGTTCTGAGAAATATTCATTTACTTCCAAACATTTTGAAATCTGATTGAAATTATGATTAAAAGTTCTACTAGTAAAGGTATCCTTAAAGAGAAAAACATGTACTGTGTTGCTGTTGATTGGTCATGAGTGGTGAATTCATCCACCACTTGCATTTGCAAAGTATAATTGAACAATTATCAGCTCCTAAATGAAACAATCAGTTTTGTCACCAGCAGCACAACCATTATGCAGCATTTACTTTGACTCTGTGACATACCTCCATTATCTTTGAGTTTCTTTTCAAAGAATATTTCTTGCTGTCAAGAAATGGTCGCTGTAGGGTACAGTCCCAATTCCTTCAGCTGCTGTGGTGCGAGCGCTGCAAAGCCCTAGCATTTGTACTTCTGATGTTACTAGAAGTACGTTGTGCCAAACATTCGAGCCCCTCCCATAGGGGAGCTGTTGCTATTGGGTTGGTCTCAACAGGGCATTTGGGTACATCCATGGGCATTGGGTATATCTGACTTTCTATGCTGCCCAGATAGCATTGAGGAGCACCTAAAATTTCCTCAATACTAGACTGGATAGCTAGTAGCAGGTGTGCTAGAACAGCTGCGGTTCTACTGAGCTTTTTGGTAGTCTTCCCAAATGGGTTGACAGGCATAAATGGCATATCCACTTCCATCTGAAAGGGCCGGCTTTTTAGGATAATCGGGTATTGCACTAATGGACACACCGACAAAGTTTGCTGCGGCAGCTCTCTGCTTTTAAGGGGAAGGTTGGACTCCTTGATAGACCTCGCTCTTTAAGTCAAGAAATGGTGTAGCACAGCACTTGCATTTACTACACATTCTGTTACAGGAAAAGGGCAGTGAGCACTCTTGTCTTTTAGAAGATATTTGGAGCAGTTTTTTGTGCTTCATGGAAAGATGATATAGTGATCCTCTGCTCCCAATAGCAATGACCCATTAGGATATCTAAAGTCACTGGCTAACATACAGGAATGCACTGGTCATATCAGACTGATCTAACAGGTATACCTTCATATATCAGTTAACGTTTAACCCTATGTCGGTTGCACCTTAATTTCGACACGGTCGGTCGTGCAGTATGTAGTTCTTTACTTTTTGACTACTTTTATTGATATTTGTGAATGTATATCATTTTTAGAAAGGTTCATTCAATTATCATTTATTTTCATGTTTAATCTTAATAATACTAATGGTAGATTAACACAGACAACATTGTAGTGTTAACAAAAAGGCAGTAGGTGTTAAAATATAATGTGAAAGAATATAACAACTTTTTACTTGAAAATAGAGCACATAAACAATTTTTAGGTATTTAATGTAACACATGATATTTATTTTCTCCTTTTTCCCCCTCTGATTTCCTATTTTACACTATCCTATTTTTCCAACTCCAAACTCGCAAAGCATTCATGGCAACAAAAGTCTTTTTTGCATTTCCTATAGGTTATGTGAGCTTGTTCTTCTGTAACTCTTGAGTTTGTGATGCTTTCCTCACTTTGTATTTCCATCTCTTCCTAACTAAAATAAGGCATCTCAAATAACAGGTTCACCTTCTGTATCACATTCCTCTGTGTCAGAATTTTCTTCTCCTTTCTCAGGTAGAAAATCATCTGCATCTGTATCAAGTCTTCTTCACATTGTTCATCTGGTTGCTCTACATTGACATCATTGCTTTTTAGTAAATGGATGGCTAATTCTAAGTCATTCGGGTTGCTTAGGCCATCTATGTTGCACGTTTCACACATTGTAAGAAGATGGATTGGTTTGATCGTGTGGCCTGGCCTCCAGTGGATGCAAATGCTGAAATTCACAGCACATGTAAGTCCAATTATAATGCCTTATGAAAAGATCAGCAATACACTATCAGCCTAGGAGTTAATGAGATGTGTGGCATTTCAAAGTCAAAAACCTAAAAGCAATTAAAAAAAAAAGAAAGGGCCGGCACTTTCCAGAAGTACTGCGAACGATGGAGGGTTAATAAATGCTGCATCTAGTATTGAACTGATTTTTTTCCATCCAGTACATAGACACGTATTAGCCACAAACTCTAATGCTGCCTGTTGTGCATTGCCTCCAGAAATTCTTTGGCAGCAGATAACATTCAAACTGCTACATCATTGACAAATCTAGGGTTTCTGGCATTCATTTATGTTATCTGCTGGTCAGCATCAAATATCTAGAAAAAGAAAAAAAACTACTTTGTTAATCCTTTCATGGAAGTGTTGAAAACAGTGTTGTATAAATTAAATTAATTGGGAGTCGATTAATAACACAAAACAACACTCACTTTTAAATTTTCCCGGAACCGGTTTCTGAGGCCTTCCCTCTATCTTCAGCCGGACATCGACTTGTTTTCATTGGTGTAGCTGGCAATATTTTGTCATCGGTCTCCTCTGGTGGCGGTTCGAGGAACTTACTGAACAAATCTTTCTGGGGGATGTCGAAATTGAATACTTTGTTCCTATTTTTTGAAATAAAGATTTGTTCCCATGCGGACAGTTCTTCTTTTCCTGTTGTATGTTTTAGTAATTTTGGTTCTGGATTTATGTTGTGGTTTTTTTTCCCAAAAATGCGTGGCAACTGCTGATTTTTCTAATTGTTTGTATTTTATGTTCCTAAAGTGTTCCTTTGCTCTTGTTTCTAAATTTCTTTTGGTTTTTCCAATATAAATTTGACTACAGTCACAGCATTCAATTTGATATATACCAGATTTTTTGTTAGATGGAATGGCATCTTTGATGTTTGAGCAAATTAGGTTTTTTAAGGAGTAATGGTTCACTGGAGCTAGTTGAATGTTTTGTTTTTTGAAGACTTTTTTGAATTTATCAAAGGCCCATGGATGGTAAGTGAATTTTTTGAAGATCATTTTAGTTTCTGTAGCTGAGAGGGTTGTGGTTTCCTTTAGTAGTTTTTTCTTTTTTGCTAAGTTCACTTTTTTGTCTACTAGTGATTTGGGAAAGTCATTTTTCTGTGCTATTTCAATAATTTTGTTGTATTCTATTTTGTATTCTTCTGTTGTGAGAGAGATGTTGACCAGTCTGTGTGCTAAACTATTAAAGATTGCCTGTTTGTGGGATCTTGGATTGTAGCCATTAGCTTTTATGTAGTTGTCTGTCTGTGTTGGTTTTCTGTAAATGCCAAAGTTTATTCTATTTTTATTTCTGATTATTTTTAGATCTAAAAATGGTAAATACTCGTCTTTTTCAACTTCTACAGTGAACTTGATGCTTTTTTCTTGAATATTTTTGATAAATTCAAAAAAGTCTTCAAAAAACAAAACATTCAACTAGCTCCAGTGAACCATTACTCCTTAAAAAACCTAATTTGCTCAAACATCAAAGATGCCATTCCATCTAACAAAAAATCTGGTATATATCAAATTGAATGCTGTGACTGTAGTCAAATTTATATTGGAAAAACCAAAAGAAATTTAGAAACAAGAGCAAAGGAACACTTTAGGAACATAAAATACAAACAATCAGAAAAATCAGCAGTTGCCACGCATTTTTGCGAAAAAAGCCACAACATAAATCCAGAACCAAAATTACTAAAACATACAACAGGAAAAGAAGAACTGTCGTCATGGGAACAAATCTTTATTTAAAAAAATAGGAACAAAGTATTCAATTTCGACATCCCCCAGAAAGATTTGTTCAGTAAGTTCCTCGAACCGCCACCAGAGGAGACCAATGACAAAATATTGCCAGCTACACCAATGAAAACAAGTCGATGTCCGGCTGAAGATAGAGGGAAGGCCTCAGAAACCGGTTCTGGGAAAATTTAAAAGTGAGTGTTGTTTTGTGTTATTAATCGACTCCCAATTAATTTAACTACTTTGTTGTTTATTATTATAATTGTTATTGACATTGTCATTCTTATTGTTATTATTATTGTTGTAGTTTTATTGTTGAAAATACACACGTTTGATACAAAGAAAGTACAGTTTTAGTTTTGCTAGCTTACTGTACTTTACTTGCAATGGGCTATCAATAAATGAATGTGCAAGCTATATCTTGTAATGTATTGGGGGTATTGTAATGGTAACCAGTGCACTATTCATAATTCCTATAACTCCATGGAAATTAAATTTCTCTGCAAATCTGAAATAGCATTACGTTAAGAGTTACCTGAGTGTATTATCATCAGCCTTTGGCGACTTCTGTAGCATAGGTGGTAGCATGTTTGCCTCATATTCAAGAGATCCCGAGTTTCAATCCCGGTCAGGGTGTTATCTGGATAAGGGTTTTGTCTGGAGTTTACCCTTATCCTGAAAGATGAATGTCTTCTTAACTCTTAAGCTGTGTGGACCCTGTACTCATTTGAGCATGTCACCCATTTTATTCATCGCCTGATATGACTTATTTGAGAGCATAAATTGTATATATATATAAAACATCTCAAAGCTGCCTTTAACTGTTTTTATCTTAAACTAATTTCTACATATAATAAAGTTACATTTTCTGCTTTTGATTTTCTGTTAAAACTTGTATTGTTTTTATTAGGTTTGATGTATCAGTGCTTTTTTCAAAGTAAATTTAAATTTGAAGTGATTTATGTTTATATTATCATCTTATCCAATATTAAAATGAAGCTTTGCTGCATCCTAAATATGCATTTTCTACCATTAACTTTAAAAGGATCAGTGGGATCGGTTAGCCTAAAGTTAGGTAATTATTTACTTTAATTGTCACCTGGTGTGAGAAAGTAAAAATTACAGTTATAAGCAGATAGTAAAATTTGAACACTAATGGGAGAGAGGCAGATGGCTTTAGGTTGTTTTGTGTTTTAGAGTACCTGTAATGTGAACTGTTAATAATTCGAAAGTGGATCCTTGCCCTTTGCATTTCCTCATGAAAATTGTGGATATGCCAAATAGTGTGTAGTCAAGAATCTGTTGAAGGGAGACAGTACACTTGAAAATAATAAAGTAGATGAATGGCGAAGCATGCAATGAAGTGCTGGAAGCACCGTTTCCTCAAGAATTTCAGGAGAAAAAGAAGAGAAACTAGAAAATTTGTGCCAAACAATATTTTATTTGCTCTGAATACATTTTCAAAATGTATTCGCAGACATCTACAGTGCTGCTATTTGACAGGTGCTTAGATTCAAGTGGCCAGTTCTGTGAGCTCATTCAATACTGAATGTTTACACATTTGTGAGCTTTGTAGGTTTCCAGAAAATGCAACTCATAGTTAGGAAGCACTGAGAGATTTTGCTATGTGAAGTCTCTGTAGCGTGTGAAGAAAAGTTTATTTTTGTTTTATGTGGTGCTTTTAAATACAACTATAAGTATATTTCAGTAGCATTAACAGTAGTATTTTATGTAGATTGGTATTTAGTGATGACAAATAGGAAATTCTTGTAAAGTTTCAAATTATTAGCAAAAGTGTGTGAATTGCATACTTTCACTATTTTAGGCTTACCGTTCACGCAGTGTCGACCAGCTCTAGGAAAAATAGTTACGCGTGAGTGGAGAGGGGAAGCAGGAATATGTCTGCTTGTAGTGTCTGCAGTCTTGCAATGCAAGAAGGGCCTATGTAATTGTACAGAAAGAGTACTGAAGAGTAGCCTTCGTTCTTTGAGTAATTATTCTCTCTTATTTTAATGAAAATTATTATTTGGAGCTTCCCCCTCTTTGAAAGTCATGCCTTGCCACTGAAGTAGATGAATAAAGTTTTGTTGCATTTTTTGAAAATTTTGCTGAAGCTTTCCTTTAAAGGAAAAATCTCATTCACCAAAGCTGACAGAGGTAATAAGATTTGGATTATACTAGAACGATTATCATATTTTAATAGGATAGAAAGCCTGCTCCATGATAACAGTTATATAGAAGTTGAATCGCACCCAAAGCCTTTTGTAGAACCAATAAAAGATGTTCAATTTTAAAAAAAAAAAAAAAATTAATAATTCAGAGTAAAATTGGGAATCCAATTCTGTGCTCCCCGAAGTCCACAAATCTGGTAATAGCGTGAAGCCAGTAGTAAATTATATATAGGTTTCTATGTATGAAGTCAAAATGGCTTGTTAGCAAATTTTATTCTTTTCCAAGATTTCAAAGCAGGCCCTTTTGATGTAGTAAAACTTTGTAAAGATACCAGATTCAACTCAGAATACTTGGTCATTTCTTTCAATGTTTCTATCCCCAACATAACAAAAATTCTTGATTCTTTTAAGAAGTGGCCAATGGACATCAGAATCTCTTAAGAAGAAATTGAAGATTGCCATGTCCTTGCAGATCTACATATTATTCAAAAAGTTCTTTTCAGTTTAACAAGTTCTACAAGCAAACATGAGACCTAGCCATGGGAAATCTACTGTATTTATTTCTTGCAAAATTCTGAGAGGCATGTTGAATTACAATATTTCCACTGATTTTTAAAACTTGTTACAGATATTGATCGCACAGTAGTTACAGTGGAGTAATAAATATTATGCAAATAAAAATATTTGTTAATTAATGTCCACTTATCTTAAGAAGATGATGTTAATATTTCTTTATTCTTTTTAAAAAAATCAATTTCACGAACATTTGCTCGCATCTTCAGTTAACACACTTCCAAGAATTTTTGTTAATGACGATGCGAGCAAATGTTCGTGAAATCAATTTTTTAAAAAAGAAAAAAGAAGTATTAACAGCAACTTCTTAAGATAGGTGGACATTAACAAATATTTTTATTTGTGTAATTGTTACAGATATGTTGTTTTTGCAATCATATTCACAAAGCTCATAAATACTACCCTCAAACTCCTAAAACTACAGGCCAAATGCAACAAGTTCAGGATGAAAATAGATTATGATGAGTCTCTTCCACATTTAAAACTGAAAATTGCAAGGCAACAGAACACGCATTTATCAAAAACCCACTCATATAGACAATTATATCAAGAGTAAGAGCTTCTATCTGAAACCCCAACATTCTGTGTTCAGTAGTCTTCCCTACAGTAGGATTAGGATTACTATGGAGGGGAGTCGCAACCAAAACCTGTGGTTTATTGTACCTAAGACCCAAGTGGGGCATCCCCAGAAGGAAGGATGAGTGAGAGGAGACAGGGCAGCCGATCCAAGGAGTCGCGACGGTGCAAGGAGCAGGGTCCCTACTATTTACCAGTTTGAAACTCATCCAGTAGGATAGCACAACCAGCATCCCACCTGCCATGGTCCGAAAATGGCCCACCAGGTCTTCCCGGAGACCAGAAACCATCCTATTGAAGGAGGAAGTGTTTACCAAGAGCATATCATCCTGCCATGCAGCACTGAGAAACCTGCTGACCCTTCTACCCTGAAAGAGACCACCAGATGAGAAGTGATGTGAAATAATAATGAAAATGAAATGGGGGGACAGGAAATTCAGAGGATGTAACTGACCTACCCAACATTCGCCTGGCAGTCCAGGAAAACCCCTGAAAATACCTGTGGTTTGGGTAGGTAGGCCACAGATGAAACTGCCTGAGCTGTCCTGTTCGTTTTCCCTACAGTAAACTTACCTTTCTTTAAAGAACAAATACTAGCGGGAATATGACCACATCCTTTCCAAAGCACAAGAGACTGGTGCGTAACAAGATTGCAACATTTCAGTAACAAGAACACAGAAAAAACACTACATTTTGCACCAAAGAACCATGTCAGCAATTTGTAAAATTCATGTACTATCCTGAAATAAAAATACAGCTTCAACAAATTTTTCAGGAAATGCAACATAGCTTTGGCACCATAGAAAATGTATACAATTCAATCAGGTATCTATTAAATAATCTATGAAAACTGTAACCTTGTGTATGTAAGTAAAACAAAAAGAAAGATTGAAATTGAAGGAAAGAACATTTTAGTTGCATTATCAGTAAACAAATATAGAATTATATCAAAATTTAACTGTATTGGAACACCACAGTGAAGTGAAACAATTATTAGATTATAGATGAGTCATATTTATTACACTACAGCTATCGTTTGCAAAACATGTCCTCAGTATAGGTACGTAAGTGAAGCTGATGTGTATTAAATACGACTCAACTATAATCTAATAAATATAGAATTCTTCATTTAAGACACAGCATTTTACCTCTCGCATGACCATGCTGGATTCCCCCACTACCAGCTGCCACTTTGCGTGGGGCTAAGGGTGTACACTCCACCCGGCAGTCTTATGAAGGCTTTTTTCATTAGTGAATGACAATTTAATTGATCCAGCACTTCTGTTCTTTCCAGTGATATGTAGTTCCACCTCAGTGGTCGTGTCAACACTCATAATGTTGGTACTAGGATTCTGAAAATCCACAACACATTCAAGAAATCCCTCGTTATGTTCAGAAAGTTGGAGTTGGTGTGCTGTTAGTGCTAGATGCATAATCGATCCAATAATGTACGAGCAGATTGTAAATACAGAGAGGTACCAAAATGACATTTGATCCCATTTTATTATGAACTGACAGAAGAAGAGAGATCATGTGGGTGGTTTCAACAAGATTCTGCTACTGCCCATATGTGTAGAGCAGAGGGGTCCATGAATAAATTTAGGGAAATGTTTGAATTTTACTTGTGGGATAATGTGAAAGACAAGTTTATGAGACAAGTCTTCATGCATGGGAAGAACTAAAACAAAATATTAGAAATGAAATCTGAAGCATTAGAGGCCCAACTTAATCGAGTGAATCAGAATGTGTCCCAATATAATGTCATTATTTTCATTTGTGTACATCTGAAGAAAAGGAGCATATAAGGTAAACTATATATAAGACATCAGCCTTATGTACGTTCATTGCAATTTCAATTTGTTGCTATACAGTTAAGTCACAGTTTAGTAATTTTAACACAAATTAGCTCTAATAATGGAAAAAGCTACTCTCTGCCATTTTTTTTTCTTCACAGAGCAATATGCAAGTAGTTAGTGCTCATAGACATAACTAGTTGAAGTGAATGTAGGAATCTGTTAAAGAGGTAAACCCAGCAATGGTTAGGATGCGTAAATCATATACACCAATTATTGAAAGCATTCATAACTGTGAACTTAATTTTGGATTCAGGATATTGTACATATGGGACATGAGCCTTATTTTAGAATGTGTTACTGCACAAACCAAAAACACAATACATCTGATGCACAGGCTTTGTGATTGGTTGCTGGTACGAGACCTGTTGTCTGAATAATTCTGAATCTCTGAATAATTGACAAAGTGATAGCAAACAAAAAGCAATAAATTAATCCCTATTTCACACTTGCCATGTGTAGGATAAGGTTTGTTAGGTAGAGTCAGACTTAAAAATTCAATGCCGTAGCTGGAATTTGAACCATGGATTTCCTGGTCTCCGTCTGATTGCTCTTAACCATTGAGCTACCATGGCCAACGTGCCAGTATGACAAATTCTCCAACTGACTCATAATTTTCCTGGTAAACCACTAAGGGTTCTCATATAACTTTGTACATACTCTGTATTATAGTGTAATAATTTGTATTGTATCTTCTTGGTGTTGTGTATTGCTGTAAAGCTCAATGACAGTAAAATCATCATCATCATCATCATCATCTTAATCATCATCATCATCATCATCATCATCATTATTATACAATGAGATACGCATCGTTTGTGGTGACTTACTATGCTGTAAGTACTTAAATCTCGGTGATACATTAGTTAACCTAGCTCAGTGGTTAAACACAACTGGGTGGAGACCAGGAGATCCATGGTTCAAATCACAGCTATGTCACTGAATTTTCAGTCGGACTCTGCCTATCCAAAAAGCAATAAATATTATGCTTTCTTTCTGGAGGCTGTATAAATGAAGAAGCATGTTAGATATTTTATTAATAATAGAAAGAGAGGGATAGCATCTTCCAGGGAGATTGCAGTGTCATGAAGGTGCTATATGAGCTGGACTTTATTAATACTGATAAAGTAAAGCATACTATGTCCAGCTCGGAATTAAGCTCCAGGTGCAGATTAGCTATGCAGTTATTTTTTTTAAAAAAATGTTTTGCTTCATTATTTAATACTGTTCCAACCTAAATATGAAACTCTGTACCCATAAAAATGAATTTGTGATCATGTTGATATTTCAAAAATTAAAATTCAGTTAGTATGAACTATATGAAAGGGACTGTTTACTTAAAAATTCTAATGGAAATGTTTTGGAAATATTGTGTCTTTCAAATGGGATGATGTTTGTCCTTGAACACCACTAGGCCAGTAACCAGTTAAGAGTCCTGTGGTATTGTCATATTGCATTCCCCATAAGTGGGGTGTGATGGGCACCAAATCAATCCATTTCTAATAAATACTGTTTATGCTAAGATAAACAGTGATCCACTAGGAAGGTATGGAATAATGTCTCTAACATAACTGTAAAAGCCCCATAGTTTAGTTCAAATAATTTTCATAATATAAATAAATGAAGTACCAATATATTATGACACATGGCGACGTAAGCACTGTAATGACCATCATTATTGGTATGTGTGTGTTTGTGTGTGTGTGTGCGCGCGCATGTGTATGTGCATGCGTGTGTGATTATTTCGAACAAAGTACACTTTATCACATGATATATTTGTTTATGAATTCTTCGTTTATATACCCTAGAGAATTCAAATCACTACTAATCAGTTCTTCTGTTTAAAAACCATGGAAAATAGTATCAATTGGATCAACTTGCAATTGAAACAGGACATAAAGTAATCTGCCTTCAATCTTACCACTGTCACGACAATCCAATTGAGTTAATTTGGACTCACATAAAACAAACAGAAACAATACTTTTAAACCGACTGAAGTTGAAAACTTATTCATGAAGAAATTGACAAGGTAAAGCAACAAAACTGGGAACACTGCATGAGACATGCAGAAAAACTACAAGAAGACAACTTTTATGTTTCAATGATGGAGCCAGGAGCATAGTCAGTGTGCTAGAAAAATTAGGCATCTATTCTGGTTACAACACTATTGCAGCCCTCACCCTCATTGATTGACGGGTTCACGAAGCAGAAATGTTAGCTAAAGAGATTATAAAGGAAACCAGGACCATCAGGAGAAGAGAGGAATAGAAGGCAGAGGTCAGTGAAAGCCAAAATGGGCAGGATTATGCACCTGGAATTTTCTGAACCAGGTCATGGGTGAGATAATTGTTAGCAATTTTATTTTCCATTTTTCTGTAAACTTGAAATGTTTATATTTAGGTACACTTTCTCAATAGAGCTACAGCCAAGAAACACTGCACACGTTTTAAATATACTGTTAGCTACATCCTCTAATGCTTTTAATAAATTATGTCATTAAGTTGAAGCTTTAAAAATTTTACAATGATTAAATTTAATAAAATATTTGAGTTAATGTTTTAATAAGGTGATAAATTTATTTTTTCTATATTTACGTCATAATTGTTGGTCATAACACATACTCTTCTATATGCTTTATTGAAACATATGCCAAAAATACCTATGTTATACATGTTTCTACATATATGTGCACGTGTATTGCACAGGGATTATTCCGAAATAGATTCTACTTTTGTACCCTATAGTTCAATTATACCCATTACAATTCCCATAAATTGAACAGGTTTTTAATTATGCGGCTATTTAGGAATTGTGGGAGCAAAATGTTTCTCTGCCAAGCTTCAGCAACAAACAGAATTACCTTTTCTGTTAGGTTAAATAAGGAGAGAAAAAGAATCTTCAAAATCTTTCACCCAAAAAGAATCTATTGAAATTTCAGGGAAAGTTAGAGCGGTGAGATTCCCTGATTATCAATGTTTGCTGATGATGCAGTTTTAAATTTGGATACTGAGATTAGGCTACAAAAAGCAAGGTATGAATTTTAAAAAATTAGTTAACTATATAATATGACAATTTCAAGTAAAAAAAAACGAAGGTAACGGCACAGTGAATACCCGATAAGAACATAACTTTTAATTGGGAATAATAAGTTTAAACAAGTGTCACATATTAAGTACTTTGGATGTGATTTCAGTTATGAAGTAGATCAAGATGTGAGTCAGAAAACTGATAAACTTGAAGCAATAAATTGCATAATTCAAAGAATATTAGAATTAAAAACAAAAAGAGATCCACAATTAAAGTTTTATTTGCTCTTGATATATGGCAGCAAGACATGGACATTAAGAAGGAAGGATTCTTATTGAGAGAATCACAAACATGTACTTTCATTAAGGTGTGGATTATGAACATTAAGTGTGTAATATACCTCTAAAAACTCTAAACTAAATGAGCTGGATAGCTGCTAGATAGAAGTTACTTAATTTAGAAATGCATGTTATGTTTGTTCAGTTTTTGTTTTACGTTTTACAGAAACATCTCTTAAATATAATGTAATTTTACATTTTTACAACTTACGAAATGACACTTTTCGCATAACTTTGATATTCAGATTTAACCAGAAACACATGTTTAAAAAAATGTATGAATATAAATACAAAATATTTTGAAAAACATCTCCATGTATATGGTGTGTGAGTTTCTGTCTATCGCTATCTGTGAACAGCAAAAACTGTGAATCTTTTGTACTTGGGCACATCAGCATCTGGGCACAAGGCAAAACCATTAGCAATTGGGCACATGGATCACGCAATCAGAAAACCATTTTCAGGTACTGGAAATAAGGAGAGGCACATAAATCAAATTATTCACTTTCATGCTTATTATTTTACGGAAATATTTTTGATTATTATTACTATTATTATAATAATTATTTAATAATTAGAAGAATCATAACTAAAGCAATGATTCAGTGCTACAGTATCCTTTCGTAACGTTGGTATTTTCAGCAATAGCATGCCGTGGATGTTGACAACGCTCAACCTATAACATCACGTCCATCGTATTCGTACACCGTGAAATTGCATCTTTATGCGGATATCTTTAATCTGCACCATATGAAAAAATAATTGTTTCCGGAATAGTGGGTTGAGACAGTAATATGAGTGTAACATTTATTAATTAGGACTGCAAATGGCGACACTGTTCCTTCCGAACAGCAGCATTGCCAGCATCTCACCGCGCACCAACCATTAATAGTCGTCGGATCGAACCCAAACCTCCACGTTTCAGGTAACAATGCTATCTGCGATTATTTCATGGAGTACTGTTACAGGTGCTGACATCTTTTAGGTTTGCTATGTACCGAGATAGTGTGCTATATTGACTCCATTTTAATAGATACTGTTGTGCTCGGTCGTGGAATATACCACTTAGATATTTCGGTTTAGGTTTATTCCTCTCCCGAACAACAAACGTAGGGTAAGTAATGAGGATCAAAGAAAAAAGCGACCTCAACAAAATGCTGGCCCTGGTGATACATTGTATGCAAAATGTGTTAGTTTATTGTTTTTCCGCTAGGGCAGAAACTGATTACATGATAATGTAGTGTCACATAGTCAATAGATGTCTCTACTAGTAAAATCTTCAAGCACTATAAACATTTGTAATTACTCATGAAGTTTTCGAACAAATTTTAAATATTTACTGTGGACATAACTTCGTAGTAGTTGTTTTCTGTTCCGTGTAAACAAAGGTACCTAAGACATATATATAAAGAAAGTACAGAACCAAAGAGTGTTACTTAGCAGGAGAGGTAGTCTTTTATGGGGAGTATTTATAAAGGCTTCTCGCCTACGGCATTTATTGACTTTTGAAATACTATCATGTGCTGTTATATTGTACGAAAAAAAACTCCTTTCCAACAACAGGTGTTCCCAAACTTTCGAGAACCTGATCAAGGTGCATGTTACCAATTACAATAATTCTAAGGAAGCTAAAATTGTTTTTACACGCTCATCTTCCTGGGATATAAATACTCAAGTTTAAATTACTGTAAGTTGTTAATTGCACTTCTTAGGGCACAGAAGTGGGCCTTGTGTTGTATTCTCGTACTCTCAAATGAAGGCAAACATATTTAAGTCACCGTGTTAGTTCATTTTATTGGCGTTTTTAGTTCATCAAAATTTGGGGCCCGCTTATAACTGCGAGAAGGAACATTACACTCACAATACTTTCTCAAACCAACTTTCCACAAAGGCCTATGTTCAACTATGAATGAATGGCGGCTTCATTACCTCTTGATTTAACAAGCGCAGCTATTTCAGATACTTGTCCCAAAGTGCACTTGAAAACCAATTTGAGGTTGAGAGAAAAACTCACATAATCATTGTTAGCATTTGTAGCAATGCAGTTCTAGAACATATCATCAGCTGAACACCGGACAGGTCCTTACGTGCTCTTTCCAGGATAAGGGAGAAGCAAAAACAAATCAGAGTTTGAATATGTTTTATAAGGATATAAAATTCAAACTAAGATTATAGTATATAACTGCTTATGAGAAGTCTTATTTGATTCAATTTCTTCTTCGACTGGTTTTCCTTCAAGTAAGCTTTGGTATCTCTCCTATGTATTAAAAAAATTAGAAGCAGAAAAAACTGAAAAAAGTTCAGTTCTGTCCACTAAATCACCAAGTGTTGAATAACTGAAATCTTCATCTAAGGGGATATTGCAAATGGCTGATGTCTCAAAAATGGATATTAGAAACTTAACAATTAATGCTCTAGTACAAGAACTGTATCCCTAAAAACAAGTATGCTTTCGGAGAAATCAAAGGTGGACTGGATTGGAGCACAGCAACAAACAAACTCTGTTCTAAAATTGCAGTAGCCCTAAAGACCAAGTTTTCTAACGTAGATTACATTAACTACAATATGTAGAGAAAGTACTATTCGTTACACATAATTGTGATCATGCACGAAAGTTTTGGCTCTACAAAAAGGCTCGGTGTGGAGCTCAGGACTTATGACTAAAGAAGACATTATATTTATTAATTTTTAGATGAGTCGTATTTATTACACATCTAAAAATTAATAATTATTTCGCTTCACTGTGGTGTTCTAATACAGTTAAATCTCGAAGACATTATATGTTTATACTCTAGAGGAATGGGTGACGTGAGAGAATACTAAAGTATGTGGAAGTTATGCCAGCATAGTGCATGGTTCCCCATAGCCGTAGATTGATAGTTTCCGGTGATGGCTCAAACAAAGAGGATACATTTCATAATAGTGAGTGTTAAGTACACTATCTAAAAGAACAGTTTTTATTATTTATTATATATTACTGCATCTTATGGACTTCTATTATATTCTTAATTAAACTTACATTACATAAGAACATACAACGATTATGAGCAAATATTGCCACTATATGTATTTCACTAAAGTCTCTGTAACAAAAGGTAAAAGTTGCCCGTTTATAATAAATAAATATGTATTTTTGGGATTGTTTTACAGAATGCATGCTCCCGGCATGTATTGACAGTGATCAGGAGCCGATGTTGGTGAATCGACTCAATACAAAACAACCCTACACCGTCAGGTGTGCCATCCATTGCCAGAAAGTTTGCTGTGAACAAACTGCCTTATTGCAGAAAATTATTTTGTGAAATCAGGAGCAGATCTTCAAAACCGGAGGTCAGGTGTTGTGTCAAACTGATAAAGTTCTATGCTCTTTTAATTTAATTTACGGATTCGCTTTAGCTGCTGCAGTTCATAGAGTGCCATCTATATTGGGCTCAAAGGAGTGGTTAATTTTAAACAAAGTCTTGTTTATCAGGCTTGGTGGTCTTTTGAGCGATGTAAATCTAAGATACTGGTCCATCACCTCTACATCCGTTGCGAAGGAAGATTCTGTAACAAGGGGTCCAAACTTGTTGATTCATAAGTAGCTGAAATTCACTTTTATTTAAATGTTAATAAATATCTGTTACTGCCAACAGTTGGCTGCCAATGTAAAGCCACTGGTCTCTCCTTATTGGTCCAATACATTGCAGCCCCACTCTCCCCCGGACTATCCACAAGCCCACCCTGCCGGGAAATTGGAAACTATCGAACAACTTTATTGTACAATTTAATATGTGAAATCAGCAGCTGCTCTTATGAATCGGCGGTCAGCTTTCCTCTTACACTGAGAAATCGCCTAAATGCTTATTCACGCTGTTTACTTGCTATGGTTCTAATGTATACTGGACGTGAGATACAGTTCGATTTTGCTCAGAAGCCTCTTTATCAAGCTTGGTTTTCTTTTACGTTCTCTAAATATAGCATACTGAACCACCTGATTTACTACCTTTCGGAACGAAGCTATGCTAATTTTTTCGCTTGAAAAAGTCCATCGCCCTTCGAGCCAGTTTGAAGATGTCACGTGGGGAACAGGAGAAGCAAAAATAAGCGTAGAACAAGGAGGAAGACAAGCTTCCCCTTTCTGCGTTTCCACCGAAAATTGCAATCTAATGTACAAAACACCAAAGAAAATCCACTACAAAACGGGTTAACATCATTGGCAATATCAGGTATGCGAATGCTGGGGAGGTTGCCAATCCACTACTGGTTTCGTTCCTTATTTGCGTTTTATTCGATTAGCTTCTAAAATTTCAAACATGTTTCCAGGTTTTATTGGGCATAACCGTGCTGGTGGTTGCTTGCTCAGGGAAAAGATTAACTTCTAGTGTCATTGTTGCAGCTTGGTTGGAGTAGTCGTTGATGGCCCACTCAGCACTGCTCCAGTAATGAGAGAGTACTTCAAACCAAGAACTGTTCAGTACGCCCACAGGTTCTGTCAGTTTGTGACCTATAGCCTCCTGTGAGATGTTAACATCACTAGATATACCGGATGCAGCAATCCGTGAGATGTCCCTGTTCATGGTATACAGGATTTATTTATTTGGTTTGAACGTAGCAATTCTTTGTTCATCGAAATCAGAGCTGCATCATCTAGTACAAAATTATGCCGGAGGTCAGTTCTGAAGGTATTTGTTTAATATTAGTGGATGCGTTTTGGGATAACTTTCCAGAGTACATTATTAAAAACACCTTGTTGAATTGGTAAATCCATCAAGTCATACAATATGATTGACTAACGCGTGATAAATGGTTCTTTAAACTCCCAGATGTATAGCCAGGTAATATACTTGTGTTACCATCATGAAAGTGAATTTCAAAGGACCCCATAACAAACGTCGTTCCTTGTATGTAGCAATTTCCGCCATTAGCTTAAAGGCTGTTAAGCTACAATCCAAGACATGTCATTCATATGGATTTAATAACAATCACAAGTCATAATCTCATGTTTAAAGAGAATGGCATTACTAATATTTTTACTTAAAACGCCAGATAATGAACTGACGCTTGCTTTGACAAATACAACAAAAATAAACTTGGAAATTCCTTAATAATTCATTAACTCACGTGTCATGAAGTTGAGCAAAATGGCTTACACTGTTTTTACTTGATGCAGATTTAAGAAATTATGACACATTTTAATTGCGATTGTTCATTACACAAATTATGTATTCCTTTGTTGGCAACTTTTAGTTATACATTGACGCAATTTGGTTTTTATTTTAAATATCCATTGCAGTTAACTGCCAAAGCACTTATAATAAACTAACAGAATAAATTCCACATAACTTTAAGAGGAACAACTTTAAACATGTTTGGGGTTATTTAGTACAGTAATTAACAATTCAAAATACCTGTTGTATTATAGTCCAGTTTTATTATTGCACATAGAAAAGATAAAACGAAAGAAAACTATATTAATTTGACTTCGAATCCCAATACTCAGAAATACCGAGCTGAAGATGTATTGAAGGGAAATAGCTGTTCTAGTGTTCCTGAGTGTTCAGACAGTTTCAACTTTTGTGTAACAAATTAAATATTGCTTCCTGTTTCATTGCAATACGTCAAACAATGATCTTTAATGATTAAAGTTTATAACTGTGGCTTCCTTTAATTGCAGTGCATGAAATAAGTAGCAAAAGCAACTTTATAGGAATTTGGTATAATAATGATCTGAGTTTGGGCAGTAAAATAATATGTGTTAATACTATAAGGCTAGTTCGCCCTATTCATGAAGTTGAAATCATTATTGCATTTATACTAAAGTTATATTAACAAAATATTACTGCTTCAGATATATAAGTAATCATATATACCTTACAACTTTCAGTAGTGTTATCCATTTCTTGTGTTATTTTCTTTTAAGGATTTTCTTTCTAACCACTTTCTGTATACAATCTGGTTATTCTACTTGCTTTGCCTTGAACTTCTTCATAGATAACAAAATGCTACATTATCTTTTTGTGATACACTTATCAACAACTACTGGTTAACTCTTTACATACCAAATTCAGTTAAGCAATTCGAGAAGAAGGTTCAACAAAACCTAATGGGCCAACCTACTAAGAATTTGTAAGCAATTGTATATTGGAAATGGCTGATAGAAGATCTATATATATATACCCATTGGCTTGCTTTTTCTTTTAAGTTGGCCGAAGTGCTGCATTCCATAACAAAATTAGTACCGAAATTTCACAGCAAATACGAGCTTTGAACCTTAATCACGCATTTCTGGAGAAAAGTTCCCATCTTCCAAGGTTGCGCCTCTCTAAACCGGACGACGCTTTATTTGGAATATTTAGTACATCTTAGGGGATTTTGCTTTTTCAAAATGGTTCTAAGAATTTTAAAAAATACCATATCTTTACGTTGCTGTCATAACAAAAAAAAATGCATGTCCTTTTTTTGTGTAATTTACGTCCTCCAACGTCAAGTCATATCGGACAGTGAATGAAATGGGTGAAATGGTGCTCAAATGTGTCCAGGGTCCATAGAACTTAGAGCTACCTGACATTCCTGTTTTAGGATAAGGGAAAACCCCGGAAAAACCTTATCCAGGTAACTCACCGTGACCGAGACTGGAACTCGGGACCTCTTGAACGTGAGGCAGACATGATACCATCTACCCTACCGAGGCGAGCTGTTCGCTTAAGTGCTAAACTATAAGATCTAATCTCTTTTTTTTCTTTTAATTTTACGTCCTCAAAGTTAAGTCATATCGGACGGGCTAATCTTGGTAGTTCGATATGATGACATCATATAAATAACGAAGAGGGCACCTTATTATTGCAGCAATAATTATGTAGTAAGGTTAATAAAACTCCCTGGAAACTAATGTTGTTTCCCTCTGCAATTTCCTCACCACATTTCATCACTAACCTCTAGACTAATCAAAAGAGTTTTAAGGGTAAATGAATATGCAATGCAGGCAAACTTCAAGTTATGTCAGGCTATCATTTTCGTTATTGTACCTATTTGTTACGTCTATACAGTCCTGTTCTGAAACAGGTCTTTGTGAGAATGACTTCAATTCTTTCCTGTTACTCATATGTCCCTATTGCGAATTTTACGTTTGCTTTTGTTAAAATATCAGTTACAGCTTTGTAATTTCCGAACAAATAAGATGCTCTGACCCCTTGATTAAACTCTGATATGGTCCAGCACAGTAATAGTATTCATGAAGAGTACGTTATATGCATAACATGATGAAGTATATCACATTTTTACATCGATATATGTTTTTTTTTTTTTTTTTTAATATGTTAGAATACACTGGAATACACCTAGCGGTGTATTACAGAGCTTTTAACCTTTACCTTACGAGCTCTCTAGTGCCATCTAGCATGTGCATTTAAAAGTACTGACCACATGCAGTGTATTTATAGTGCCATCTTTCACACTCAAACACTTAATCTATATCTTCACTTCTCCTGCATGTCAGGCACTGGTTTTGTGGAAAAGCTTTTCTCATCCCTTCCAGTCTTCATATACCTGCTGCACCCACACTATATTCTCTCGTTGTTCTTTATTTAGTCTGTCTATATTCTTCTCTTTCCCATATACTTTTTACTGTAATGTAAAATTCTAATGATCATTTTCCAGCAAACTGTGTTAGAACTAGTTTAATCTTTTCTTCCCTACTGTTATTATCATTTTATTCTTGTTAAAATATACAGTGATAGAGTTAATATCTGGGAAATTTTAAGACTTTTTAATGCAATTTGAAAGTTGAAACCCTTCATTAAACCATTCAGAGGTGAAATTGTACACTAGACCAAAAGGTCATTCATCTTAACAGTAAATTAACTCACTTTCTTCTGGGGCAACAAGCCAGGTGAAAAGACGATTAGATATCAACGTTTCAGTAAATTAACTGTTCTACTGACATGCATATATTTATTTATAAAGATATACACAATAAAACACAGACATGCAAAGACATGTAAGAATAAAAATGATATTCCTTTGCAAATAATAATGTTTTAATAAACAAGAATCATTGGTAATAGCCATGCATCAAGTAAAGTGATAAACTGTAAAGAAAAAAGCGATGGTTGGATGACATTAGACAATATGCATATCACATGATTATGGTGATAGTAGTGGTGATAATAATGGTGACTATGACATCGTTTACTTCTGCCAGCTTTGTATTTCTTTTATTTCAGGAATTGTATCCTTTGAAGTAGGCTGTGCTATAAATGGTTTTCCAGGATTATACATAAACATCCTGTCCTACCTCAGCTGGCTTGATAAAAACATGCAAAAAGAATAATAATAATCCATCTTCCAAGTAGCAGGAAAAGGCACTTAAGTGAAAAGAACTGCCCTTCCATCAAGTGGAGTGTCATATGCAATTCTATATAACAGTCACAAACTATTTTCATCTATGTTGAAGTAAAACTATGTATGCTAACATTACAAACTTTTCAGGGTGCAGGAGAGCAAGGGCAGATCCATTATGTATTTCTGAAGAGAAACCTATTTATTACCATGAGAATGTTAATGAATAATACATTTTAGGTAAAAATATGTCATAAAATAGCTGATTGTTATTGTGATTTTGGTTAAAAGAAAAAGCAAATGATCTACACCTTGTTCAACATTCGTCCCAATTACACAGGTTACAATTGGATCCTGCAAATCTCTTAAATTTCATTTGCCAACCTATACCATCCAGCTTCCTCCATCAAAGAACAAGTAGGTCCTACACATGTTGTTATGAAAAATTGACAGAAGTTATTAATTCACCCTACTTTTCCTAACATTACTGATGCAGTCCTTAGCCTCCATGAACCTCTTGTAACCTATAGGTTACACCAGTTCTGAAGCTCTTTCTCTATTTATATGGGAAAGTGACTAGCTTGTGTCAGTGTAGGTGATTTTAGAGATGTGCAATGTATCATAGTGGTTTTTACTGCAGTTTTTCTCTCCATTTTGATGCACATGCCTGGAAATGATAACGTTTGCTGCTTTGCAAGTAAAAATGAGTACCAGAGGAGGTTTATATGTAATTTTCCTATCAGTATTAGTAGTAGAGTTATAAAAATGTGTTAAAAGTCCAAGGAAGAAGGCATAATTTGATTTATTAAATTGAAATTCAGTTTTCATTTATGGATGCTGTTTAACATGGTTATCAGCACCCTATTCAATATATGTGTGAAAAACTGCTTCAATTTGCCCAAAAGCCTCTTAATCATGTTTGAGCTTTTTTACAATCCAGAAATCTATGACATAGGATCACCAGATCTATTTGCTTCTGAAGGAAGCCATACTAAGAAGTTTAACACCTGAAAAACTCCACCTTCCTACACGAAGTCACAATCTTGTGAACCATGCTAAATTTTATTGGCATAATGACTTCTTGGTTTCAGTGTAAATAAAGTATGAGTATAAAGCATTGTTAATGTAACCTATAGGATACATTGACAAGGGAACTATCACTATGCTCACACCTGTAAGCATGTGAGAGTTTGATGGCATCATCTCTGCTCTATGTGGGGCTGTGTGCCAAAAATCCGGTGCAGAGTATAGCTGTAAGTACCCGATAATGAGTCCAGAATATGTAGGAACATATAGGCATAACACAGCATTGCACGGGAGGGATTGTTTACCCATGAAGAGCAGCAGCCTACACATGGCATATGTAAGGAGCGCATCCCCCACACTCGGCACAGAACTGACAAAGGATGTCCAGCAGCTACTTGCAAGTGGTCGCATATAGCACTTCCCAGGGTTCAGTTTTGGCTGTTGCGGTTCTACTTCACAGCAGATTTTTGTTGCACATGGTCTATATACAGCAGCCATTAAACCATCAAAATTTCAGATGCGTAGCGGTGTGAGTACAGTGATAAGTTTCCTTATAAGACTTAATAAAATTCTTTTATAAGTTTTAATGGTTTTTATGGCATAGTTCCTTGATTCCTCCCAGTTCCTTAGTATACTTTTCAGGGCTAACTGATAAAGAGGTTGAACTCTTAGTGAGCAGGAACGATAGTAGTCAGACTTACCCAGCAATTAAAATGACGTCGAATTATTATGCGAATCTAATGCGCACCCGATATTTGAAACTTAAAATTATGAAAAAAGGGTTTGTATCAAATGTAATGCGCATCAGTGACAAAATATTAGGTATTTTATTTAAATTTATTTTTTGCAACAATGAATTAATTCTATACATAAACAATCATATTTTAGAATTGTAAGTGTCCTATTGTTAGGTGGCACATTGTTAAGGTAGAAAATTTGTGAACATGAAATAAGGAAAGTAGACATTCAAAATGAATTGAGGTTAATACAATACTGTAAATTACAAGTGTGAATTACCACTATTCACTGATGCATTCATCACTGGAATTCTCGGAAGTGGATGAGTCCATATCAGAAACGGGTTCATTTCCTCTCTCCCCATCATCCTCGTCATTCCAGAGCACATCATCCTCTTTGCCATCCAAAGCATTCCGCTGAATCTATGTAGTTTGTCCTCAAAATCTTCAGGAAGCTTCTGACACATTGTTGTATGGCATCTTAGAAATAAATCAGTCCACTTCATGAAACGATCCACCCATCCACGGCTAGCCTTAAACTCTTGTTTTGGAATACCAAGAATTTTAGCTTCTTCTTTAGCTTTCTTTCGTATAGTGTCACTAATTACAGGTAGCCCATTCTTCCTTCTTTCCTGCACAAATTCCAACGCTTTTTCATCAACTTCATGATGTCTTCCTTTGCAAGGACTTGTAAATTGTTTCCTACTAGCTTTAGTAGCAAATAATACCAATTCCTGTTTTTGCAACAAGCGAACATTACTCTGTGATACATTGAATTCCCTTCCCTTCTATTACCATGTTTTTCAGCATAAAGGATTACTTTATGCTTTAAAGAAAAATTGTATGATGTTCGTCTCTGTTTGCCCTTCATATTTTAACTAAAAATGCTTCCTGTTTCCCCTTCTCAATAATAGTATAGTTCTGTGGCATACCAAACCAATGTTCAGTAATAGGCTAAAGATAAATGAACTCCAACAATCTATTGTGATGTAAACTAAAAACAGTGAAGTTACTGGCGTTCTATGGAATGGATTTTCACTCAAATCTAAAGCGCACCACGATTTTGAATACTACATTTAATTTGGTCAAAAAAGGGTGCGCATTAGATTTGCGTAAATACAGTATATGTTCCAGGTTCTCATTTCTGCCACATATGGGATAATGATTTTGTGGAATACCCTTCCTTAAATCTTTTAACTGCCATACTCTTGCTTTCACCCATTCAATGCTGTCTTGCTCCTCTTTATTTGTCATGTCTGTGTACTTTTCCCTTCCTCAGGCCTTCTTCCGTGATATATAAAAAACTAAAGATCTCTTCCCAGTTATGTCGCTAAATATTTTTAGAATTTCTATGTCTTCGAATCTTTTCTTATGGATTTCCAGAAATTATTCAGTGATGTTCTCTTCCTCTCCACATTTCCCGTAACCCATTGCTCTCCATGTTATTTCTAAGACAGTTTACCCATCCTTTGTTCTTTAGATATTTCTCTTGAGATATTATACATTGTTTTAAGAAAATATTTTCTTCCAGATTCAATATTCTATACCAAAATTTCAATGCCCTTTCCATAATCTTTCCTTTATTTACCACTATACCCATCTCTATTTAAACTACCTGCCTAGCAGTTGCATTTGGTAGCCCAGGTATTTCTCTACAGCGTAACCTTTGCACCTTATCTATAACTTCCCATCCTCCTCCTAATCCTCATACCTCTATCCCATATAGCATTTTCGCTTCAATCACCATAACGTAAACATTCTCTAACCATTTAATATTTATATTAGTACTTTGTATTTGCAGCTTCTAATGTCTGATAAAAGCTCTTTTACCTTTTGTCAAAGCAAATTTCTTTTGCTTTTCCCAATTACCACTGCTATCTATTTTAACTCCTAAATAACTGCATTCTCTCACTACCCTATAATCTATTTTTATTTTACTTCATCTGTTTTTCATATTTGCTCAATTTCCACCCTTTTTTTGAACATTATGACCTGTGTCTTATGCTGATTTACTTTAAACTCCATTCTTTACAGTAATTATTTAATGCTTGCAAGGACTGTTTTAAAACATATACTCTAATTGTAGCTACAACTATGTCATTTTCAAAAGGTAACCTTGGAATCTGTATATTATTAATTATTGGCAGTCTGGTGCAACTGACAGCCCTTTGCAACCCACTAAGCAGGCTTGGAGACAGGAGACCGACATTCCAGAGCTCAGAAAACTCTTGGCAGGCTTGCACAACCAGCATTCCTACTACCGTTGTCATGAAACAGCACACTAGGCTGGCTTTGAGACCGGAGGCTGCCTTGCCAGAGCTCAGAAATACCTGGCAGTCTGGTCCAACTGACATCCCTTTGCAACCCACTAAGCAGGCTTGGAGGCTGTAGACCGACATTCCAGAGCTCAGAAAACTCTTGGCAGGCTTGCACAACCAGCATTCCTCCTACCGTTGTCATGAAACAGCACACTAGGCTGGCTTTGTGACCGGAGGCTGCCATGCCAGAGCTCAGAAATACCTGGCAGTCTGGTCCAACTGACATCCCTTTGCAACCCACTAAGCAGGCTTGGAGACTGTAGACCGACATTCCAGAGCTCAGAAACTCTTGGCAGGCTTGCACAACCAGCATTCCTACTACCGTTGTCATGAAACAGCACACTAGGCTGGCTCATAGACTGGAGAGACTGTCCTATAAGAGGACAAAGGCCTCTTTACCAGGAACATGCTGCCATTGCAGCTCCGAGACACCTGCCAAAACTACTACCCGGAAAGAGACCACTAGGTGAGAGATAATGTGAAATGATAATGGAAGTCAAATGGAGGGACAGGAAATTCCAGGGATGTAATTAACCTACCCTGCATTCGCCTGGTGACCCGGGGAAATCCCCCCAAAAAAACCATGTGACAGGTAACCGGGAATGTTTAAGTCAACAGCAATATATATTAGGATTGCCAACCAAAATACGGTAACACATGAGAAGTATGTATTTCAAAGTATAAACTTGAAAGAAGCGACAAAAATCGTCATAGAGTCATGAATTTTGAAACTCCACCACCGGACATCTTTGACAAGTACATCACGCCATCTATTGACAATACGGAGAAAGAAGAAACCACTACAACTTACACTAATCGAGTATCAGCTGAGGATAGGAGCGAGAGCTCTTGAAACATGTCCTGTGAATAAACAGTGTGAGTGAAGCAATGTGTCAATATATTCTCGATTCACTTTTGTACTAAGTATGTATTTACTTAAGATAAGTTGGTACTAGTAACACTAACATCCCTTTTTTAAATCTCTGTTAGCATTAAAATTAGGCAAGTGAGTCAACCTTGTATATACTTTCTCCACTTACAAGTTTTTTATGAAGACTAGTTTCTGGGGACTTCTCCCCTATCGTCAGCTCGGTGGTAGACTGATGATGCATCCGGTGTCTGCATCTGGCTTGTTGTTGTGCTGCCATCTAATGTCCTGGTAAGTTTGATGACGTCATCTACGGCGGGAATTTCAAAATTCATCAAGAGGTCCTGTTTTTTCGTAATAAATATGTTTTCCCAAATCTGTAGTTCCAGAGGTTTCTTTGCCTGTTTGATCAGTTCTATTTCTTGTTTTATGTTGTGATTCTCAGACCAAAAGTGATGTGATACGGCCGACTTGTCCATTTGTTTGAATTTAATATTTCTGAAATGTTCTTTCATTCTTGTTCCCAGATTCCTTTTGGTCTTACCAATGTATATCTTGTCACAATCCTGGCAACTCATTTGGTAAATGCCTGATAATTGAGTTTTCGGTGTGCTATTTTTTAGAGGGTGGTTTAGTAAGTTGCGGATGTTGTGTTTGTTTTGAGGGGCTAATTTTATGTTGCAGCTCTTAAATATCTTTTCAAATTTTTTGAAGTATTTTGGATGAAATGTAAATTTTCCATATCTGGTGTTTGGGTTTTCTAGTTTTTTTAACGTAGTAATGTCCTTTAAGTATTTGTTTCTTTTGTGTCTATAGATCAGTTTTTTGATGAAATTTGTGTTATAGTTGTTCAGTTCAGCAACCTGGTGTATGTGAGCGTACTCCTGTTCAAATTCTGTTTTTGTTAGCGGAATGTTGATTAATCTGTGAACTAAACTATGGAATACTGCATATTGATGTTGTACTGGGTTGAATGGGTTGCATTTAATGTAATTGTCAACATGTGTTGCTTTTCGGTATATTCCAAATTGTAAACCTGTGGGTGTTCTAATGATTTTCAAATCTAGAAAAGGTAGCCATTCATCCTGCTCTACTTCAATGGTGAAAACTATGGATTTTTCTTGTAGGTTTAGCAACTTTATAGCATCCTCGGTAAGTCTTCTAGGTACTATCGCAAACACATCGTCGACATATCTATGCCAACATTTGAAAATATGTGGAAAGGCTTTAGTAATGTGTGTTTCCAAATTACTCATGAACAGATTAGCTAGTAATGGTGAAAGAGGGTTACCCATGGCCAAGCCTGCTGTTTGTTGGAAGATCTTGCTGGAGAACGTGAAGCTGTTTTGTTCAATACATAGGGTGGTTAATTTGATGTATTCCTCTATTTTATCATCTGCAACGTTGCTTTTGGATAACCAGCCTTTCATCAATTTTGGAATTTTTTCTACTGGTATGCTCGTGAATAGAGATCTGATATCAAAGGACACCATCACCTCTTCAGTTTTTATAATTGTGTTTTCAATTTTCTTTACTAAATCAAATGAATTGTTTATGCATAGAGATTCAAACTTTTCAAACTTGTCAAATTCTTCCAACAACCATTTTGCCAGTTTGTAAGTCGGGGCATCTATATTGTTAATAATGGGTCGCATGCTGTTGTCTGTCTTGTGAATCTTAGGTAGGCAGTATAATTTTGGCAAATTAGGGTTGTTTACAATTATACTATTTTTCATCTTATGTGGCACTACTGTATTTTCTTTAATTGCTTTTTTGGTGGTTAAGAGCTGCAACATAAAATTAGCCCCTCAAAACAAACACAACATCCGCAACTTACTAAACCACCCTCTAAAAAATAGCACACCGAAAACTCAATTATCAGGCATTTACCAAATGAGTTGCCAGGATTGTGACAAGATATACATTGGTAAGACCAAAAGGAATCTGGGAACAAGAATGAAAGAACACTTCAAAAATATTAAATTCAAACAAATGGACAAGTCGGCCGTATCACATCACTTTTGGTCTGAGAATCACAACATAAAACAAGAAATAGAACTGATCAAACAGGCAAAGAAACCTCTGGAACTACAGATTTGGGAAAACATATTTATTATGAAAAAACAGGACCTCTTGATGAATTTTGAAATTCCCGCCGTAGATGACGTCATCAAACTTACCAGGACGTTAGATGGCAGCACAACAACAAGCCAGATGCAGACACCGGATGCATCATCAGTCTACCACAGAGCTGACGATAGGGGAGAAGTCCCCAGAAACTAGTCTTCATAAAAAACTTGTAAGTGGAGAAAGTATATACAAGGTTGACTCACTTGCCTAATTTTAGTAACAATGGCACTCCACTTTCTGAAATACTTCTTTTTATTCTATATACTCTGTTAGCATGTTTCAGGAACATGTGTTCCCATCTTCAAAACCTGTGCAACTGACTCGTGTTGTTTCTGTTTTGCTGGTTGTCTATAATGGCAGTGAAATATACTTCCAAGGGTACTGGTGGTGGTAAATCAAAATTCATTAACTGTCATTTGTGTTTCAAAATGAAAATCTTTTCCCTGTGTCCACTTCTGTTGCATGACTGGTCAGTTTGATTAGTGTAATGTTTGGTTTGATGTTATGGTTGGTCATCCAGAAATGCTATGAAACTGTAGATTTATCTATTTATTTGTATTTTAAGCACTTCATGTGTTCCTTTAATCTGGTTTCCAGATTTCTTCTTGTTTTTCTTATATGTAATTTATCACAATTGGAGTATTGATTTTGCAAATTCCAGCTTCTTTGTCTTGTGGTATAGAGTTTTTTAATCTACTTCAAAGTAATTTCTCGGTGCTAAATTTGTTCTACGTGGCTAGGCTAATGTTGTGCTTCAATTTTCTTCAATCTGTAAGACTTTGGATGAGGAACAGACAGGATAATTAAAAATATCATCCAGAATATGAATATATAATAAACACAGCCAAAAGCAATGGTTTCAATAGAGGAACAATCAACAAGAAAATCACAAAATTTATTCAAATATGTCACAAATCTCATCCAGGATGAAAAGCAATTGAAATTCAGAGATTCACATATCATCCAAAAAAATATTTTACACATTTAAGAAGATTTTTATGAACCACAACACTAATCTAGCCCCATAGCATAAATTTAGTATACAGAAATTTCTTTGTAGTAGATTAAAAGACTCTACCACAAAACAGAAAAGCTGAAATTTACAAATAAGTCACTCTGATTATGATAAAGTATGTATAGGAAAACTAAAAAGAAATCTGGAAACCAGACTAAAAGAACATATGAGATCACAAAAGTGAATCGAGAAGATATGGACACACTGCTTCACTCACACTGTTTTCGGGTCGAGTCCAGCTGATGATAAGAGCAAACGCTCTTGAAACATGTTCTGTGGAAAAACAGTGTGAGTGAAGCATCTTCTTGATTCACTTTTGTGCTAAGTTGTGCTTCACTGTCTCTACGCTTCTTTCAGTTTTATACTTTGAACATATGAGATATTTAAATGGATAAATCTGCAATTTCATACCATTTCTGGATGACCAACCATAACATCAAATTGAACATTACACTATTCAAACTGACCAGTCACGCAGGAAAATTGGACACATGGAAAAAGATATTCATTTTGAAACACAAACGACATTAATGAATTTTGATTTACCACCACCAAGTACCTTCTGGTGGGCGCCGGGGTAGTGCAGTGGTTTCGTTCGCAACTCGTGCTGAGAGTCCGAGTTTGATTCCCGGCTCTGAGGTAGCGATTTTAAGTTGGCCCTATCTGCGCCTTCACCTTTGTCTACCACATGTGAAGTGTCCCCTATGCCCATCGTGGTTCAGAGTCTATGGTATAAGCTATAGGTCCTCTCGCCTTACCGTCATCTTCACTATCACCTTACCATTGGAGGTAATGGACACCGTCCTATGGGTGCCTCCACATGAGAAAAGGTGTCAGGTCATCACATGGTGGGGCAAGGTTACCCCGAAGACCAAGGTTACCAGGTGGGGAGTGTTGGAACACTCACAGTAGCCTCTGGAAGTATATTTCACCACTATTATAGACAACCAGCAAAAAAGAAACAACAACACGGGTCAGTCGGACATGTTCACTTCGTGAAACCTGTTAACAAAGATTAAAAAAAAAATGATGTTAGTGTTACTAGTACTGACACATTGTAAGTAAATACATCTTAACATGTCACTGTTTCTAGCTTCTTCCTTGTATAAATATAATATAAATAAGGAGGATTTTTGTTTTGGGGCAAAAGACTGCTGAACTCTTAATGTGCATCATGTTTCCACAGTCACAAAATGCTGTTCATAGCAAATTTTGTAAAATAAATATTCACTACTTACTCATATGTGTATTTACCCATCTACCAGTATTAAGTGAGTAAAAAGTGTCTATCGTTTCATTGTTCCACTTTTAATCTAGGCAAAAATAGGCATAGCTGTAAGCATGTTCATGCTCAACATAATTTATGGCCATATTCAGTAAGAAGTTTGCCTAATAACTCAACACAATATAATTTATTATTATGATTATTATTATTAGTAGTAGTAGTAGTAGTAGTAGTAGTAGTAGTAGATTTATTTGCTGATTTTTTCTTAAGTAGCCACAAGTGCATCCTCCGGTACAGCAGTTGCCAGCATCACCACCAACATTCTGATCTACTCTGCCACAATATAGCCATGCTGATGGGTTGACAGGCAGGAGGTACGGAAACAATAGGTTATGTTAAACTTGTGTGTGTTTCTGCTACTGTGTGAGCTACTTTAAGCCAGAACCCATCAAGGGATACGTCCTGTGGTGTGGTTTAATTTAAACACCCCAGAGTTGTTTTGTTTTGTATTAGGGGTGTGTCAAACTCACTGTATAGCCTTTAATACGTAAAAGCTGAAGCTTTTGACATCGAAGTAATACAAATATTACAATAAAATATAATAATGTGCGACAAACTTCACTTATCTGTTGAAAAAATGATAAATTCTTCCAAAGGACTAGTTTTGCAATATAGTAGAGTCTCAGTTATCCAACCTTCAGCAATCCAACATTCCATATTTTCCGACACATATTAATAAAAAGCATATTTCTCAAATAACAATCACTTACTAAAATTTTTATTTTGTAGTTCACCAGTTTCTGTGACCATCTGTGCAGACGTTGCACTAAATTCTGTGACAGCCTGTGCAGAGTGTTTACAGTACTCTCACCAGTGTTTGTTCAGCAGGATGTGCATCTTCGAATCTTTGAACCTTTAGTGGGTGTGCAGTCATAGCTTGGGTGCGGACAATATTGTTTTCATTTCCTGTGAGTACAATATAGCAAGTGAAAGAAAGTTAGTGCTTGTTTCCATGGAAGACAAGTTGACGGCTGTAAAGAGACTGGACAAAGGGGAAACTCTTAAAAAGTGGGTACAGATTATGGTGTTGGGCGTGTTACAGTGGGGGATTGGAGAAAAACCGAGAGAAAAGAAATTTAAAAGTGGTGTGCTATCAGAGCAACAAATGATGCACTAAAATACAGGAACACAATGAAACAATTCGCAAAGCACTGTTTGTTTGGTTCACTCAAAAGCAACAAAGGGATCTACTAATAACATACCTCATCCTGCAAGAGAAGGTGCTGTATTTCCAGAAAGTATTCAAAGAAGGAAATCCTAATTTTACTGCCGGTGTTAGGTGGTTCGGTCATTGCAAGAAACAGTACGGTAATAGGTAGCTTAATATCTGTGGTGAAAAACTGTCTGCTAAATCTGACAATGTTTTGAAATTTAAAAAGGAATTCTAAGAATTAATTCTTGCTGAAGGATTAACCGATGATCAGATTTTCAATTATGACAAAACTGGACTGAATTTCAAGATGCTACTATCTAAAACTCTTGCGGCCTGAGCAGTGGTGTTTGCCCCTGGCTACAAGCGTAGTAAGGAAAGGGTATTATTCTTGCCAGCATTACAGGGAACTTCAAAGCTAAATTGCTAATGATTAGTAAATCTAGAAGACCTAGAACATTTAAAAACATTTCTGTTAATGCTCTACCGGTGCATTACACAACCAGGATTCTGCCTGGATATCTGCTGCACAGTTTGTGCCATCTATGTAGAGAAGTTTCTAGCTTCCAACAACATCCCAATGAAAGCTCTCCTTCTACTGGACAGTACTCCATCACACCCAAGTGTAGAAGAACTTAGAAGTGGTGATATCAAGGTCTTGTTTCTAACACCTAAGGTGACATCATTGTGCCAGCCAATGGACCAAGGTGTGCTGGAAACATTGGACAGAAAATATTAGCAACAACTCCTTTTGTCCCTAATAGATGAAATGGACAATGGCAAGGACATGATGGAAAAGTTAAGATCTATAAACATGAAAGACATTGTATTCTGGGTGGCTCAGGCTTGGGAAGAAATCGAAATTACATTACCGAAGTCTTGAAACATACATAAGGTAATGAAGAAAATAAAGAAGACAAGAAAGACATGGTGAGTTTGTTCCCTTGCTGAACCACATTCTTGGCTGTGAGGGCGCTACCACTCAAGATGCGAGTAGCTAGTTGGTGTGCAGAAGATCAACAGTTTGAACTCACAGACTTTGATATTGTTAATTTCGTGAATGGTAATGACAATGAGGAAGCTGAATGGGAAATTGAAGAACAAAATGAGAAGAAGATGAGTCACGCTGAAGGTTTAAGTGCTTTAGAGAGGGCATTAAGAATGTGGAGCAACAGCTGGAGGCAAGTGCAACAGAGGTATTGGTGTTTCGTCAATGGCAAAATCTCGCAGCAAGGAAACGACATTCAGCAGGCAGGCAGACTTCATTGAAAAGTTTCTTTTCTTAAGACATTTGCAGCTTCTTGTTCAATATTGCATGTAGAATTGTTTTGATTATTCAGCAAATACTGCAAAACCAACATCTCTTTAAATAATACAGTATAGATACCATGTTTTACTCCAGTTTCCAACTTATTTTGTATTATCCGACATTTTCTTTTATCTGACCTTGTCCAGGGCCAGTTTAGGTTGGATAATTGAGACTTTGCTGTATACCTATTGCATCCTCAGCTTTGCTTACTATTCTTTTTTTTTTCCATGGTTACTGCTGCTAGATGATGAACTGTTTACTACTGGAAACAAAACAAATTTATGTATGGAATCAATTGCTGGTATTTCAAAATTCATCACACAATTTCTATTTTCAATTTCTGTATAATATATCAGTCCATTTAATTGTTTTAATAATTTAACTTCTGAACTTATTTCATGATTAAATGACCAAAAATGATCTACCAGAGCTGATTTATCAATCTGTTTATATTTAACCACATGCCAGTAATCACAGGTTAATAAACAATAAATAAAGCTGAGGATGCAATATATGGTGAGATTAGTCATTTGGAAGAATTTATAATTTTTTCAACAGATAAGTGAAGTTTGTAACGAATGATTATATTTTATTGTAATTACTTCCCTTGTTATATTTGAGGTTATCCAAGGAGGTATTTTCTTTGCAGATGCTTTTATAAAATCTTTTACCCAAAAGGAATCTATCGAAATTTCAGGGAAAGTTAGAACAGTGAGATTCCCTGATTATCAATGTTTGCTGATGCAGTTTTACATTTGGATACTGAGATTAGGCTACAAAAAAGCAAGGTATGAATTTAAAAAATTATTAAACTATATAATATGACAATTTCAAGTTAAAAAAATGAAGGTAATGGCACAGTGAATACCCGATAAGAACATAACTTTTAATTGGGAATAATAAGTTTAAACAAGTGTCACATATTAAGTACTTTGGATGTGATTTCAGTTATGAAGTAGATCAAGATGTGAGTCAGAAAACTGATAAATTTGAAGCAATAAATTGCATAATTCAAACAATATTAGAATTAAAAACAAAAAGAGATCCACAATTAAAGTTTTATTTGCTCTTGATATTTGGCAGCAAGACATGGGCATTAAGAAGGAAGGATTCTTATTGAGAGAATCACAAACATGTAGTTTCATTAAGGTGTGGATTATGAACATTAAGTGTGTAATGTACCTCTAAAAACTCTAAACTACGTGAGCTGGATAGCTGCTAGATAGAAGAATTTAGAAATGCATGTTATGTTTGTTCACTTTTTGTTTTACATTTAACAGACAAATTTCAGCTAAACATCTCTTAAATTTAATGTGATTTTACATTTTTACCCCTTACGAAATGACACTTTTTGCATAACTTTGATATTCAGGTTTAACCAGAAACACATGTTTAAAAAAAATGTATGAATATAAATACAAAATATTTTGAAAAGCATCTCCATGTATATGGTGTGTGAGTTTCTGTCTATCCCTATCTGTGAACAGCAAAAAGTGTGAATCTTTTGTACTTGGGCACATCAGCATCTGGGCACAAGGCAAAACCATTAGCAATTGGGCACATGGATCACGCAATCAGAAAACCATTTTCAGGTACTGGGAATAAGGAGAGGCACATAAATCAAAGTATTCACTTTCATGCTTATTATTTTACGGAAATATTTTTGATTATTATTACTATTATTATAATAATTATTTAATAATTAGAAGAATCATAACTATGGCAATGATTCAGTGCTACAGTATCCTTACGTAACGTTGGTATTTTCAACAATAGCATGCGGTGGATGTTGGCAACGCTCAACCTATAACATCATGTCCATCATATTCGTACGCCGTGAAACTGCATCCTTACGCGGATATCTTTAATTAGCACCATATGAAAAAATAATTGTTTCCGGAATGGTGGGTTGAGACAGTAATATGAGTGTAACATTTATTAATTAGGACTGCAAATGGCGACACTGTTCCTTATGAACAGCAGCATTGCCAGACCCTCACCGCGCACCATCCTATAATAGCCGTCGGATCGAACCATCGACCCAACCCTCCACCCCGACCCGACATTTAGCTCTTTCGCAGCGCCGGAGCGTCTGCGCGTTGCCTTGCGTCTGCGCAATCAACCTCACCTACAGTTCAGCTCCCCTCCATAACGATTGCATTTCATGTGAGGGGGAAGCGCTCTGTTGCCAGTTCTTTAGCGCGAATTTCAAGCAGAGGAACAATGCCTATTATAAATATTTCACGTACCAGTAGCCATGTTATTATAATAGCGATAATAAAAGGATTTAAGAACACTAAAAATTAAAATAGCAAACAAACTTCACCAGCGCAATCATCAAAAGCAAATGTAGCCACATGGTCCATACAAATGTAAAGTGGCAACATGGTGTTGGGGTCGAAAGCAACGCCTAGCAGCGACATTGCTGATTGGCGCTAGCAGACAGTTTAACTTCCTGATCATGTCACCGGATGTAAGGACTCCCAGAACTACCAACAGAAGCAGTTAGCGCGCACAAAAGGTGTGAAAGAAATATTCGAATAGAGTGGTGCTGTAATGAGTATCTTGCAAAATAGTGAAATTTAAAGTTGAATTTCAATGTTTTAAAGCTAATACATAGTCCTATGTTTTCAGTCTAAGGATAGTTGTATGTGGATATGTTTTTCAATTGCTCATTACTGTATGTTGGTATTATGAACCTTCCCCCTCTACCTCATGCAACCACAAAACGTCAGAGCCGGAAATTCAACCGCCGTCTTGTAGACCAGTTCCACGTCGGTCTTTCTATTGTGTAGTAGTCATCATCACTGGCTTGGGTCTTTTGTGTTTTGTCTAGCAGTCGGCTTCTGCATAGTGGTAATTTCTGTGCCATTTTCCGACTCCACTACACGGATAAATCAACTACCCATTTCTCCACAACTGCCGTGGCATCGGCGATAACATAACCATTCGCCCACGCACCCATGGCCTGCAGTACCGCCAGCAGTATTTCAACCTGCCAACATCAACCTCAACATAACGGACAGGAGCAGCCCTTAAACTTACGACGCAGTTTGCAGTCTTGAAACCTCCAAGCGGAACTCTGGTCGACACATTATGCAGTTCAACGGGTAAACGACACTGGAAGTACAGCAAGGCCAGACAACCCGTTTTCTACTGCTTTGGGTTAGCATAAGTTTCTCAGCTTCCGTGGTAATCTGCTGCAGTCAATATTGTTACTGGAATACCAACCAGTGGTTGGCGCCGTGGGAGACCATGCTTGCTGCCGGAAATATTGGTACTGGAATAGAGGAAATCTGGCTCTGTATATAGTGTAGTGATCCGCAACATTCAAGGTGTGGGAAATTCGAAGTGCAGCCCTCAAAAATACAAGATGCAGAACTTTCTCGATAAAAGTAGGTATGCAGCCACGCTCAGCAGCGCCCGACAGCACGCTTTTACAGCGCAAGCACCTTCGCGTGCAACTCCGGCTTACACAACGAGCTATCCAACAGAGGGTCCATCGGTCGGACCCCAGAAGTTTTGCTATATGATTCCGACCAACGAAAATATCGAAAGTGTAAAAAGTAAAGTGTGCGTGTGTGTGATTGCGTATGAAAGTGCGGTGCATACATGGTGTGCCCATGAGTGTGTGTGTGTGTTTGTGTGCAACTGTCCATATGTAAATAAACCCGAGTAGTTTAGGACCCAAAGGAACAAAGACTGAACTTCATAAAGCTGTTCTCGGAGCGCCCAAAGTGGATCGCTGTATGAGATATGTGCAAAATAACCATGTCAATATCAAAAGTCAAAATTATAATTAAATGACATTGTAGAGCCTTTAAGCCGGTCCCATGTGCCGGCACCAGGTAACTTTAAGTTAAATAAAAAGCCTGTAAGTAAACCTGCTGGACCCCAATAGCTTCACCAATCCTACCAACAATACCTGATATGCCCATTTTCTGTTTTGGATAAAATGACGGTAGAAAATCCAAAATTGTGGTGTAGATGGCGGATCCAGTATATACATCCTCACTTGAACCAACATTTGATTGTGTGTAGAACACCTCAATATTATCAATCTATAGAGGCACTCCTGAAAATAAACTTCTTTGGCTGAAATTTTAAATGTTCAGATAATGTCGTGCCACAATTTTTACAACCATTTGTTACATTTTACTTCCAATTTGTACATTACTAATTTGCACCCTTCTACCTTGACAAGGCTTTAAATAGAGGGAAATATAAATATTTTTAAGATAGCATATTTTGGTCACTTGTGTATAAAATGTAAATTAGATTAGCAAACGTAAACCGACATAAACGTTCTCTCCATTTATTAATTTCAAATCTAAGTTGTGAAACAGCTCTCCATGATGTTAAAAACAAAAAGATTATAGTGTCCTAAAAAGTGAAAAATCCTGTAAGATGAATGTTTTAATGGTTGCAGTTGTTTAAAGTTTTCTTGACGTCAGTGTTTCTTGCTTAAACATTTTGCTGTATATTTTTGAGGGTATAACTCAAATTATAATGAATAGTTTTCTAGTCAAAAAGACCATGCAAAATTGAATGGTACACAGTGCAAGAGAGCTCAATACCAAAATTAATTTTTCAAGATGATTACAAAGCATAATGCTTAATTACTGTAATACTTTATTTCGAAGCTTCATTTTTGGGAAACACTTCGTTAACCTGTTAGATATGTTCTTCTAAGACAACATTTAAGCCCATATGTACCTTTGGATCATGAAGTTTAAAAAATTAGCAGATGGTTAGCTTTTAAATGTGTTTTCCTTGCAAAAGTGGTAACTCCAAACACAAATATTGATCTACATATTCACACAATACTATTAACAGAAAATGACAGTTATGTGAGAAATAATAGTGACAGAAAATACAAGATCCATGTTCTAAAATAGGATGTGTACCATATTTTAGTGATTGATCATTTAAAGCAGCTAAATCACAAGATAAATTTCTGTAAAATCTTTGATGCTATTCTACATCTAAATATTTCATGATGTACATCAGATCACATTTCTTATCAATTGTTACTCTATTGTTCAGTCCACTTAGATGATGGTCAGCCATTCTCAGGTAATTTACAGTAAAACATTTTCTGAGAACTGATACCTGTTTCTATGAACTGGCCACATGAAACATATCTGTAATAAAATCTGAACCAAGGAGTCTGAACTTTAGGAATTAGCATAGGAACAAAAGAGTAGTTGCAAAGTGTACATAAACCTGTATTTATAGCAGTTATGAGTGAGGTAATACTATTTTGCGCTCCATTAGCAGCTCCTAATCAATGTCTTTGTTTGAATTTATTCATTATTTCATGTTTCTAGATAACTGACCCCTACTTATGCTTCATCTTTATAGCGACATCTTCACAAATTACTGCAAGCAGTTTTCGTAAAGCACTTTAAACTCTTAAAACCTAATCTTTATACTCGTTTTAACTGTGGGGGGAATACCAATAATTATCAGTGGATTATGAAGGATTGATTGTTCCTTTGCCTAAAGATATAGTAGCATAAGTACATGTACATACCTAAGAAAAAATAGCAGAAGTATAAAGGTATTCTCTTCTTGCTTTAGTACATCAACTTGTGAATACAGAAGACTGCAAACTAATTAGCAGTTATATTATAGTAGGCAAGGCTATAGGTCCAAAAGATGAATAAGGAGTAAATATTTCTATTTGAAAAACATGCTATACTCATTAAGGGATTTTGTGTAATTTACGTCCTCCAACGTTAAGTCATATCGGACAATGAATGGAATGGGTGAAATGATGCTCAAATGAGCCCAAGATCCATGGAGCTTTGAGTTACCCGACATTCAACGTTTAGGATAAGGGAAAATCATGGAAAAACCTTATCCAGGTAACTCACCCTGACTGAGATTCGAACTCGGGACCTCTTGAACGTGAAGCAGACATGGTACCGTCTACGCTACCGAGGCGGGCGACTCATTAACTCTGATAGCAGTTCTTCACTTTACTAATGCATGTAAATATTTTCATGCCATTGTTTGCAATCCTTTTAATACTGCTTATCTAAACATTTACAATTTTATGGTTGCTTAGAAAGAATTTAAGACGTGGGTTTCCTAATTTCACAACTACAGTACAAACTGGAAGCATAAATACAGACAGGAGAATTGAACTATCTAACAGGAATAAGCAAGTGTATATATGTAAAGCCCAGAATAATTATAAACCAGCGGTATTGCCATTGTTGGTTTACATTGAACTGATTTGCTATGCCTTTAGTTCAAAATTTAAGTTGCAAAATCACATAGAAGTATTAAACAAATTTCTAGCAATCAGCAAATGTAAAGCCTTCAAAATTAGAACAAGGAATTTTTTTTAAATTATTTGCTGATTGTCAGTGTTATTAAATTTATTTAGTTAAACATTTACACCATGCCAGTAAGAGTCCTCAATGTACAATTGTGAATTTATTGATCAAATCATTAGAGCTATTTTTTCAGAAACAAAACAAATGTTTTCCTTGCAAGTGTTATTTTGGAGCAGGTGTTTTTTCTCATACAAATTTTATAGAATATGTAACTTGAATCACAAAGTTGGTGTTCAATAGAAATTTCTCTGTAGACATACACACTTAGTACACATAACCTTGAGGTTACCGTAATAATAATATATTTGATGATGATGCATTTAGCAAAAGGCCCACTGTTTATGAACTGCATAAACAAATACTCGTGGTCTTCTGTTACCAGGAATGTGTCACAAAAGTTTTCCAGGAAATTCCTAAACCCAACCTGCTGTTCCACTATAACTTATTCCTTTATCTGTTGCTCTTAATGAAAGCATTATCTATTCTGATTAAAATACCTTAAGTTATATGCAGGACTAACGAAACAGATATGTTGCATAACTTTTGCACAGCATAGTTCTTTGTGTTTATAAAATTATCAAATTTTCTTCATCTCCAGAATATTCTTGTGTCAATTATTTCCATTCCTGAGTAATTGAACAAATGCCTTAAATAATTTTGGAAAAAAAAATTACACAGAGGATGACAGAAGTATTCAAATAATATAACATGTAACATTGCACATACTATAATATTTATATACAAATATAACCATTTTTAACTTAAAACTTCACTTATAAGAAATGATAATTTTCCTATAATTTCTCTGGGATCGCGGTGTCATGTAAAACGCTTACACATCCTCAGCCGGAAACAGCAAAGCTGTCGCCATAACGATGACAACGTAGTTTATCTGTGGACTGAGGACACAAGTGGTTTGTTTGCGAAATCAATTTCCATTTGAAAAGAAGTATCAACACCAATTTCTTAAGATAAATGAAGTCTGAGTGGCAAATATTTTTCTTTGTATAATATTTATTGCTTCACTGTAGCTAGCTTCATTTTCTACGTAATCACATCACATTTCTTATCAATTATTACTCTATTGTTCAGTCCACTTAGATGATGGTCAGCCATTCTCAGGTAATTTACAGTAAAACTTTTTCTGAGAACTGATACCTGTTGCTATGAACTGGCCACATTAAACATATCTGTAATAAAAACTGAACCAAGGAGTCTGAACTTTACACATATTCAAGATGGAGAAGTTATTTTCAGATTCTTGGTAGTAATGTACTAATCTGATCTATCCTAGAAGTTAAAGAAGCTACTTTTTTCCTAATCCAGAATGGTTAAGGGATTGTTCGCCTTGGGTCTTTAGGAACAAAAGAGTAATTAGTTGCAAAGTGTAGATAAATCTGTATTTATTAGTGGTGCTTTTATAGCACCTATGATTGAGGTATTAATATTTTGCTCTCCATTAGCAGCTCCTAATCGATGTCTTTGTTTGAATTTATTCATTATTTCATGTTTCTAGATAACTGACACCTACTTATGTATCATCTTTATAGCGACATCTTCACAAATTACTGCAAGCAGTTTTCGTAAAGCACTTTAAACTCTTAAAACCTAATCTTTATACTCTTTTTAACTGTGGGGAGAATACCAATAATTATCAGTGGATTATGAAAGATTAATTGTTCCTTTGCCTAAAGATATAGTAGCATAAGTACATGTACATACCTAAGAAAAAATAGCAGAAGTATAAAGGTATTCTCTTCCTGCTTTAGTACATCAACTTCTGAATACAGAAGACAGCAAACTAATTAGCAATAATATAAGGCTATAGGTCCAAATGATGAATAAGGAGTAAATATTTCTATTTGATGGATAATTGCAAGAAAACAGGCTATGCTTATTACGTCCGATAGTAATTCTTCCCATAACTAATGCATGTAAATATTTTCATGCCATTGTTTGCAACCCCTTTAATACTGCATATCTAAACACTTACAATTTTATGATTGCTTAGAAAGAATTTCAGACGGTGGTTTCCAGATTTCACAACTACAGTACAAACTGGAAGCATAAATACAGACAGGAGAATTGAACTATCTAACAGGAATAAGCAAGTGTAAATATGTAAAGCCCAGAAAAATTATAAACCAGAGGTATTGCCATTGTTGGATTATATTGAACGTATTTGCGATGCCTTTAGTTCAAAATTTAAGGTACACAATCAAATAGAAGCATTAAACAAATTACCAGTAATAAGCAATGCAAGGCGTTAAAAAACTGAGAACAAGCAATTTTTTAAATTTTTGCTGATTCTCAATGTTATTAAATTTAGTCAAGAAACATTTGCACCATATCAGTTAAGAGTCCTCAGTGTACAATTGTGAATTTATTGAACATATAGTCTGCTGATCAAATCATTAGAGCTATCTTTTTAGAATTATATACCAAGTAACATTTTGCTTGCAAGTGTTATTTTAGAGCAGATGTTTTTTCTCATAAAATTTTATAGGATATTTAACTTGAATTACAAAGTTGGTGTTTAATAGAAATTTCTCTGTACTCATACATGTACAATGTGGGGCATGTTTACTTTCTATAATATCTGCTTACCTGAAGGAAGTCGAGAAGGAGCTGCATTCCACAGAAGAAAAATCAATTCCAGGAGTTTTTTGGAAGTATGACCTTGAGGATTGTAGCAGGATTTTATGCAAAAAGGCATGAGGGATGGTAAATGATTAATTACTTTCACCTTTGGTGATGATCTTGAAGGTTTCTGGTAGATTTGTTCAAAATTCCTCAGCTGCTCAGTTAGGGTGTAGTTGCAGAGGAGAGAGAATGCAAGATGATATGCAATTAAAATCAGACAATTCTCCTTTCCTCCTTAAATTGTTATTTCATTTGTAGATAAATTATTTTTTAAGCATTCTTTTTAACATTGAACAAATAAATGTATTTATCAACTTTAACATTACTTGTTCTTGCAACTTTGGAAGATGCTTTTACAAAATATCATGCACTGCAATGTTTCTGCGAACACGCATCGGAACTGTTAGGAATCTAATTGCAGAAGAAAGATGCTAGCTGCAGTCAATTTTCTGCTATTACTCCTGTTGTTGCTATGGCAAATCGTCTTTCTGTTGGCCCATGTCATATGTCTTTTGCGTAAATTTCATAGCCAGATATAATATTTTACAATTTTGTTAGTTAGTTCTCAAACCATTTAACACTTGAACTAAACTGTATATATAATTTCTAATAACATTGTTGTTATTAAAATTATTGCCAAAATTGAGTTCACTAAATCCATAAATAATTTTGAGTGAATTATCTAAAATAACGGTTTCAGGGTTCCTTAATAATAATTTACTCAATGATGACGATGATGATGCATTTCACAAAGGATCCCCTATTTGTGAACTGCATAAACAAATAGCCATGGTCTTCTGTTACAAGAATGTGACACAAAGGTTTTCCAGAATACTCGTAACCCCAACCTGCCATTCCACTATAACTTATTCTTTTTATCTCTCTCTCTCTCTCTCTCTCTCTCTCTCTCTTAATGAAACCACTATCTATTCTGATTAAAATACTTTGAGTTACATGCAGGACAAAATAAACATATGTTGGATATCTTTTGCATAGCCTAATTCTTTATTAGTGTTTATAAAATTAGCAAATTTTCTTCATTCATCTCCAGAGTATTCTTGTGTGAATTATTGCCATTCCTAAGTATTTAATTGAAGATATGGCTTTAATAATTTTGGAATATATATATTAAATTTAAACGGAATTGATTAATGACACTAAACAACACTTATTTTTAAATTTTTCCGGAACATGTTTCACAGACTTTGCCTCTAACTTCAACCGGCCATCGGCTTTAGGGAGTTAGCTTAAACAGTTAATTATCTGTCAAATTTCATAATCTTTTGCTTGTTCTACCACGTACCAAGCAGAAGAAGATGGCATGCCACTTCTTGCGTTACCTTAGTATTGATACTATACCAGGAATATGCATTTAGAAAATATTGAAAAAGGCTCAGCATACTCAGGTGTGGTTTATGCTGTGTGTATGAACTGCATAAACCCAAAGGCAAAATATTCAATTAAATAACAACCAAGATGTCTAAGTTGAACCTCTTTTAAGAAAGCAATAAGTAGATGTTCAAGTATATCTCATCATCCCAACTACTGTTCACCTACATGAAGGATGTTTAAAAATATTTGTCTTCTCAAAACTACTTCTAAAGTTTTTAAGATATTTTCAGGGTATATTTAAAACATTCTTATACTAGCCTCAAATCATTTTCATTTGGATATATTTTGCATAACTGGTAAACTCTAAAAGGAAATAAAATTTGCTAAACAAAAATGTAGTTGTCATTAAAGCACACAATTGGTTAAAGCATTTTTCTTTGTAGAGACAACATTTTTCCGGCTATCCTTGTTACTGATTTGAATTTTAAAGTGTTTATACTTTCTTCAAACAGGAAAATATCTGTTTTTCATTGTTTCCTGGCCATACCAGGGAAATAAAATATAAAGGTATCACACAGCGACCAACTTTTAAATGACTTCATTGTACTCTCGTATAGAAAAGTTGGCCGCAACCCTACAGCACACTAAGTAGTAGAGTAAGGTCAAATGAAGTTAGCAAAAGACGCTGTTTTTGCTCCTTTATGTGCAGTTATCGAGGCCTCATGGGACACACCCTAACGCTGGTTTTGATTTCCCTTTGCTACCCAGCGGTCTGATGGATTCGGCAAAGAGGGGAGCGGTACAGCTATCCTCCTAAACATAATACCTACACGTAACACCCTTCCTACACTACACCACCTGGTGGTACGTTCCATCTGACTAGTAATTGGTGGCTTTGACACCATGGTGAAAGCAGCATATGACCCGCTAGACCATCACCTCTTTGACACTATTTTATACCACAGTTCTCAACCTTCAACCAAAATGCTCAGTGCTTGTTTGCAGCAAAAGTACTCCCTCGACACTTGGAAATAGGCCAAGGTAATAAAGTTCACGAAGCATGGGAAATGCGTAAGTTAATCTCAAAATTATCGTCCGTCAGTCTCAGGTCTACTATTGGTAAATTGCTCGAAAAATAATACTTTTAACTCCAGTAACAAGTTTTGGCATGTGACGACTATACAAGTCCACAATTTGGCTTTTGAAAACGTTATTCAACAGAACTAAATGTGTTAAGATTAGCTGATGACGTCATGGAGAAAATAACCATTGGAGCTCTAACGATAGATCTATCTTTTGACGTAGAAGGCGCATTTGATAGGTTTTCGCATAACTGGCTTCTTTATAAACTGCATGGAGAGCTTCCGGACTTGAAGCTCTACTGCTGCTCAATATTTGTTTAGAAACTCGGCACTTCTACGTCCAGGTGGAGTCTCCTCCTGGAAGAGGTTCATCAGGCTGGCGTACCACAAGGGGCTATCACGTCCACGCTCCTTTATACATAGTTTACAAGCGACTTACTCGTGGACGCCAGATGCATTGTCGCCACATAAGCCGAGGACACCTCAATCGGCCGCGCCGTGGCTCACTGGTTAGACCGTTTGGCTCTCACCAAGGTGGCCCGGGTTCGATCCCAGGCGACCGCAAAGTGAGATTTGTGGTGGATAACACAGCGCTAGTGCGGGTTTTCTCCGGAATCTCCGGTTTCCCCCGCCATCTCATTTCACCGGTGCTCCATCTTCATCTCATGTATCATCAGTGTCATCGCCTGCGGTGCCGTATGTAGAAAAAGCGGGCGTTAAACACTACTACTACTACTACTACTACTACTACTACTACTACTACTACACACACACACACACACACACACACACACACACACACACACCCCTCAATCTACAACCAAGATAAAATTCCTTGTTTCTCCCTTGCAGAAATGCAACGGTATATTGACCGATTCCCTTCACGGCTTCATGACTGGAAAATAAAAGTTCATGTAAACAAATGACAGCTGCATATTCAAGGTTCTCTCGGGCTTCAAGCCGGGTGTAGATGTGGTGAGGTACCAACGCTTCTGGAACATTCATTGTTCCCGTCTTCGATATATGCTGCGGCAGCACAAGGTTGGCGGGCGGAGGGACAGCCTGTGGTGTGTTATGCGTGTAATTTTGAAGTTGGAATAGAAACATTAGGTGTACCTGTTGTGCTCGCAAATCCGTCCCCTTCAGCTGCCAAAGTGCGGGCGCTGCGGACCCTTAGCACTCGTGGTACCTCTGACGTTACTAGAGGAACCTTGGGCCGAACAGCCGAGCCCCTCCTTCGGGAGTTGTTCGGATTGGGATGGACTCGAGGGGGCAGTGTGTTCCCGAAACCCGTGGGGATCGGGTATGTCTTCGGACGGGGTTGAGGGAAGCCATTAATTCTCCCGGGTACTAGCCTGCAAAGCTAGTAGAAGGTGTGCTAGATCACCAGGCGGCCCCATCGAGGTTTTCGGTAGTCTTCACCTTGAGTGTTGACGCGCGTAAGTGGCGTATCCACTTCCATCCCGTCTTGAGTCCATAGGACCAAAAGGGGGGCTTGTTAGTCTCTAGGTCTTGCCCTATGGAAAGCCCCACGGAGGACACCGAGCGCCCTTTGGGACAGCTCGGATAACTCCCTGGTTGAAGGAGGCCCGGGTTCAGTTCCGGGTTCAGGACTAATGGGAGTAGAACCTCTGGGCTCAAACTGTTGTGCTCGCAAAGCATGCGGGGAAACCGGTACCGCTTTAGACGGCGTTCCTGAGGTTGGTAGTTCCCAGGGCGCTCTGATTGTGAGGTAAACTGTCGCAGAATTTTGTGAGTGAGTGTGTGGTGTTTTAGGGCCCGTCGACAACAAGGTCATTTGGGCCCGAAGTCAACACTAAGCAGAATTTTGTGGCCTGGTGCTTTTTTGTTTTGTTTCATAATTTACGTCCTCCAACGTTAAGCCATATCGGAGGATAAATGGAATGGGCGAAATGATGCTCAAATGAGTCCGGGGTCCACAGATCTTAGAGATACCCGACATTCGTCTTGCAGGATAATGGCAAACCCCGGGAGAAAACCTTATCCAGGTAAGTCACCCGGACCGAGATTCGAACTCGGGACCTCTTGAACGTGAAGCAGACACGCTACCACCATGCTACCAAGGCGGGCTGCCTGGTGCCTATTTACATCTTACACATATTGGAGAGATGAGGCTTCGTGAAGGTATCTCCGAGGAAATTATCGGCACACAGAATAGATAACCCGAAGACATCTATTATGTACACGCTGAAGCTGCAGCAGCTTGGAGCCTGCGGCTTTGCCCCAGAACTCACATGCGTAGATCATGATAGGAAGCATATGGGCCTGGAAAATACGTAACTTCAGGGGTATCGGCACCCATGGCCGCAGCATGGTGTACAAGCAAGCCGCAGCCCACACGCCCGATATGCGATAGCTCCTGGATGTGAGTCCAGAAAGTTAGGCCTCCGTCCAGTTTTACTCCCAGGTATGTGAGAGAATTCGTACACTCTTCTTTCGTCCAGAATATGTGTAGGAGGGGAGGTTGGCGGGAAAGTGGAGCTTCGTGAAAAGTAAGGTTTGGCTTTTCTGCGGATTCATGGACAATCGCCAAAGCCTGCACCAATCTTGGATGAAGCTTAAGTATCGCTGAATAGGGTTGAAGAATCTGCACGGCTGTTTATCTGTACTGTATAGCAACACGTCGTCAGCATATTGAGCAGTGATGACGTGCTACTTAGTTAGAACGTCCGCCACATTAACGTTGAAAAGCGTAGGGGATAACACAGAACTTTTGGGGACTCCGCCACTGATGGACCTTCTTGTGGATATCTTTGCCGCTATGGAAAGGGTGAAGAATCTATGTTCAAGGAAAGAGTGTAGTGGGTTTGTTGTGTGTAGGCAACCTTCGGGAAATGAGCTTGTGTAGTAGACCTGCATGCCAGGTGGTAGAGTAGGCCTTCTTGACATTCAGAGAAACCACCGCATGTACGCCCTGTCATGGAAACCCAGGGCAGAGGCTTCCGCCACGCACAACTCCTGTGAGGTTTAGTGCCCAGGACAAATACCAGACTGATGGAGAGGTATGGCTTCAACGTCATGCAGTAGTAAGGGAGACAAGCGGGCTAGAAACAGCCTCTCGAAGACCTGACAGGAGACTAATGGAATGTCAATTGGGTCGAAGACCGGGTCTTTCCCAGGCTTCAAAATGCATATCACCCGAGCTTCCCTCCACTGACGTGGAAAGTAAACCAGAGCGAGGCACATGTTGAATACACGTGCGCGAAGGAGTACGGACTTGAAGGGAAGGTAAGGAAGTATGACAGGAGTTAGCCCGTCAGGCCCGGAAGCCTTCTTGGGATTTAGATGCCGGAGTGCGCCCTGGAGCTCACTGTGACTAATTACATGGAGTCAATGTGTCTCAACAGGAGGACGTCGAATATATTGAGGTACCTCCTATGTAACACGGTCGAAGAAGGCTAGCTTCTGGTCCCATGGCCTCATGGTCCTCTCGAGTTAGTCAGAAAACACATTAGCTTTCCTTGGGGTTCGTAAGCCAGAACTTGCGTGACTTGAATAGGGGATGTTTGTGGTCCACCACAGTTCTGGAGTCTTTCTGCGACTCTCCATACGTCACATTCTCGAGGTGCAATCGAGATTTTGTCACCTCAGGCGCGCGTAGCTGGCTCGAGTAATCGGAGACGAATCTTTCGGCGCAAGCGCACAAGGTAAGCCCGATTATAGGACGTGCGTTGTCTCTGATCGAGCCTGTTGGTCGCCCAATGGCAGCGGATTAGAACATGGATGTCTAGAGAAAGGACATTGCAATGGAGAGGTGCTGGGCTGTGAACGGCAAAGTTCCGTACAATTCGCATCACAGTGGAGGTGTTGGATGAAATCATAGTCTCAAGGGTTGGAATGTCTGAGATATGTGACTTAGGAGGGGTGGAGTCATTTAGGCAGACCCATACGAGGTCCTAATTAACCTCAGGGTATTGAACCGGAAAATCATGACTGGCAACTCGCAGGTTAACCTCAGCAAAAACTGGATTGTGGTCAGAATGTAATGTGTTCAGTGAGGTGAGTGAAAGATGGAATGGAAAATGTTGATTATTGTGAAGTTATTGACAGAAGGACGGCTTTGAACACACGGGAAATGGGTGGGTTGCCAGGCACCATTTGCTCTAAGTTGAGGATCTGCATCTGCCATGCAAGTAATTCATCTACCTCTTCCATCTGTCCGTGGACCACCTTGCCACCGCGGATGCTTGGCATCTAGATCCCGGCCATAATGACGTTGGGATGTACGGCCAAGACGGAGAGATAATCGTCTACGAACTGTCTCTGAGTTGGATGATATGCAAGTACCTTCAGGACATCGTAGCACACAAGATTCACGCAGGTGGCCGTGGCTTCGAGGGCTTGAAGAGGTGGGAGCTAGAAAGTTTTGTGGACCACGCCTCTCCTAAAAATATCGACCTGCCGCCGCCACGACGACCCACACAGTCGACACTGGGGCAGTAATAACCTGTGATATGGAAGAGAGTATCGGTTCGGAGATGCTTCCAATATCAGTATAGAGCCCTAAGCAAATAATCTTGCGAAGTGCAGCTCATTGCGCTGGTCCACTATGCCACTCCGTTCCAAAACGCGAACCTAAAAGACGTCTGCGACGTTATTCGATCCGACTTTCTGGTCCGACTGTTCACAGTGGTCAGCAATGCAAGCCCATTCATGGCGATAACCATTCGGGTGGCTCGGTCGGTGGTGGAAAGAAATCTCACCAAGAGCTAACAGAGTCGTTGCTGCAGCCATCCCAGCAAGTCTGAGGCCGTTGTGGTGGAGAGAGAATTGGTAGTAGGTGGGGGTGTGGAGGTCATTTGGGGAGCCCGGGAGGAAGAAGAGCGCCTGGGCTATGGCCTAACATTTACCTGGTCGTCCCGCAGGAAACGAACCCGTTTGGGAGTACCACGCCGAATCTACGCCTCGGAATTTGACTCCTGCTTTCTGGCGGACGACGTCTTTGCGCCATTTGAGAAGAGGTATTGGAAGGCACCGGAGCTGTATGCGTATCTCGGGGTTGTGATTGCTGTTTCGCTCGTTGTGTCACAGGCAAATTCGCAGGCTTGCGTGCAACCTCCACAAAGGTGGGGACATGGTGCGCTGACTGTGATGAGCCAGAAGTAGCGGGCTGATCTGGTTCCTTGGGGACTGGAGTCTTCCTAGCTGGTGCTGTTGCTGGCGCCCGTCTAGAGTCTGCTGCGATCTTTCTGGCAGGGCAGATCCAATACAATGCAATGTGATCCTCCTTGCAGTTACTACACGTGGGCACGACCGTGATGGCACAGGGACAGCCCTCTTTGAGGTGATTACCATTGCACCTTAAGCAGCGCTGCCAGAAGTGACTGGAGTGGTTAAACCTCAGACACCTGAGACATTGAGGGAGAGAACTAGAACCCTTCGCTGGTTCTATATGAACGTGCAGGTAACAGATGGTGGTCACACCATCGATCTCAACCTCCGGATCTCCTGCGGGGCCGTATGTAGTAAAAGCGGGCGTTAAACACTACACATTTCATTTCATTTCAACCTCCGGATCACTAGCTCGCTCCACTATTACAAGGAACAGTGGAAAGGGTGGACTTTACTCCTTGGCAATCTGGAGTTGGCCTGATGAGTTGCTACACCACTTTTGGGGTGATGTCCCGGTGGATGAAGTCCGTCCTAATGGCATCAACGGAAGTGTTCGTTGGCAACCCGCGGATAACCCTGCATACATCACAGGGCATTTCTAGCTCAAAGGTGAGGTGGGGAATCCTTTTCTTAAGGTGCAGGAGGAAGATGGTATGATGCTCCACCGCTTTTGCGTCTAAGATGAAGCGGCTCTTGTTCCTCCGATTTGTGCATTCACTCAAGGGGGTCGGTATAACCTCCTTAAGGAAGCCGACACGCCCGGCAAAATCATCCACGATTATCGGAGGTACATACCTCTGCTGACCTCCATTCTGACCTTTGTCAAAATTGGTGGCACCCAGATGGCTCGACTGGCTACAGGGCATGCCCCCTGCAGCCTGTCTTGCTGCGCTCCTGGCTTTTCGTGAAGTTACCTCACGAAACTCCCCATGTCCCTCGCCATCCAACGACAGACAAGATAAGCTAAACTTCGGGCCATCCTCGTCCGCCGAGAAGCAGGATTAGTTGCAGGAGATAACAGGGGTCCTCCCGCTACGGATAGAAATTGAAGTGCAAATGCTGGCATGCTCATCTTCGGAGTCAGACTCCTTAATTTAGTCTACACGTGGAATAGGTTCCTATGAGACGTCCTGGTTGGTCGTCTTTTGGCTTTAGTACTTAGCTTGTAGTACTCTTGGCTGCTGTCCAATAGTACTACCTTGACAACTCCACCGTGGGATTGTTGGCGAGGTTTCCTCTTCCTAGTTGCAACAGTGGAGGTACTGGGTACGGCCGAATCGGCTGGCCCGTTTTGGGCTGAGCTTTTTTTTTTTTTTTTTTTTTTTTTTTTGCGTGTAATCTGCGTCCTCCAACATTTAGTCATATCAAACGATGAATGAAATGGGTGAAATGATGCTCAGTGTCCGGGGTCCATGGAGCTTAGAGTTACCCGACATTCGTCCTTCAGGATAAGGGAAAACCCTGGAAAAACCTTATCCAGATAACTCACCCTGACCGAGATTCGAACTCGGGACCTCTTGAACGTGAGACAGACATGCTACCATCTACGCTACCGAGGCGGGCTGGGCTGAGCTGGTGGAACGGGTAGGCGTAGGGCTAGGTTTGTCTTTCAGCATGTTTCTTGCCTAGGGTCAGACAAGTACTATTGCACAAGGTGCAGCGTATCACAACACGCGAACGTGCGCCCTTACTGTAAGCAGCAGGGGCTTAACAGCTTCCATCGGGTCGATGATTGGCGTATTAATACTTAGGTTCAGGTGTGTCTCGCAGATCGTGAGTTCGGATCACTCCACTTAAGCAAGCAAAAACGGCGTTTGGATGAGTAGAGCCAGACTGAAAGGTTCAATGCCATAGCCAGATTTGAACCACTGATTTCACGCTCTCCGTGTGGTTGCTCTAAACCACTGAGCTACTATGGCCAACATGCCGACATGGCATTCAATTCTCCAACTGACACGTATATTTCCTGGTAGACCACTAGGAGTTCTCATATGCTATTAGACACGCAACTTTTGTGGCCACTTACTATGCTGTAAGTACTTAAGTCCCAGGCTTCATAGTTAAACCACTATGTATTTTATGTAAATTGATGGATATAATTATTTCTTCCACACTAGCCGTGTGTAGACTAAGGCTTGTATGAGCAGATCCAGACTGAAAAATTCAATGCCATAGCCGGGATTTGAACCACTGGTCTCACGTTCTCCGCGCGGTTGCTTTAAACCACTGAGCTACTATGGCCAACATACCGACATGACATTACATTCTCCAACTGACTCGTATATTTCCCGGGAGACCAGAGGTTCTCATATGCTATGAGACACGTACCTTTAGTGGCGACTTACTATGTTCTAAGTACTTAAGTCCCAGGCTTCATAGTTAAAGCACTATGTTTTTTTAGGTAAACTGATTAGCGAGAGTTGGCATGTTGGCCATAGTAGCTTAGTGGTTTAGAGCAAGCACATGGACAGCGGGAAATCCATGGTTCAAATCCCGGCTATGACATTGAACTTTTCAGTCTGGCTGTACTCACCCAAACGCTGTTTTTGCTTCCTTAAGTGGAGTGATCCGGACTGATGATCTGCGAGACACACCTGAACGTAAGTATTAGTTTGTCGTTGCAAAGATACGCCACTCATCGGTCCGAAGGAAGCAACCGGCAGGGGAGGACGCTATAGATATAAAAATTGTCGCTCCATTAGTCTCCTCACTACTATTGGTGAATTGCTCGAAAAGTAATACTTTTTCGATTGCAAAAACGAGTTTCAGCGCTTGATGACCTTTCGAATTCACAATTTGGCTTTCGAAAAGGACATCTAACTGATTCTTTAGCATTAGTTGATGCTGAGTTGCTTTAAGCAGATTATTCATATCATGGAAACCTGAGGTGTTCCAAACAGCCTTCTATTTTGAAAACAACATGCAAGGCCAGCAATAAAATTTCAGTGTTTTCTAGCAACAACATAATCATTTAATTTTTTTTGTAAGGCTAATTTGAAGTGGTGTACGCATCGTTTTGTCTCGGTTTTCACATTAGTTAACTCGGTCTAGCTCCCGAAATTAAGGCCATCTTTTCTTCCCGCTTAAGAGTTGTTTGGTTGTTTCTAACACGCAGTAGCATGTCCCTCGCTCTCGTCAGTTTCCATCCTTGTCACTAAATGACTCACAGAGTGCAGCTGTCTCTCAGCGTGGAGAATTGAAGATTCGTCATGCATTCCATGCGCAATCAGTGGCGTACAGTGATCTGTTTATACTATGACAATTATGCTTAAGAGAGAAAATAATTACATAAAATTATTGATATTTACTTAAGGTACATGAGGTATAAAAATGAGGTCCCAAATGACGATAAAAAATTATGAAAACAATTACAAAATGTTTTTCACACTAGAAACTGCACTTTATAAGTAGTACCCGATTGGAATGAACAGACACATTTCATTATCCGAGGCTATATGAAAAATTACAACATCCGGTTCGGAACAGATCATCTGCAGGCATATGTGAGCTATCTCCATGCCGTGCTATCTAATAAATTTATCGCATAACGTCATATTACAATATATGCTGCATCCAAAATACGTTATCACATTCATAAAACCGTTGAAATGGAATTTTAAACTATAATTATTATTCTGGAAAATTAAAAAAAAAAAAAAAACTTTTATTGAAGAGAATGAATCATTCCCTTCGTTCCATTTGCCTACGGTCTCTGATGTACAGTAATTTGAATAGTCAAATTTGAATAATCATCACCGAAATTCGACATTTGTAGTGCATATTTGAGCGTATATTCCTGCAATTTTAATGCATATTTGCATGCACATTTTCAGGTTTTTATTGCATACATTTGCTAACACTACTTCTAATCACATTACTATTACATTACTGCTGGTATTAGCCTTCTTATGCTGTTATAGGAGTTAACAGGAATTAACTTACTGTTTAACCTTTGAGATAATGTGTTAGAAATTATATTTTCAAATAATTAGCTGTGCATTACTTTCTAATTCATTTGCAAGTAATGCACGAGGTTATAGATATGTTACACCTCACTGGATATTTCCCCTTGGAGTTCTGGAACTAAGTATGTGGAATTTTGCTTCTGCTATATAAGCAAACACTGTCAACAACTAATATCAAGAAAACAACTAATATCATAAAAGCTACTATCACAAATACCTTTTCGAGGTGAACTATCAGATCCATTTGAAACAATGACGGGGTACGACAGGGGGATGGACTCTCACCGCTGTTTAACTGTGCACTTGAGAAAGTAGTCAGAAAGTGGAACAAAAATATAAAAGGTGGAATAAGAAGCTTGAATTAAAAGAACGGACAATATTAAGAAAGATCATAGAATCAAAATTTCAAGATAATAAGATAATATAGTTACATCAAGAGTGAAACTCTCTACAAGGAAATTGAACAACTCTCAGATACTATGCGAAAAAGGAATATAAATTCTTATCGCCATCTTCTCACAATGAACTCTAGCAGATTAACTAAACAAATCTTTGATTTCTTCTGTAACTGTAAAACAAAACCTAACTGGTTTAAAGAAACTGAAAAAGACTTAGCAGAATTAAAAATCACAGAAAATTCATTAAATGACGGGAAAGCGAAAGTAATAACTAAAAACGAAAATATAAGTTTCAAAGATTAATCTACATTAAAATACAAATCCACTATCTAGGCAGAAGAAAGGCAAAAAAAAAAAAAAAAAAAAAAAAAAAAAAAAAAAAAAAAAAAAAAAAAAAAAAATATCACATAGAATGAAGAAATACCGGGAACTAAGTAAAGAACAACACACAGAGAAATTATTGATTCAGAGTACCCCAAAGAGGGTGAAACGAAGAGAATAACTAACACTGTCGCAAAGCAATTGAGTCTTGCGACAGAGTAAATGAATGTGTGGGTGAGTAAGTGACTGAGTGAGTGAATGAGTGAGTGATTGAGTGAGTGAGTGAATGGGTGGGTGAGTGAGTGAGTGATTGGGTGGGTGGGTGAGTGAGCGAGTGAGTGAATGGGTGGGTGAGTGAGTCAGTGAGTGAGTGAGTGAATGGGTGGGTGGGTGAGTGAGTGAATGAGTGATTGGGTGGGTGAGTGAGCGAGTGAGTGAGTGATTGGGTGGGTGAGTGAGCGAGTGAGTGAATGGGTGGGTGAGTGAGTCAGTGAGTGAGTGATTGGGTGGGTGAGTGAGTGATTGGGTGGGTGAGTGAGTCAGTGAGTGAGTGATTGGGTGGGTGAGTGAGTGAATGGGTGGGTGAGTGAGTCAGTGAGTGAGTGATTGGGTGGGTGAGTGAGTGATTGAATGGGTGGGTGAGTGAGTGAATGAGTGATTGGGTGGGTGGGAGAGTGAGCGAGTGAGTGAGTGAATGGGTGGGTGGGTGAGTGAGTGAATGAGTGATTGGGTGGGTGAGTGAGCGAGTGAGTGAGTGATTGGGTGGGTGGGTGAGTGAGTGACTGAGTGAGTGAATGAGTGAGTGATTGGGTGAGTGAGTGAATGGGTGGGTGAGTGAGTGAGTGAGTGATTGGGTGGGTGGGTGGGTGAGTGAGCGAGTGAGTGATTGGGTGGGTGAGTGAGTGATTGGGTGGGTGAGTGAGTGATTGGGTGGGTGAGTGAGCGAGTGAGTGATTGGGTGGGTGAGTGAGCGAGTGAGTGAGTGATTGGGTGGGTGAGTGAGTGAATGTGTGGGTGAGTGAGTGAGTGAATGGGTGGGTGAGTGAGTGAGTGAATGAGTGATTGGGTGGGTGGGTGGGTGAGTGAGCGAGTGAGTGAATGGGTGGGTGAGTGAGTGAGTGATTGGGTGGGTGAGTGAGTGAATGAGTGATTGGGTGGGTGAGTGAGCGAGTGAGTCAATGGGTGAGTGAGTAAGTGAGTGAGTGAATGGGTGGGTGAGTGAGTGCGTTTCTGCTGTTCTTTAAAATGAAATTTGTAAGTGACAGCTTCAGTTTCTTCAACCTTGCTGTTTTGTACATATCCCATGTTTGTAGTCTCAGTATTTACAGTTACATTCTGCTGAACCATATCAGTGTAACTCTTTGTGCCTGTTTTACAGATTGTGACACTGGAACTGGCAGGTATAAGGATCAATACAAAAATGAATTTCTGTGATATAGGGTTAGGGTTTCTTTAACTAAGAGTAATCTATCAGCACTTCAAGACAATACTTACAGACCCACTAAGTTCTCTGGAATGGAGCTTCCAATTCCTACCAGGATTCCGAGTAGGACTGCAACTTACCTGAGGCAAAGATATAGATTTTTTTAATGAAACTGAAATATTTATGGATATCTCTACTTGCTGAATAAATTAAATATTTTGATACACTACCTTCTATTCTTAATGGGCGCTACAACTTCATTGGCTGAATGTTTTGGCCCTCTCTATTGTTTTCCATTCAATGCGATCTTTTGTCAAGTTTAGCCAATTCTTAATCTTCGTGCTTTTTAAATCTTGTTGTATCGCTCCATCTGTTTTTAGGTCTACCTCTACTTCTAGATTTGAGAGGTTTCCATGTGTATTATTTTTTTAACTGTTCTCTTATCTGACATTCTATAGAGATATCTCATCCATCTAAGTCTCAGTGCTTTAATGAAATTAACTATTGTTTGTTTTTTATTCTTTTATTTAACTCTTAATTTCTCTAGGTTCTCCACTGTCCTCTGTCTTTAATTGGTCCAAAAATTGTTCTTAAGCTGCATGTCTCATAGCATATGTGAACCCCTAGTGGTCTAACGGGAAAATATATGAGTCAGTTGGAGAATTTAATGTCATGTTGGCATGTTAGCCATAGTAGCTCAGATGGTTAGAGCAACCGCACGGAGAGTTGGAGATTCTTGGTTCAAATCCCAGCTATGGCATTGAATTTTTCAGCCTGGCTCTACTCATTCAAATCTTATCCTACACACGACTAGTATGGAAGTAATGATTATTTCCACCAATTGTTCTTAATATATTTCTTTCAATGTCAGTAGCTTTTGCATTTGTGATTCTTTCAATACCCATGTCTTAGAACCATATATAACTATGGGTTTTATGATTGTGTTGTAAATTCTGAGTTTTGCACTTATTGTTATAAATTTGCTTTTAAATAGAGTTTTATACATAAAATATGCTTAATTACTGTTAACTTATACAGACCTGAGATATTTAAATGATTTTACAACATTTATTACATAGTTTTTTATTATTAAATCTTCTAATTTATTTGCTCTTTTTGAACATTTTAAAATGTTATTTTATTTTTTGCATAAATATGCAATAATCCAAACTGGGCAGACTCCTGCTTTAGTCTTTGGAAAGTTTCTATTGCTGCTTTTTTCGTTCTAGTGATAATGTTATCTGCATAAGCAATACTTGTTACCTATACACAATGTTACCCCTTAGATCTAATTTGTTCAAAACTGGGTCTATTACAATATTAAATAGTGTGGCAATTAGTGGATCTCCTTGTTTTACACCTGTTGCAACACTGAATTCTTCACTTAGGTTATTATTTATTTTCACTCTTGTGACATTATTAGCTAAGTTTGTGGCAATTAATCTTATTAACTTTCCAGGCACATTATACATTTTTAAACATTCTAATACTTTAGTTCTATTAATCATATGTTGAATACGGTACCTAATGTTATACTCATTATATTTTTCAATTATTTGTCTCACCTTAAATATATTATCAATTGATGGATAGAGTCAACATGAAAAATTCAATGCCATGACCGAGATTTGAACCGCGGATCTCTTGCTTTCCGTCCAGTCACTCTAATCTATTGAGCTACCATGGCCAACGTGCCGTCCTGACACTAAATTCTCCATTTGACTCGAATATTTCCCCTGTAAACCACCAGGGGCTCTTACATCTGAGATACCGAGATACACTGTTTGTGGTGACTTACTATCGTAAGTACTTGAGTCCCAGGCTTTATCATTTAACTTTTATTATTTTAGTTAAGTGATGGAAATTGGTCATTTCTCCACACTAGCCGTATATAGGCTAAGGTTTTTGATGGATAGAGTCAACATGAAAAGTTCAATGCCATGGCAGGGATTTGAACCACGAATCTCTTGGTTTCCGGCCAGCCTATATACGGCTAGTGTGGAGAAATGATTAATTTTCATCAATTAACTAAAATATTATCAGTTGTTGATTGATCTGGTCTACAACCTGCTTGACAATCATTTAGTTTGTTTTCGATGATTTCTGTTAATCTTATTACTCAACACAATTTCAAGGGTTTTATATCTTATTGTCAATAGAGGTATAGGTCTGTAGTTAGAACACTCTAATCTATCACCTTTTTTATGTATTGGATAAATTATTCCTTCCCTTCATTTGCTTCTTATTTGTTCATTATTCCATATTTTTACCAATAGTTTATGTGAACACTTTTTTAGAATTTCTACCTCCATATTGTATTAATTCAGGGGGTATATTATCTGAACCTGCTGCTTTGTATGCTTTTAGGTTATTGATTATGTATATTATTTCATTTAGATCTGGAGGTTGTAATTCCCCACTGTTATTTCTGTATGTTATTTCATTGGTAAGTTCTGTTGTTCCTTCTTCCTTAGACATATTACTAAAATATTTTTCCCATCTATCCAGAACATCATTTTGTTGCATAGAATGTTTCCTTCTTTGTTTCTACATATCCTGGGAAGTACTAACATTTTTTGATAGTACATATTTAATCAAACAGTTTTCCAGATTCATTTTTCTTATTTTCTATTTGGTTTATTTTGTGATTCAACCATTGTTTCTTTTTTTTTTTCCTGCAGACTTTGTTTACTTCTTTCCATAATTTATTGTCTGTAGATTTCATTCTGAGCTCTAGTTTTGGTTTGAAGTGCTTGCTTTCTTGCTTCATGCTTTTTCTCATTATTTTTTCTTATTTTTTTGCTGATAAATTCCCTGAAGGGAAGTAAAAATTGAATTAGAATTCTATGGTGTATATGGTAAAGGTAAACACACGCGAGTAACAAACTTGATTTTACACAACTCCTAGAAAATCAGTTACAGCAACCAAATTTCCACGAGGTGTTCTTGTTGAATAGCGTCGCGAATGCATTATTGCGAGGAGGTGGCGCAGCCTAGGCATTCAAAGAGACGGACAGTGCAGTGCGGAGATAAAAGCTCGCCGAAATGGTGGGGGAAGGAGACAGATTTCGCGAGAGTTGGTCTTTGTTCTAGCCGTCTTAATTATTTGAGAACATTCCGGATAATGAGTAATCTATAAAAAGGGAGCCATCACCCGCTAGAGCGGTTAGTCGGTAATTGGACGCGTGCGCGTGAACAGCTGTGCTTATGGTCGATGACGTTGTAGGTTGTATTGTGTATATGACGTAATTCTGGACTGAAACGGCCCTCAGGAGCCACGAGAAGACGGTTGACGTCGGCAGGAAGATCCTGGGGCTCCGTGGAGAAAAGGTCATACTCCGGCAACCCGAAGGCCGCCTTGGAGTCTGCAGGAACGTCCTGAGGGAAGACGTGGTTGTCCCCGCGAGAAGCGAGTTGGGGGTGACGGCACGACTGGAAGGCCAGCGAACTAGGAACTTGATTTTGGAGCAGAAGACGCCTGTGCATGGACCTTGTGTAGCCAGGATCTTTTTTCCGTGCCGAGAGGAGGTGCCGTTAAGGCTGCTCAGCCCAACAGACACCGACCAAGACGTCCAGGCTGGGACAGAGCAGACACAACACCTGGGGCCCCGGCTGAAAGGTATAGTGGAGAGAGTGGCCGGCAACCTGACCGCAGAACATCTCGAGAAGGTTCGACAACTGCTGAGACGATACCAGCGCGTCTTCAGTCAAGGCGACAGCGACTACGGCCGCACGGACCGAGTGATCCACAACCTCGACACCGGAGACGCCCGGCCTATTCGGCAACCACCTAGACACGTCCCATTAGCGAAACAATTGGTAGTACGGGACATGCTGGAGGACATGAGATCCAGGGGAGTGATTTAAGGGTCTGACAGCTCTTGGTGTTCCCTGTAGTCTTGGTGACGAAGAAGAACGGCGAGCTATGCTTCTGTGTGCACTACAGGAAGCTGAACGCTGTCACCAGGAATGAATGTTTCCCCTTACCCCGGATTGACGATACCCTGCACACGCTTGCTGGTGCGCAATGGTTCTCGACCCTGGACCTGAAGTCGGCTTACTGGCAGGTAGCTCTGGACCCCAGAGAAAAGGAGAAGACGGCATTCTCGACAGGCCAAGACTTAGGAAGTGCACAGTTATGTCCTTTCGCCTCTGCAACGCACCAGCTACGTTCCAACGCCTCATGGAATTAGTGGTGAGAGGGTTGACTTATGACGCCTGCCTGCTATACCTAGACGACATCATTATCGTCGGCAAGACCTTCGAAGACCATCTGGAAAACCTGAGCAAGGTGTTGCAGAGACTGCAGGCGACTAACCTGAAGCTAAATGCAAAGAAGTGCCAGCTCTTCCGCAAGGAAGTCAACTACTTGCGCCTCATAGTCTCACCAACCGGAGTGGCCACACACCCGGAGAAGACACAGGCCGTGACAGATTGGCCTCGGCCAAAGGATAAGAGAGAATTGTGCAGTTTCCTGGGGCTGTGCAGTTATTACCGCCGATTCATAAAGGACTTCTCCAACATCGCCAAGCTCATCCACCTGACAGAAGAACACCGGCTTTATGTGTGGACGGAGGATGCCGAGGACGCTTTCCAGCACCTGAAGAAGACATTTTACAGTGCTCCTAGTTTGGGATTTCCACGGCCAGGTGGCATACTCATCATGGACACCGACGCCAGCGACCATTGCATTAGAGGCATCCTATCCCATGCCAGGACGGCCACGAGCGGGTGATAGCTTACTACATCAAGACGCTGTCCAAGGCAGAAAAGAACTACTGCGTCACCCGATGAGAGTTACTGGTGGTAGTAAAACCTTTGAGCACTTCCACAAGTATCTGTACGGTCAGCCATTCCAGCTGAGGAGTGATTATTCCGCCCTCACCTGGCTACTTAGCTTTAAGAACTTGGAAGGCTAGACAGCCCGTTGGGTCCAGAGGCTGCAGGAGTACGACTTCACCTCTGAAAATCGTAGAGGGAAGAGCCACGGAAACGTAGACGCCATGTCACGAAGACCCTGCCCGGAAGTGTGCGGCCAATGCACAAGAGTGGAAGAGAAGGAGCGTGCCGCAGCTGTCAGAGTGGTCACGGCAGTGCCTGCGGAGGGCTGAGATAGGGCAGGCCTCAGGAGGGAGCAGCTGGCGGACGGCGACGTGGGGCCACTCTTGAGGGAAGTGGAAGTAGGGAGGAAGCTGACCTGGGAGGACATCGCACCCAAAAGCGCTGCGTACAAGTCGTATTTGGCCATATGGGAGTCGTTGAAAATCAGAGAGGGCGTGCTGTTCCAGGTATGGGAATCACCCGATGGGAAGGCGCAGAAAGAGAGTTGGTGCTTCCCGTGAGTAAGGTCCCGGAAGTCTTGGAGGAAGTGCACGCCGGTACTTCAGGAGGACAACTGGGAGCAAACCGAACGATCGACAAACTCCGACAGCGTTACTACTGGTTGAGGCTCCGAGCAGAGGTTGAGAGGTTTTGCCGTCAATGTCACGTGTGCGCGGCGAGTCGCAGGCCCCACACTAGGAGCCGGGTTCGCATGCAGCAGTACAACGTCGAAGCGCCTTTCGAATGCATCGCAGTCGACATAGCTGGACCATTACCAGTGTCCGACCGAGGCAACAAGTGCCTGATGGTAGTCGTGGACTACTTCACCAAGTGGCTGCAGGTGTATGCCATTCCGAACCAGGAGGCAAAGACCATAACAGACTGCCTCGTGTAGCAACTGTTCTGCCGTTTTGGGGTGCCGTCAGAGCTCCACAGTGATCAGGGCACCAATTTTGAATCTAACCTGATAAAGGAGGCACTGGAAAGGCTCGGGGTTAACAAAACCCGTACAACATCTCTGCACCCGCAGTCGGACAGCATGGTGTAGAGGTACATCAGTACCCTAGAAGAACAACTGAGGAAGGTCGTGGCAAGCCATCAGCGAGACTGGGAGTTTAAGGCACCCCTGTTCCTGCTGGCCTACCGCTCGTCAACACACGACACCACAGGGATAACGCCAGCCAGCTTAATGTTCGGCCGAGAGTTACGCCTCCCTTGTGAGCTGGCTTTTGGGAGCCCCCCGGAAGCGAAACAGCCAGCAACCGGATATGTGGAGAATTTGGTGGACCGTTCTACGACAAGCATGGGATGGCTCGTCAGAACATCCAGAAGGTGAACGACCGCATGAAGGCCCGATACGGCAGGCAAGCCAAAAGCCAAGGGTTCCAGCAAGGTGACTTGGCCTGGTTGTAACGCCCTACCCGGACCAAGGGACGCTGACCGACACTTCAGCAACCATGCTCCAAATTTAAGATGACCGCTACAGATGACCACCAATTGTTGGGTTCCTGCATTTTACATTACTTTTACCAACCAAACAAAACGCGGTTTATTTTCACCAGTGGTATCTTCGTCTTTTGTTAAAAAATCCAACGCCATATTTCTATCAATCACAGCACGCACCTAGTTTTACTCCCTTTCTCGCTATCTTTTCTCTTTGATCTCCCTCACCTGCGAACCTCGATCTCATGACACATTCTGCTATTAATCCGTCACGTTTTTTGTTCCGAATCTCAACGAATATGAGTTAACACATTCGATATGTTCCAAAGAAAAACGGCCGCCGTTATGACCATTAAAGGCGGGGTATACGTGAAACACAATAAGAAAAAATGCCACATGCATAAAAATCGTATAGTTCTAATGAAACTGGATTAAAGTGAACAAAACCAGCTCCAATTCTATCACCTCTGTTATTGGTATTATTGCACAGAATGTATTTTCGATGACCTTCGATGAGATTAACAGGGAATTCATGCTCAAAGGAAACAATAAGCTTGAATGTGTGTTTTCTTTGGAAGGCTTTCTCTCTGAGCCAGAACTATTACTTTGTTTTATGTTCTCTCAGTATAGTCTATAGCTACTTTTGCTTTTCTCTTTATCATAAAAGAAATAAATATAAACTATATTTAAAAGTCAGTTTTACAATATGCTACAAAACCGTGTAAATAATTACAACTATTTCTCCTTGCTGCAACATTTTACTAGTGGTGCCATCTAAGAGCAGCAAGACGCGCAATGCTTTTGTTTGTTAATTCTAGTTTCTCTGTTGGTGAGGAAGGTCTTCGGAATAAAATAGCCAACAAATGTATTACGTTTGTATGGCTCGCAATCCACCCGTTCATAACCACCTAATTTTTAGTCTGCTCCAAATTTAAGATGACTGCTACAGAAATAGTTCAATTACACATTTCTTTGTACATACAAACAAAGTGAATAACCAGCTTGATGCACAATTAAATGTTTAAAAAGCGGGTAGTAACATGTTGCCTTTATATAAGTTTATAAAGAATTTAAAATGTATGAATTTAAATTAAAATAGAAACAGCGTTACACACAAAAATGATACACGTGTTACACCAAAGAGAGGTTTTCTGAGGCATTTAAGTCGAAAAAAAAAAAAAAAAACGTTTTAGTGTGTTTGCTACGTGCTAGAGGAAGCACTGTACTGCATCCAGTAATCATGTTGCCAGAATTCAATGGAGATGAATGTTTTGAAGTCCTATGAGAACAAAAACCAATTTCCGCACCTATAGAAGAGAAAAATCGTATTGTATTCCACATCTCAACACAAGCTTGCCAATGAGAATACGCAACTTAAACGCGTATCTTATTAACATGGCACATTAAATCCCGTAGGGGGGGATCCGTCCCCTTCATTTGCTGTGGTGCAAGCGCTGCGGACCCTTAGCACTCGTGGTACCTCTGACGTTTCTAGAGGAACCTCGGGCCTAACTGCCGAGCCCCTCCCGTCTCGTAGGGGAGTTGTTCGGATAGGGTTGGACTCGAGAGGGCAGTGGTTCCCGATACCCGTGGGAGATCGGGTACGTCTCCGGACGGGGTTGAGGGAAGCCATATATTCCCGTGTACTAGCCTGCATAGCTAGTAGAAGGTGTACTAGATCAACAGGCATCCCAACCGAGGTTGTTCGGTAGCCTTCCCCTTTGGGGTTGGCGCGCGTAAGTGGCGTATCCCCTTCCACCCGTCTTTTGTTTTCGGACCAGATGGGGGGCTTGTTAGTCTCTCCGTGTTGCCCTATGGAAAGCCCCACAAAGGCGCCGGGCGTCCTTCGGGGACAGCTCGGTAACTGCCTTGTTTGAGAGGGCGGTCGGTTTTCACCTTGTGAAGGCTGCCCGCGTAGATTTAGCAAACTGAAATACTATATCAAATTTGGTTCTGCACAAGTTATTTTTTATGATTATTTAGTATATACATATCACATGGGGTCTCTTGTGATTGTGTTTGTAGCTATGGATGTATAACGTACGAATACACAGCGTTACCCAGTGAGAACCTTAACATGCAGGCGCTGTACCAAAATTATACTTGGATTCAATTGGGTTACGGTACGGAGTGGATTCGGCATGCGACCACTCTTAATCTATTGTACAAGTGCCCAAAGCGGGGCATTCCAGTGACGAAGATTGACACTAGAGGAGAAATGGGTGGCCGAACTAGGAAGTTAAGACAGTGGAGAGGGCAAGGTACACTTATTTCCAGTTGGAGACTCCCCGGCAGGTCAGCATAACCGGCTTCCTAACCGCTTTGGCTTAGAAACTACCCACCAGTTAGGCCCGTAAGCAGTCATACCGAAAAAGGAAGCGTTTACCATTTTTGTTGTTGTTGTAATTTACGTCCTCCAACTTTGTCATATCGGACGATGAATGAGATGGGTGAAATGATGCTCAAATGAGTCCCGGGTCCATAAAGCTTAGAGTTACCCGACATTTGTCCTTCAGGAAAAACCTTATCCAAGTAACTCACCCTGACCGAAATTCGAACTCGGGACATCTTGAACGTGAGACAGACGCGCTACCACCACGCTACCGAGGCGGCTAAAGTGTTTACCAGGAGCATATCCTGCCATGCAGCGCCGACAAACCCGCCGGTACTTTCTACCCTGAAAGAGACCACCAGAGGAGAGATGTGTAAAATTATAATGGAGATGAAATGGACGGACAGGTAATTGGAAGTGGCATTCATTATTAGGAGCATTTTAGTAATTGAGCAACAACATTGTTAGTGCGTTTCAAATTTCCTGGCAAGGGATGGCATGACAGAGGCGTGTGGGGTTAATTTTATTGATTACACTGTCAAACACTGAGTCATTAATATTGGTTGCCAACAGATGGCAGTAGTTTGCTTCCTAAAAGTGAATGCCAGTTATATATAAACCAGCAAGTTCTTAAGATTTGTTAAACTATAACTAGATCGCGAACAAAATGCAGGTGGAGGCTTGGCTTACCACAACTGGAGTCCTCTATCTTTCCCCCTCTATCGTTATTTTAGGTTGCCTCACCTACATCGCCAAGCTGCACTGGTTATCTATTTAACTCGCTTTCGCATTCACTCTTTGCATTTTCTGCCGAATCACTGCTTTGTTGCTCAGGGTTTAAAGAAACTATGGTTCTATCTATTTATTGATCGATTGTGAGGTCATGTCCGAGGTAATTATTTTCTGTTAACTTTGAAAATCAAAACAGCATTAAAATACACGCATTTCGTGTTGTTTGCTCTCTGTCGCATGCAGGACGGGAGGGGTGGGAGTCACGTGATGCTTGAATGTTGTAGAAGGGGAGAAGGCTGAAGCAAGATTTCTATGTTGGAAGCACAATTCTTTCTCTTCTCGTGTGAGTTTTTGCGGCTATCAGTTTCTTCTGGTCGATTCTTCTTGTTTTCAGGTTTGGTTCGGAGTGAAATAAGTACAATTTTGGAGAAGTCCAATTTTGTAACAAATAATTTAATTGTATTATCTGGATTACATTTTACTTGAACTTTCTTTTCTAATCAATCATGGCAGGTTACCTCCAGCATATCGATTAATTCTTACTTCTTTAATAAAAAGATTCCATTAATTACATAAAACTCCTCACTCCTGCGCGTCTACTCATTACTAACAAGATTACAGAACACATATCTCTTTATGAAGTTTATTGATGTTCCATTACTATGCGCTACATTTCCTCTTTTCACATCAAGCAACATTATTGATTTTCTTTTCCCTAGCAACCGTTCATCATTTTTTTATATTGTCCTTACATGGCCCACTAATACTCAGATCAGAAAACAAAAACTCCCGTTACAAGGCTCTCCTCGCGCATGCGTACACCGACCGCATTTTGCGGTCTACCTGTAGCTTAAGTATAACACATACCGGTAATATTTACTCACACACCTTGCTCATTTCACGTGTTTTAAATAAAATTGAGGGATACAAGACAAGCATGGAACAAAAACTGATGGTTTAATGAATATTAACCGTTTGTCATCTTTGTTAGGGAAATTATACACGGTGTTCATTTTTATTCGTTATTTCCCGTCCTCCGATTAAGCAAGAATGACGTCATAGTTGAGTGGTGAGTCTATCTTGAAATCATAGCGCCCTCTACCGCGAAGAAGCAGTAATGTTTGAGGAACAGTAAGTAACTACAACGCTCTGAGTCTGACCGCACTCATAACTAACACAACCGGCCTCACCTTTCATCCCTCTTTACGGTAATCATGATTATCATTCTAGTACATATGTAAAGTAGTACGTTTCTACTCTAAAGGTGGATATGTAGACAGGGCACCGCGTCTTCAATGTTGAATGCTACTTTCATACCGGCATTAAAATTGGTGGGACATATAAATATATGTTAAACACTGCATAGAGGAGTTTGTGCAACGCTATCCAGCATTTAGACAACTTCCTCAGAGAGTAATGTTGTCAAAAATGTCCAAATTGCATACATTTGTTTGCAACATAAACGTCTTTCGTTTTATCAATATATGATATAAATGTTTTGTCTTTCTCACGCTTAATTAAAATGTCTTTATTAAGGTTGATATCCTTATGTCTTTTAAAACCAATAGGCGAATCAAACATTTACAAGACACAAGTTCAGTTACTCGCAATATGAGAAATACTCGACGCTATAAAGTGACGGCCCCAATTTAGAAGTAATAAACGTAATAAGGAAATAGTAAAAATATATAATATAAATAATCTGTTTCTTGTACGCCTGCGTGGTGTGAGGTAGCGTGTGTCCCATATCCTACGAAGATGAATGTCGGGTATCTCTGAGCTCTAGGTTGCCTGGACTCATTTGACTATCATATCATCCGTTTTATTCATTCAATCATTCGTTCATATATTCATTCATTGTTCGATATTACGTGCACTATTGAAAGGAGAAAAAAATAAAAATCTGATTCTTTACTAAAACGTTTTGAAACTAATACTGTTATTAATGTGATATTCCTTTATTAGATTATATTAACTTATATATCTACACAGAGAAACACCAAATTGCAAGATATTGTTTGCACTTATCCGTCATTTAGTGTTCACATTCATGAAAACCAACTACAACAGTTATCGTATCTACGCAGATGGCGAAATTACGCCTTCCGGATTTCTGGCTATCACTGCCTCAGGGTCGACCGTGTGGGCCGTCGTGGCACTGGCACGGCGAGCTTCGTGAGTAGAGGTGTGGTCTTTAAACCTGTCCAGCTAGCCCCTGTTCACAGCCTTGAAGCCACGGCTGTATGGGTTAACCTGGGCGGTTCCGATGTCCTGATAGCGTCTGCAAATAACCCTCCTCGTCAACAGTTTGTTGCTAACGATTAGCTCTCTATCCTCGCCCTACATACCAACGTCATTATGGCTGGGGATTTGAATGCTAAACATACGCGTTGGCATTCGGGTCCCCGGACAGACACAAGAGGCAGAGAAATCATCCGCATAATAGATGGAGATCCTCAATTGAGAGTATAGGGTCCCTGGCAACCCACTCATTTTCCGTGAATTAAATGCCGTCCTTCGGTCATTGACTTCGCAATCATCAAACATTTCCCATTCAACTTTTCACTCAAATCACCAAGCGCCTTACATTCTTACCACAACCCGGTTGTGGCTGTCAACTTACGGGTTGTCATTCATGAATCCACGGTTCAAAATCGTGAGGTCGATAGATAGTGCGTACGGGTCTGCCTAAATGACACCATACCTCCTAACCCAGACATTACAGATATATCAACCCTAGAGACAGCGATCTCTTCCTTCACCTCAATCGTAGGGCGAACTGTTCGTAACCTTACCGTTCACACTCCAGCGCCTCTACACCCTCACGACATTCCGCTAGACATCCATCTACCCATCCGCCGCTCTTGGGTGGCCCACAGACACTATGAGCGACACCGCAATCGCCACAATCAAGTTCTGCACGGGCGCTTGCACCGAGAGTTTCGACTTCGCCTACGCAAGCACCGTGTGCGCGCGTGGGTGGAATTGATGTCTCGAGTGAACTTTGAGAATGGTGAAGCGTGGAGGCTTGCAAAAGGACTCCGGAATCGCGGAGGAGCATCAACCACCCATATCCTAGGCACCCAAGGCCTGGTGTATGATCCCCAAGCCAAAGCAAATGTGTTTGCCGACTACCTAGAGAGGACCATGAGGCCACGAGATGACCCCTAGGAACTAGACTTCACTGGCCGCATCAAGCGGGAGGTATGTCAGTATTTTAGACGTCCTCTTGCTGAAATGAAATGTGTAGTGTTTAACGCCCGCTTTTACTACATACGGCACCGCAGGTGATGTCACTGTTGATACATGAGATGAAGATGGAGCACTGGTGGAATGAGATGGAGGGGAAACCGGATATCCCGGAGAAAACCCGCCCCAGCACCCTGTTGTCCACCACAAATCTCACTTTGCGGTCGCCTGGGATCGAAACCGGGCCGCCTTGGTGAGAGCCAAGCGGTCTAACCACTGAGCCACGGCGCGGCCGTCCTCTTGCTGAGGCGTACCGACTTCCTGTTATTAGACCCAGCGAGCACCAGGACGCACTCCGGCGTCTAAATCCCAAAATGGCGTCGGGACCAGATGGGATGACCCCTGTCATGATCCGTCACCTTCCCTTCAAAGCCGTGCTCTTTCTTTCTCGGGTATTTAACGCGTGTCTCGCCCTGGGCCGCTTTCCACGACAGTGGGGGGAGGCTCGGGTGATATGTCTGTAATATATTTTGAATCCCGGTAATAATCCGGCTCTCCCCGCCAGTTAGCGCCGCATTAGCCTCCTGTCAGTCCTCTCGAAAGTTTTCGAGAGGCTTGTTTTAGCCCGCTTGTCGCCCCTACTGGTGGAGACCGCTGTTTTGAGTTTCCAGGAAAGGGCATACACCACGGCAGTATCTCTGGATGTCGAGAAGGCCTTCTCTACCACCTGGCATGCAGGTCTCCTACATAAGCTAATCACACTGGGGCTTCCTACACACATGATACATCTTCTACACACTTTCCTTAAACACAGACATTTCACAGTAACTGTGGAGGGAAAGCTATCTACCAAAAGACCCATTAGCGGCGGAGTCCCCGAAGGCTCTGTCTGATCTCCTACACTTTTTAGCGTGTATGTGGCGGATCTCCCCACGGAGCTGCATGTCAACATAGCCCAGTATGGAGACGATGTGCTGCTATGCAACACAGATAGAAACGCAAGCAGAGCCTTCAGCCCAATACAGAGACACCTAAGCCTCATTCACGTTTGGTGCGGGCTTTGGCTATTGTCCATCAACCCGGAGTAAAGCCAAGCCATACTCTTCACCAAGCGCCCTCTTCCCGCCAACCTCCCCTCTTTTAATTATTCTGGCAGAAGGATAAAGTGAACAAGCTCTCTCAAATATTTGGGTGTAAAGTTGGACAAGGGCCTAAATTTTGCGGGTCACATCCAGGAGGTAGCTCATTGGGCATGAGGAGCTACGGCTCCCTCCCTTCTTTTCATCCACCTAAGTTTAAACCACTACCCTACAAAACCCCTCATATCCTGTCATTAAGTGGTTAAGTCCGTATAGGACAGGTACATGAATGACACACGTCGTGCTGACGCTCAGTCAGCCGCCAGCTGCTTGAATGAATGAATGAATGAATGAATGAATGAATGAATGAATGAATTTAAGTATGGGTCCATGTGAAAATATGCTGACTTTTAATAATTCAATAATATTTTTTGGCACTTATTTCGAAAATAATCAAAACAAAATCTCTCTCTGATCTGGCTACATACATTTACATTATTTTCTCAGATGTAAAGTTTAACTTCACGTAGAGGAAAATAAAATGTTCATTACCCAGGCAACACACCATGACCGAGATTTAAACACGAGACCTCTTGAACGTGAGGACGTCTCGAGTTCGAATCTCGGTCAGGGTGAGTTACCTGGGCAATAAACGCTTTATTTCCCACTACGTGAAGTTAAACTTTACAAAATCTAGGTTTTTTCGTGGGTTTCCCTTATCGTGATTGACGAATGTCAGGTAACTAAGCTCCATGGACCCCGGCTCATATGAGCATCATTTCACGAATGTCATTCATCGTCCGATATGACCTAACGCTGTAAATTACAAAAAAAAAAAAAAAAAACATAGTGATAGAGTTTCGGAAGCAGCATGATAGCTTAGCTGAATTACTGAAATTCAAAGAATGTATAATGAATGATTAAGAGTCTAGTGAACGTTTGCTACCAAAAATTAAAATAAATTGACCACGTTCGTAGATGTGGTCACCATTTTAGCTTAATCCTCATTTCGAAGAGAATGTTTAGAAATACAGATCTATGCAGCATCACCTGTTTTTTAACTTGCAATTTGAATTTTTGACAGGTTCAGGAAATAAGGCTAAACATCATCCTTGTTTCTCAATTTTGTTAATGTTGGTTAAGTGACAGTTGTTCCTCTATTGTTCTCATACAGTTTAAATTTTTTATGATTTGACATTTGTTTAGGCAGTATTTGAGGTATAAAATCATATAATAAAAACTGTTCTTTCATATAGTATACTTAACACACACTATGATGAAACGTATCCTCTTTGTTGAGCCATCACCGAAAATTAACAATCTAAGGCTATTGGGAACCATGGACTATGCTGGCATAACTTCCACATACCTCAGTATTCTCTCACGTCACACGTTCCTCTAGAGTATAAACATATAATGTCTTCTTTAGTCATAAGTCCTAAGCTCCCCACCGAGCCTTTTTGTAGAGCCAAAGCTTTCGTGCATGACCACAATTATGTGTAACGAATAGTACTTTCTCTACATATTGTAGTTAACTTCGTCTACGTTAGAAAACTTGGTCTTTAGGGCTACTGCAATTTTAGAACAGAGTTTGTTGCTGTGCTCCAATCCTATCCACCTTTGATTTTTCCTAAAGCATATTTATTTTTAGGGATACAGTTCTTGTACTAGAGCACTAATTGTTAAGTTTCTAATATTGAAACATCATCCATTTGCAATATCCCTTTAGATGAAGACTTCACTTGGTGATTTAGTGGACAGAATTGGATTTTTCGGCCTCTTTTCTTCTTCTAATTTGTTTTAATACCTAGGAGAGATACCAAAGCTTACTTGAAGGGCAATGAGTCGAAGAAGATTTCTCATAAACTATTATAAACAAGTTCATTTGTTTGAATTTTATATGCTTATAAAACATATTCAAGGTCTTATCTGTTTTTGCTTGTCCCTTATCCTAGAAAGAGCACGTAACGACCTGTCCGGTGTTCAGCTGATGTTATGTTCTGGTACTGAATCGCTACAGATGATAACAATGATTATGTGAGTCTTTTTCTGAACATCAAAATTTTTTTCAGGTGCACTTTGGGACAAGTAGCTGCAATAGCCGCGCTTGTTAAATCAAGAGGTAATGAAGCCGCCATTCATTCATTGTTGAACGTAGGCCTTTGTGGAAAGTTGGTTTGAGAAAGCATTGTAAGTGTAATGTTCCTTCTCGCAGTTATAAGCAGACCGCAAATTTTGATGAGCTAAATACACCAATAAAATGATCTAAAATAGTGACATAAAAACGTTTACCTTCATTTGAGAGTATTAGAGTACAACTCAGTGCTCACTACGGAACCCTTAGAAGTGTAATTACAAAGGAGAATAATTTAAACTTGATTAATTATATCCCAGGAAGATGAACGTGTAAAAACAATTTTAGCTTTCTTAGAATTATCGTAATAAGTAATAAGTAGCTTGCTCAGGTTATCGAAACTTAGGGAACGCCTGTTGTTGGAAAGCAGGCTATTTTACTGAAAAAGTCCTTTCCTTAACAGCTAATACAACTGAAACAATCTTGAAACACACTACATCGCCGACAGTTAAATCTTAAATGCAGGAATTATCAAATATTTCAATGGCTAGCGCCTGATAAAGGTGACACAGACTTTTGCATCCAGAGTGTTGACCTTCTTTCCGAATTACACTTTACAAATCAGTTTAATTTTGTTAGCCCGCCTGGATAGCGTAGATGGTAGCATGACTGCATCACTTTCAAGAGCTTCTGAGTTCGTATCTCGGTCATGATGGGCTACCTGGATAAGGTTTTTTCCGTGGTCTTCCCTTATCCTTAAAGACAAATGTCGAGTAAATCTAAGCTGCATCGCACAGGACACATTTGGGCACCATTTCATCACCGTCCGATATGGCTTAACGTCGAAGGACGTAAAATTACAGCAAAACTGCAACAACAAATTTTGTTAGGTATCGTTAGAGGACAAACCTTACACACAGCAATTTCTACCAAACACGTGTCGATTCTTTCTAAGAGACAACTAAAATTTGTCTTTTTAACTATTAGACGATCAAGATTAACGACTGTGACACAACAATCAGAATACTAGGTTTATAATTTATTGCGTCTACAATTCTCGAAGGCTAGAAGCATGTATATGTTCTTCCAATAAAGGCTTCCATTCCTGCAAACTAACACTCTTTCGTTTTGTACTCTCTTTATATATATCTCCTATGTATCTTTGTATGTACGGAGCAGAATGCAACTACTTTAAAATTATATCCAAGGTACATAATTACAATTTGTTTGAAAACTTCGTGAATAATTACAAATGTGTATTAGTGCTTGAAGATCTTGCTGGTAGAGACATCTTTTGACTGAGAGATACTTCATAATCGTGCATTCCTGTTATATCCTAGCGGGAAGTTAATAAACTAACAGCTCTCGCACACGTTGTACCACCAGGGCCAGCATTTTGTTGAGGTCGCTTTTTCTTTGATCTTCTTTACTTACATTATATTTGTTGTTCGCGAGAAAAGTAAACCTATAACTAGATATTTAAATTGTTTCGAAAGCGGCATACTCTACCATCGTACATGCACAATGTCTGTTAAGATAGAGTCAATGTAGTGCACTGCCTCTGTAAATAACAAACCCACAAGATGGCAGCATCAGTAACAGTATTCCATGAAATAATTGTTGCGGAAGCATTTCCACACCTGTGTATCTTTGGATGGACTGCTATAGCTTTTGCACCTACCATTTTGGTGGTAGATGAAGTAAAGAAGTAAATAAACTATATACTACTTACACTAAATTAATAAAGTATACATAAATTACGCTAATCAAAAGTTCTTTTCCGAAATAGCTTAAGCAAAAATTTAACAGATTCATATGTATAAGTTTCTGCACTCGCTGTCTGGTAATAATCATAATTGTCCCTAAAGACTATTGTATTTCTACCAACTTCATGATAATCGGGATAAACGTTTGTGAAAATCGTAGATACCATCGGAATAAAGCAGCAAGCAAGCTTAAGCGATTGTTTATAGATTTAAGCGTTGGTCGCTAGGCAATGCCTTTCCAATTTCTTTGTTTTAGTATAGTCATTTAAAAAATCAAATGGATAACAAAGAATGCCTGAAAAGTTATACCTTAGAGAGAACGATTGACGTAATTTGTGTGGTTTAACGCCATCTACTTTTTTGTGTTGGGAAATTTTCTGAATCTCTTAGGTTAGCTAAATAGACGAACGTGATATTTAGTTTAGTTCATAGGCTATAACTATTCCACTCACATATACAGGTTACTATTTCTCAAAAAATATTCCTGTTTTATTTTTAATTTCAAAACGCGTATTCCAGTTTAAATCTTAACACCAAAGTTAAGCTAGGTAAGTGTAATGGCATCTCTCCCAATTTGGTAGTGCAAGAAATAGTAAAAACAATTGAATTTACCATATATTCGGTTGTACAGGAACTGTTATTCTTTAAACCTAAAACCAAAACTGAATACAGCATCACTGTAAGTCACAAGTTACTCTTCTAGCTAGCTGCTATCCAGGTCAGGATTACTAGAGTTATTAGAGGAATCGTATTACACTCTAAAATTCCCAAGGAAAGACATCAATGAAAATAAATATTCTTATATTCTGTAATTAGAAAATTTGGTTTTAGTAAAACCTGGTATCTTGTGTTCATTCGACCTCCTCTACAAAGTAGAACAACAAAATATTAATGCTCTATCTAATTTAGTACTTCTTGTTATCGAGAATATCAAAGTCTTGTAAAATTTGTAAGTATATGAAACTTTGAAGCAATAACAAAGAATCACTAGAAAACGACACAAGAATTTTATTTCAGAAAATAATGTTCTTGATAGAGATTTAGGCGTTTATAGTGTTATTTGACAGAGATTGTGTGTCAGGCATAAAAACATCATTCTGAATGATGAATAGTAACAAAAAATGTAAATATTTACAAACATATTGTAACATAAGTTTTATTAAGGATTAAGAATATATCTGAAACAAAAGTTTACGTAAAACATTTATCTGGCGTTTCAGTTTAAAATATTTCAAAATATTTTCAAGAAATCGCCTCTTCTCCAAAATATTACTTGCAAGGAAAACCATTTCTTGTTTATGGTTTCTAAAACTAGCTCTAATGATAAACACCAACAGACCACATGTTCAATATATTCACAACTGTATACACAGTATAGCATCAACCATGGCTGTCTCTAAGTCACAGCACCATGAGGGGGGGGGGGGGAGTGGTATGTATATATGTCTGGAGCAAACCTTTACCTGTAATTTGACAGGCAAGTTCTTATAATTAGCAGGTACTATCAATATCATACAAATACTTCAAATGCTGTGGTTAAGCATATTTCTGTTTGAAAGGAAATATATTTAATAAGATATAATATAACTTGAACATACACGGACAAATTCCTTGATCCACAAGTTTCAAGCAACTTACATTTGCTGTTTTGTTTCATTTTCTCTCAGAATTCAGATGACGAGTTTCGAATTAAAATTGAAGTAAGTAAGTAAGTTAAATAACATTAAACCAAATTACATCTCTGATATATGCATTTCAGTTGCTTTACATATTTACAGTTGCTCATTCCTGGCAGGTACTAATTCTTTTCTGTGTATTTTTGCATTACAATTTTTTCTGTGTTTGTGAAATTCTGGATTACTGTTTGAAATTCTCTTTAAATAATAATAAAAGCAAATAGTTGATTGAGCAGTGTTAGAATTGTTGTTAAAATTTGCATGAAAGCATTCGCGTGTATTAGTTGTATTGGAAATTGCTTTCGGAATTAAGCCGCATCATCATCAAATAATGAGAAGCATTTACCAACTTTTGTTCCTTGCGAGCTATAGATGACAGTTCAGCCCCAAAACCTCCCCCCACTATATTACTATTGCTAGTTAGTTTGCAGTCCTATATACTCATAAAACATATACTATAGCAAGAATAGAATAACTTTCGCCTTTCCTGTTAATTTTGCTTACATCCATGTACGGATGCTACTCCATCTTTAGGGAAAAAACAATGAATCTTCTATAATATATAAGCTATGAGTGGTATAGGCTCTCCATAAAAAGGAGTATAAAATACGTAATTTTGGTATACCTACTTAAGCTTTAGTTTGGATAGCTGGAATTATTGTTTTGTGGAAAGTACCAGCATGTATTTATGAAAATGTCATCATCAATACCAACATATGTGTGTATGTGTTGGCAGTTAGCTAGAAACTTTAAATAATAAGTAAATTTGAACAATGACATTCGTTAAGGAACTTCCACTGGAGACACCAGGAACTTCAAGACTCGTTGGTATGAGGAACATAAATGATTGTCCGGAAGTAGCTATTATCAGAAACTGTACTGTTGGCCATGTTTGTTTATTGGCGTTAGAAAGGGCACGTGGAACAACAAAGGTGTGGGGCATTTGAACAATATTACCCGGGCAATCCAAAAGCATGAAGCGACTTTAGGACATTTAAGGAATTGTGTCGAGATGAAGTAGCTGGCAAGAAAACGCTAACAAATTTGCAGAAGCTCTTTGGGAAAGCCCACGTCTATATATTGTAAAATACAATGAGAACATTAAGCTTATTGGACATTTCTTGCAATATCCCATTAGAGCCGCTTTATTTTTAAACAGACGAGAAATGGCATTGGCGGATGTGATGAAATCGAGGACTCTTGAAATTAAGATTATTTTAAGGATCTTTTAGATTCACATATAAGAGCGAAGCCCCGTCGAAATTCAAAACCACTATTCCAGCACAAAATCGGTTTTTGTAGGGCATTCAAAAGAATACAAAATGAAGTTACTGATTGTTATTGGAGTTTCATTATAAATCTACAATTGTGGGACAATGCTATGATGGAGCCGCTGTTATGGCCGGGCATTTAAATCGTCTCCAAAGAAAGTAAAAGACGTAACAACCCAAGCTATCATTGTTCCCTGTTTTGCATATAGACTTAACCTCGTTTCGCGACAAAGCTGTGTCAGAATTCAGAAGTGCTTTTTATTTCCTTGCAAACGTGAGTGGAATAACGGGTTTAATATCCGCCATTCTAGCCAACGGCCTTATGTTCTTGGTACGAGGTTGGAAGGCGTACACCTGCAGGAACAACCACTAGGTGGTGTAGTGTTCCAGTCCTGAGTGCATGTTTCTATGTACATCAGTTATGAAAGTTGCTATACTTGTGAATATATTACATTTTCCTTAAATTGTTTGCAATTTTGGGATTTATATTTCTACAATAAATAAACTACCCAGTTTACAACAAAAGACGATGACTTTTATTAAAAGTACATTTATGAATATGTATACAAAGTTTCATACAAATTCGTTGAGGATTGCAGAATTTGGAGCATTTTGAAGATACAAAAATGTTGAAAAATTGAAAGTGTTTCATATACAGCTATAATGATAACCAAATTTTATTGAACACTTACCTAGAAGCTCCTGTTGATCCGCCAGGGAATAAGTACCCACAGTAGATCTAAGTACCTATATGCAATGCGCAAGGTGTCCCGCTCAACTATATAACCAGTGGATATGTAAGTTGTGCTATTCCTGATGTAGTCACTCCTCTCTTTATATTATACTGATGTCATGAATAAGAGGATAATCTTCCGCTAGTTGTTGTTTTTCTTTGTCTTTGACTTTCCTAGCTCTATCACTATCGCTGTGCTAAGGGATTGTTGTTTCTCTTGTCCCATAAGCAAGTTTATAATCATGGTACCAATTTTTCTTTGCTTTCTATTAACAACTACTGCCCACAGAGCAGATCCGGAATTTCGTATAGTCACTTAAAGTTGAATGAGGATATATTGATCAATTAATCAACAACCTTGGTATAGGGAGTTGCTGACAATTTTAAAAGTCCTTTTCGTTATAAAACTCGGCCATATGCTACAATAACCAATGACTACCTCGTGGTATTGTTTATAGTATTGCAATTTGCTTATGAAAAATCTTATTCTCTCACACATCCACCCACTGAAACACATACTGTTAAATACGGTTATGACACCACATTATCGGCTTTCAGTCGGCAACAGCCCTCTGGGTTCCAAAACTAACGTCTAAATATGAGGCTTTTCTGAGATAATTATGTTCTTAAACTATCTTAATAATATCATCAATATGGAACTACAGTTTCATTTTGGCGCAGGCCTCATACTGGCCTTTATTTTCAATTTTTCAGTATCCTTACATTTTGAAAATAGTTAGCTTCCTTTCCTGTTTTTCTATTAGCTTCATAGGAAAGGCATTATGCTTGAAACACGGCATGAGTTGGACAACAGTTCAAGCAAAGAGAGTATATATAAATTATATCTATAACGTAATGATCTGTGAAAGTTCCTTTGTAAACGTGTATGTTATAACTAGAATATGGGAGAGAATTCGTTGTGAAAGAGTAAGTTGACATTGTGACAACATAAATTACTATTATAAATAAATATTACACACCAGCCAACTTTAGTTATACCAGTTTTCCACAAGCAAAGGCTGCTCATTTAAGTAGTCAGGACAATAAAACAGAGCCGCTTGTTGCTCTTTAGAGATGGCGCCACCTATAATATCTTATAGTGGACATCAAGAATGGCAATATAATACCAAGTTTTATAAGATATGTAGTTATGTTATTTAGGTGTGGCTTAGATTTAAAGCGTACCTGGAATGTATAAAAACGCAGTAGTGAAGGTACACATATTTGTGTGTGAGAATAGAAGAATGATGAAGTGAATACAAATTAAAGCCGTTTGCTTAATTAAAGCATGCGGAGCTTCAGCTTCGTTATACCCCATGATGCGCTCAGGAATGCCGACACCCCTTAAGTTGCGCCTTTTTCAGGCTTTAATCCTTCCAATCATGCTTTACGCTTGTGAGATCTGGGGCATGGCCGCAGGATCCAATCTGCGTCAAATTCAGCGTGTACAAAATAGATGTCTTAGGGCCATCTATTCTGTTTGCTGGAGGTTTCCCGTGAGATACCTTCATGAAGCCTCATCTCTCCACTATGTGGAAGATGTCATTAGGCGCCGGGCCACAAAATTCTACGCGAGTTTGCCTCAACATCAGAGCGCCCTGGTTAGGTCTCTAGGGAACTACAGAACAACCGAAAGACGCTACAAGCTGTACCGGCTTCCCCGCATGGCATGCGGGCACACCCGGTAACAATAGATTACTTATTTCAACCTAAAATTACTACTGTTTGAATTTAATAGACATTCTAAATTAAACTCTTCCTGAAAATTATCACACCAGCGGTGCTAACATAGCGTTGCACCCGAGTTGGCTACCATGAGGAGCTACGGCTACCTCCCTTCTTTTCATCTACATTATCTTAAACCACCAACCTGCAAAACCCCACATTTCCTGTCATTTAGTGGTTAAGTCCGTGTAGGACAGGTACACGAATGACACACATCGTGCTGACCCTCAGTCAGCCGCCAGCTACTTGAATGAATGAATGAATGAATTAAAGCATGGATCCATGTGAAAATTATCTGACTTTTAATAATTCAATAATATTTTGTTGGCACTTGTTTCGGAAATAATCATAACAAAATCTCTCTCTGAACTGGCTACATACATATAACAGCCACCGCACGCCACTGGGGTAAGACACTTGTCAATTGAAGTCGCGTGCGTGAACAGCTGTGTAAGCTGTGTTGCGGTCATTGTCCTTGTAAGTTGTATTGTGTATGTGATGTAATTCTGTGACTGTCAGGTTGACTGAAGTGTGTTTCTACGGAAATAGAGAGAACTTTTTGGTGTTTGTAACCTGGAATTTTAATTTCACGATCCCCCCCTCCCCTCCCCAAAGTCACAATATGAATGATGGCTAAGTAATACTTTCTAACTCTTATAACAAATGCCACACGCTTTCATGAAACTGGATTAAACTTAACAAAAGAAGGTCCAATTCTATTACTTCTGTTATTGGTATTATTGGACACAATGTATATTTAACGAAATTGTATTAAATTCACAATGAATCCATGCTAAAAGGAAACAATAAGCTTGAATGTGTATTTTCCTTTGAAGGCTTTCTTTCTGAGGCAAACCTGTTTCTTTGTTTTATATTCTCTCAGCATACACTATAGCTAAGTTTGCTTTCCTCCTAATCATAAAACAATTAAATATAAACTGTACTTTAAAGTCAGTATTACAATTTGTTATAAAACCTTGTAAATAATTACAACTATTCTTCCTTGCTTAAACATTTTACTAGTGGTGCCATCTCAAAGCAGCAAGACGCGCAGTGCTTTTGTAATTCAAGTTTCTCTGCTGGTGAGGGAATAAATTACCTAGAAGTCGTCGTTTTACACCACTTAGCAAACGTATTATATTTGCGTGGCTTGCAATCCACCCTTGCCTAAGCACCTAACTTTAATCTGTTCCAAATTTAAGATGGCCGCTACAGAAATAGTTCCATTACACATGCTTCTGTACAAACAAGGTGAATAACGACTTTGATGCACATGAAATGTATAAAAAGTGGGTAGATACATGTTGCCTTTTATATTCCATGCTATTCCTCTGAAACGGGGAGAAATACAAGAACGAAGCCATGCATTTTTCTTCTTCTTTGTAATACGTCCTCCAACGTTTAAGTCATATCGGACGATGAATGAATTGGGTGAAGTAATGCTCAAATGAGTCTGGGTCCATGGAGCTTAGAGTTACCCGACATTCGTCTTTCAAGATAAGGGAAAAAAATCCGGAAAATACCTTATCCGGGTAACTCACCCTAACCGAAATTTGAAGTCGGGACCTCTAGAACGTGAGGCAGTCCCGCTACCGTCCACACTACCGAGGCGTGCCCATGAATTTTGAATAATAATTGTGTTGACATATTCAAACAAAGGGTACAGGGTGACTTGAAAATTGGTAGTGACATGATTAAGTGGACATAAGTGCAAGGGCTTTTATATTTTTTGTATACTACCACATTGTCTGGATCTTATGGTTTACTGATCAAAGAAAATTATACAAAATAAATGAAGAATGATTGGGACCTTGTGGACCATTCCTAGAAACTTCATGATACCTCTATATCTTGTCTGTACTGTAATATATTAAACATATGATATATGGATCTAATCGCTTGATGTGCTTTCTAAAAATATACAGGAGACTGTAAACAGGGAAGTATCGGACATATAAGGTGAGTAGATAGTCTGCACGTCTTGCACCTGAGGAGTAGGATTCGGTGTTGGAAGCAGCATAGCGTAAGGAACAGTATTTCTAAGGTGTGATGTCTTCCGAACTTCAGTCTCATCACATAACTACCTAAGAATAAAACAAATTTCCTTCGGTAACACTTCGAGAATTCTACTTCTTTATTCCCTTTAGTTTCTGAAACCACTTTGCACAAACATCTGTTGGCTGGTAAACTTCTTTTCTCTGTTTCTATTTTATGTATTTATGCATCGAGGTTCAGAACCGATATTTATAAATGGCTTATACAAATATTACAATTGTTGCTTTGCTAACTCCTGCATTACGCATGTAGTTCCTATTATTTTCAGGTGGGAATCCGTCACTTACCCTTAAAAGTTGCCTTGCCTATTTAGCCCAGTTTCAATTTTTTCTTTACATTTACAGCTATTTGGTTTTGTGTTCATATTCCCACTTACTTGCTATGTCGCTGGCTTATGTTCTGTTATCGTATCTATATCAAATGATGCTACTTAATTTCGAGGTTCACATCCTCATCACCCCTACTACACTTTCTACTCAATTTATCAAATATTTCTTCCAATTATTTATACCCGCATTACTTTTATCTTGGCCACCAATTGTTGGGTTCCTGCATTTTACATTACTTTTACCAACCAAACAAAACGCGTTTTATTTGCATCAGTGGTATCGTCGTCTCTTGTTATCAAATCCAGCGTCATATTTTTATCAATGACAGCACGCACCTAGTTTTACTCCCTTTCTCGCTATCTTTTCTCTTTGATCTCCCTCACCTGCGAACCTCGATGTCATGGCACATTCTTCTATTAATCCTCCACGTTTTTTGTTCCGAATCTCAACGAATACGATTTAACATCTTCGATATGTTCCAAAGAAGAACGGCCGCCGATATGACCATTAAAGGCGGGGTATAAATGAAACCAATAAGAAATAATGCCACACGCATAAAAATCGTATAGCTCTCATGAAAGTGGATTAAAGTGAACAAAAGCAGTTCCAATTCCATTACCTCTGTTATTGGTATTATTGCACAATATGTAAAATAAAGATTTTTTACTGAATTTACAGGGAACCCATGCTAAAGGGAAACAATAAGCTTGAATATGTATTTTCTTTGGAAGGCTTTCTCTCTGAGCCAGAACTATTTCTTTGTTTTATGTTCTCTTAGTATACACTATAGCTAATTTTGCTTTTCTTTTGATCATAAAAGAATTAAATATAATTTATATTTAAAAGTCAGTTTTGCAATATGTTATAAAACCTCGTAAATAATTACAGCTAGTCCTCCTTGCTGCAACATTTTACTAGTGGTGCCATCTAAGAGCAGCAAGACGCGCAAGGCTTTTGTTTTGGTAATTAAGTTTCTCTGTTGGTGAGGAAATAAATTACCTAAATGTAAAAAAGGGAACGTTTTTGAGCTGAGTGATTATATGTACCCATCTTGTGCCAAAGACAGGTGGGTGGACATCAGCGGTGAGGTAGGAACAAATGTTTTGCTTCGTTAGTTCTTTATATTTCATTGAGCATCATGGTACGTCTCCATGACAAACTACTATTTCCTAATTATAGTTATATGTACCTATCTTAGCAATTTTCGATTTCCTCTTTCATTTTTGTTTCAATTTTCCCCTCACATTTATTTCTTTAAATGTAGGCAGAGAATATGAAATGCAACATGTGTCTTCTCTCGGTTAGAACAATTATTTCTATTTCAGCCTCATTATTCACCTTGTTTCTACAAAGAAATGAGTAGTGAAATTATTATTGTAAACGGATATCCTAAACTTGTACCAGATGACAAAATAATTGTTTGCGCAATTGTGGTTAAGTTTGTAATATGAGTATAAGTAATTTGTTAATTATGACAGCAAGTGGCGACATATTTGTTTCCGAGGCGTGCTCATCTCCACGCACAGCCACTCCCCTCCCGCGACCGAAGGAGCATCTGACCAACCACTTTTACGTCGCAAACAGTACCGTGCAGTAGTGCTCTCATCACGAGCTTTTTTGTGTATTGTCTTGCCGCCGGCTGCTGCATAGATGTAGCGTCTGTGCCAATTGCCGGCACCACTACACGGGGTAAACCAACTACCCCTTTGTCCACAGTCGCCACGGCACCGCCGACAACACAACAATTCACCCCACACCACCAACATCGACCGCAATATAACGGATGGGAACAACTTACGACGCAGTTCGTCACTCGAAACCGCCAAGCTGAACTCCGGTCGACACATTATGCAGTTTAACGGGCAAACAACACTCATTACACATATTGTTTGTGTTAGCTAAAACCACTCAGATGCACCAGTAACTTGGAGAACGTAATTTGACATGTGATTGCATAATTACAGGGTGACAGCGGCGGCCCTTTACAGGTAGTAGACAATGGAAGATTTGTCCTGGCAGGTATGCACAGCTTTGAGGCATAAAGCATGATCGCAACCATGTTGGTTTGGGTGGCTCAGTTGGGTATGTGCTCTCCTAATGACTCCATGGTTTGGGGTTCAAACCAATGGTTCCTTAAGTGTACTTAAAAAGTCAACACCATATCATGTAAAGGAACTCTTATCGCCAAAAATGCTGCTTGTTGTATTCTAACATGATCACAAGATGTTAAAATTCACTGACAGGTAAAATACCGAAAACTTGAATTTAAAGCACTTTAACCATAAGAAACAATATGTACTCTTTTGTGTTACACCCACTGCGCGCGCATCACCTGAGACTGGCGTGCAACATGACCAAACCTCATTCATTCGCTCTGCTTTTCATGACTGTCGTGATACGTCATGGATGATGATTGTTCAGAACATACTCTTCAGCAAGGGTTGTGCCAATAAGATTAACTGATGAGTCTATCTTGAAATCATAGCGCCCTCTACGGAGAAGAAGCGGTAATGTTTGCGGAAACGTAAGCAAATTACAGCACTCTGAGTGTGGTTGCGCTCATAACTAATACAACCAGCCTCCCATTTCACCCCTCTTACAGTAACCGTGATTGTCATTCTAGTACAAATGTATAAGTAGCACGTTTCTACTCTAAGGTTTCTACCATGGATATGAAGACAGAGCACCGACCCTTCATGGTGAATGCTACTTTCGTACCGGCATTAAAATTGGTGCAACACATAAATATAATTTAAACCGCTGCATAGAGGAGTTTATGCAAGCTATCAGGCATTCAGACAAGTCCCTCGAAGCGAAATGTTGTCAAAAGTGACCAGGAACCGTCAAATTGACATAATTTTGTTTGCAACATAAATGTCTTACGTTTTATCAGTATACGATATAAATTTTTTGTCATTCTCGCACTTAATTAATGTCTTTATAATGTTGGTATCCTTGTGTCTTTTAAAACCAATAGGTGTATCAAGCATTTCCAAGATACAGGATCAGTTACCTACTCGCTAAATGAGAGACACTGGACGCTATAAAGTGACCTGTCCCAATCTAGAATAAATAAATATTATAAACATATAAATATAAATAATCTGTTTCTTGCCCGCCTCCGTCGTCTGAAGTAGCGTATGTGCCTCACACTCAAGAGATCCTGAGTTCGAATATCCTTAAGGATGAGTTACCTAGATAACGTTATTTCCAGGGTTTTCCCTAATCCGACGAGGACGAATGTCGGGTAAATCTGAGCTCTAGGGACCCTGGACTCATTTGAGTATCATATCACCCGTTTCATTCATTCATTCATACATTCATTCATCATTCTATATGACGTGCACTGTTGAAAGGACAAAAAAGATCTGTTTCTTTACTAAAATGTTTTGGAACTAATACTGTTATTAATTTGACATTCCTTTATTAAATTATATTAAGTTATGTATCTTCACAGAGAAACACCAAAGCGCAAGATATTGTTTGTATTTATCCATCATACAATAATGTTCACATTCATTAAAACTAACTACAACAGTTGTCATATCTTTGCAGCAGGCGAAATTATATATATTATATTATTATATTATATATAATAGCATGAGCTATTTGGGATAATAAATTTTATAAGTACAGGAACTTAAATCTGAATCTAACCTTTTGGAACTATCTATGTTTATCTACTTATTTATGCTAAGCTATGTAAAAGTGAGCCTGACCAGTGTTCAGCCGTGGTTCTGTTCCAGTCATATTCATATTGTACAATGATTCCTTAATTCTAAATAGTTATAGTATTTATGTTTTGTGATTTGATTTTATTTGCTGTCCATAACCATTTGTTTCTCACTTTATGCAAGAATTGTCCAATCTTCTAACTGTCTTATTGAAACATTTTAGCTACAGCTTTATTTCTGTCTAACTTGAACCATTTCTTATTAATATACTCTTTTCTCCAAACTTCAGTCCCTATACATTTAAATATTTCCATATTTATGTGAATCTAATGCGCATCCCATATTTGAAACTTAAAATTATGAAAAAAGGATTTGTATCAAATGTAATGTGCATCAGTGACAAAATATTAGGTATCTTATTTAAATTTATTTTTTGCACCAATGAATTAATTCTATACTTAAACAATCAGATTTTAGTATTGTAAGTGTCCTGTTGTTATATGGCACATTGTTAAGGCAGAAAATTTGTGAATATGAAATAAGGAAAGTAGACATTCAAAATGAATTGAGGTTAATACAATACTGTAAATTACAAGTGTGAATTACCACTATTCACTGATGCATTCATCACTGGAATTCTCGGAGGTGGATGATTCCATACCAGAAACGGGTTTATTTCCTCTCTCCCCATCATTCTCGTCATTCCAGAGCACATCATCCTCTTTGCCATCCAAAGCATTCCGCTGAATCATTTGTAGTTTGTCCTCAAAATCTTCAGGAAGCTTCTGACACATTGTTGTATGGCATCTTAGAGATAAATCAGTCCACTTCATGAAACGATCCACCCATCCACGGCTAGCCTTAAAGTCTTGTTTTGGAATACCAAGAATATTAGCCTCTTCTTTAGCTTTCTTTTGTATAGTGTCACTAATTACAGGTAGCCCATTCTTCCTTCTTTCCTGCACAAATTCCAACACTTTTTCATCAACTTCAGGATGTCTTCCTTTGCAAGGACTTGTAAACTTTTTCCTACTAGCTTTAGTAGCAAATAATACCAATTCCTGTTTTTGGGACAAGTGAACATTACTCTGTGATACATTGAATTCCCTTCCCTTCTATTACCATGTTTTTCAGCATAAAGGATTACCATATGCTTTAAAGAAACCTTTTATGATGTTCGTCCCTTTTTGCCCTACATATTGTAACTAAAAATGCTTCCTGTTTTCCCTTCTCAATAATAGTATAGTTCTGTGGCATACCAAACCAATGTTCAGTAATACCCTAAAGATAAATGAACTTCAACAATCCATTGTGATGTAAACTAAAAACAATGAAGTTACTGGCGTTCTATGGAATGGATTTTCACTCAAATCTAAAGTGCACCACAATTTTGAGTACTACATTTAATTTGGTCAAAAAAGGGTGTGCATTAGATTTGCGTAAATAGAGTATATGTTCCAGGTTCTCATTTCTGCCACATATGGGACAATGATTTTGTGGAATACCCTTCCTTAAATCTTTTAGCTGCCATACTCTTGCTTTCACCCATGCAATGCTGTCTTGCTCCTCTTTATTTGTCATGTCTGTGTACTTTTCCCTTCCCCAGGCCTCCTTCCGTGGTATGTAAAAAACTAAAGATCTCTTCCCAGTTATGTCGCTAAATATTTTTAGAATTTCTATGCCTTGAATCTTTTCTTATGAATTTCCAGAAATTATTCATTATGTTCTCTTCCTCTCCACATTTCCCGTAACCCATTGCTCTCCATGTTATTTCTAAGACAGTTTGCCCATCCTTTGTTCTTTAGATATTTCTCTTGAGATATTATACATTGTTTTAAGAAAATATTTTCTCCCAGATTCAATATTCTATACCAAAATTTCAATGCCCTTTCCATAATCTTTCCTTTATTTGCCACTATACCCATCTCTATTTGCGCTACCTGCCTAGCAGTTGCATTTGGTAACCCAGGTATTTCTCTACAGCGTAACCTTTGCACCTTATCTATAACTTCCCATCCTCCTCCTAATCCTCATACCTCTATCCCATATAGCATTTTTGCTTCAATCACCATAACGTAAACATTCTCTAACCATTTAATATTTATATTAGTACTTTGTATTTGCAGCTCCTAATGGCTGATAAAATTTCATTTACCTTTTGTCAAAGAAAATTTCATTTGCTTTTCCCAATTACCGCTGCTATCTATTTTAACTCCTAAATAACTGCATTCTCTCACTACCCTATACTCTATTTTTATTTTCATTCATCTGATTTTCATATTTGTTCAATTTCCCCCCTGTTATTGAACATTATGATCTGTGTCTTATCGTGGTTAGTTTAAACTACATTCTTTACAGTATTTATTTAATGGTTGCAAGGACTGTTTTAAAACATATACTCTAATTGTAGCTACAACTATGTCATTTTCAAAAGGTAACATTGGAATCTGTATATTATTAATTATTAGCAGTCTGGTGCAACTGACAGCCCTTTGCAACCCACTAAGCAGGCTTGGAGACTGTAGACCGACATTCCAGAGCTCAGAAAACTCTTGGCAGTCTTGCACAACCAGCATTCCTACTACCGTTGTCATGAAACAGCACACTAGGCTGGCTTTGAGACCGGAGGCTGCTATGCCAGGGCTCAGAAATACCTGGCAGTCTGGTCCAACTGACATCCCTTTGCAACCCAATAAGCACGCTTGGAGATTGTAGACCGACATTCCAGAGCTCAGAAAACTCTTGGCAGGCTTGCACAACCAGCATTCCTCCTAACGTTGTCATGAAACAGCACATTAGGCTGGCTCAGACTGGAGAGACTGTCCTATAAGAGGACAAAGGCCTCCTTACCAGGAACATGCTGCCATTGCAGCTCCGAGACACCTGCCAAAACTACTACCCGGAAAGAGACCACTAGGTGAGAGATAATGTGAAATGATAATGGAAGTCAAATGGAGGGACAGGAAATTCCAGGGATGTAATTATCCTACCCTGCATTCGCCTGGTGACCCGGGGAAATCCCCCAAAAAGACCATGTGACAGGTAACCGGGAATGTTTAAGTCAACAGCAATATATATTAGGATTGCCAACCAAAATATGGTAACACATGAGAAGTATATATTTACTTAAGATAAGTTGGTACTAGTAACACTAACATCCCTTTTTTAAATCTCTGTTAACATGTTTCAGGAACATGTGTTACCATCTTCAAAACCTGTGCAACTGACTCGTGTTGTTTCTGTTTTGTTGGTTGTCTATAATGGCAGTGAAATATACTTCCAGAGGGTACTGGTGGTGGTAAATCAAAATTCATTAACTGTCATTTGTGTTTCAAAATGAAAATCTTTTCCTTGTGTCCACTTCTGTTGCATGACTGGTCAGTTCGATTAGTGTAATGTTTGGTTTGATGTTATGGTTGGTCATCCAGAAATGCTATGAAACTGCAGATTTATCTATTTATTTATATTTTAAGCACTTCATGTGTTCCTTTAGTCTGGTTTCCAGATTTCTTCTTGTTTTTCTTATATGTACTTTATCACAATTGGAGTATTGATTTTGCAAATTCCAGCTTCTTTGTTTTGTGGTATAGTGTTTTCTAATCTATTACAAAGTGATTTCTCGGTGCTAAATTTGTTCTACGTGGCTAGGCTAATGTTGTGCTTCAATTTTCTTACATTTGTAAGACTTTGGATCCTCATCCAGGAATATTAAAAATATCATCCAGAATGTGAATATATAATAAACACAGCCAAAAGCAATGGTTTCAATAGAGGGACAATCAACAAGAAAATCACAAAATTTATTCAAATATGTCACAAATCTCATCCAGGATGAAAAGCAATTGAGATTAAGAGATTCACATATCATCCAAAAAAATATTTTACACATTTAAGAAGATTTTTATGAACCACAACACTAACCTGGCCCCATAGAATGGATTTAGTATAGAGAAATTTCTCTGCAGTGGATTAAAAGACTCTACCACAAAACAGAAAAGCTGAAATTTACAAAATAAATCACTCTGATTGTGATAAAGTATGTATAGGAAAACGAAAAAGAAATCTGGAAATCAGACTAAAAGAACATATGAGATCACAAAAGTGAATCGAGAAGATATTGACACACTGCTTCACTCACACTGTTTTCGGGTCGAGTCCAGCTGAGGATAAGAGCAAACGCTCTTGAAACATGTTCTGTGGAAAAACAGTGTGAGTGAAGCATCTTCTTGATTCAATTTTGTGCTAAGTTGTGCTTCTTTCAGTTTTATACTTCGAACATATGAGATGTTTAAGATGCAATCAAATGGATAAATCTGCAGTCTCAAACCACTTCTGGATGACCAACCATAACATGAAATCGAACATTACACTATTTAAACTGACCAGTCACGCAGGAAAATTGGACACATGGAAAAAGATCTTCATTTTGAAACACAAATGACAGTTAATGAATTTTGATTTACCACCACCAAGTACCTTCTGGAGGGCGCCGGGGTAGTGCAGTGGTTTCGTTCGCAACTCGTGCTGAGGGTCCGAGTTTGATTCCCGGCTCTGAGGTGGCGATTTTAAGTTCGCCCTATCTACGCCTTCACCTTTGTCTAGCACATGTGAAGTGTCCCCTATGCCCATCGTGGTTCAGAGTCCATGATATAAACTATAGGTCCTCTCGCCTTACCGTCATCTTCACTATCACCTTACCATTGGAGGTAATGGACACCGTCCTATGGGTGCCTCCACATGAGAAAAGGTGTCCAGTCATCACATGGTGGGGCAAGGTTAACTCGAAGACCAAGGTTACCAGGTGGGGAGTGTTGGAACACTCACAGTACCCTCTGCAAGTATATTTCACCACCATTATAGACAATCAGCAAAACAGAACAACAACACGTTTCAGTCGAACATGTTCACTTCGTGAAACCTGTTAACAAAGATTAAAAAAAAATTATGTTAGTGTTACTAGTACTGACACATTGTAAGTAAATACATCTTAACATGTCACTGTTTCTAGCTTCTTCCATGTATAAATATAATGTAAATAAGGAGGATTTTTGTTTCGGGGTAAAAGACTGCTGAACTCTAAATGTGCATCATGTTTCCACAGTCACAAAATGCTGTTCATAGCAAATTTTGTAAAATAAATATTCACCATTTACTGATATGTGTATTTACCCATCTACCAGTATTAAGTGAGTAAAAAGTGTCTATCGTTTCATTGTTCCATTCTTTAATCTAGGTAAAAATAGGGATGGATGTAAGCATGTTCATGCTCAACATAATTTATAGCCATATTCAGTAAGAAGTTTGCCTAATAACTCAACACAATATAATTTATTATGATGATTATTATTATTATTAGTAGTAGTAGATTTATTTATTTGCTGATTTTTTCTTAAGTAGCCACAAGTGCATCCTCCGTTACAGCAGTTGCCAGCATCACCACCAACATTCTGATCTACTCTGCCACAATATAGCCATGCTGATGGGTTGACAGGCAGGAGGTAAGGAAGCAATAGGTTATGTTAAACTTGTGTGTGTTTCTGTGTGAGCTACTTTAAGCCAGAACCCGTCAAGGGATACGTCCTGTGGTATGGTTTAATTTAAACACCCCACAGTTGTTATGTTTTGTATTAGGGATGAGTCAAACTCACTGTATAGGAATCACCTCCTTTAATATGTAAAAACTGAAGCTATTGACTTCGAAGTAATACAAATATTACAATAAAATATAATAATGTGTGACAAACTTCACTTATCTGATGAAAAATTATAAATTCTTCCAAAGGTTAGTATTGCAATACAGTAGAGTCTTAGTTATCCAACCTTCAGCAATCCAACATTCCATATTTTCCGTCACATATTAATAAAAAGCATATTTCTCAAATAACAATCACTTACTAAAATTTTTATTTTGTTGTTCGCCAGTTTCTGTGACCATCTGTGCAGAAGTTGCACTAAATTCTGTGACAGCCTGTGCAGAGTGTTTGCAGTACTCTCACCAGTGTTTGCTCAGCAGGATGTGCATCTTCGAATCTTTGAACCTTCAGTGGGTGTGCAGTCATAGCTTGGGTGCGGACAATATTGTTTTCATTTCCTGTGAGTACAATATGGCAAGTGAAGGAAAGTTAGTGGTTGTTTACATAGAAGACAAGTTGACGGCAGTAAAGAGACTGGACAAAGGGGAAACTCTTAAAAAGTGGGTTCAGATTATTGTGTTGGGCATGTTACAGTGGGGGATTGGAGAAAAACCGAGAGAAAGGAAATGTAAAAGTGGTGTGCTATCAGAGCAACAAATGATGCACTAAAATACAGGAACACAATTAAACAATTAGAATATGAAACAATTTGCAAAGCTTTTTTTGTTTGGTTTGCTCAAAAGCAAGAAAAGGATCTACCAATAACGTACCCCATCCTGCAAGAGAAGGTGCTGTATTTCCAGAAAGCATTCAATGAAGGGGATCCTAATTTTACTGCCGGTGTTAGGCGGTTCGGTCATTGCAAGAAACAGTACGGTATTAGGCAGCTTAATATCTGTGGTGAAAAACTGTCTGCTAAATCTGACAATGTTTTGAAATTTAAAAAGGAATTCTAAGAATTAATTCTTGCTGAACGATTAACTGATGATCAGATTATTCAATTATGACAAAACTGGACTAAATTTCAAGATGCTACTATCTAAAACTCTTGCGGCCTGAGCAGTGGTGTTTGCCCCTGGCTACAAGTGTAATAAGGAAAGCGTATTAATCTTGCCAGCATTACAGGCAACTTCAAAGCTAAATTGCTAATGATTTGTAAATCTAAAAGATCTAGAACATTTAAAAATATCTCTGTTAATGCTCTACCAGTGCATTACACGACCAGGATTCTGCCTGGATATCTGTTGCAGTTTGTGCCATCTATATAGAGAAGTTTCTAGCTTCTAACAACATCCTAATGAAAGCTCTCTTTCTACTGGACCTTGCTCCATCACACCCAAGTGTAGAAGAACTTAGAAGTGGTGATACCAAGGTCCTGTTTCTCGCACCTAAGGTGACATCATTGTGCCAGCCAATGGACCAAGGTGTGCTGGAAACATTGGACAGAAAATATTAACAACAACTCCTTTTATAACTGATAGATTAAATGGACAATGGCAAGGACATGAAGGAAAAGTTAAGATATATAAAGATGAAAGACATTGCATTCTGGGTGGCTCAGGCTTGGGAAGAAATGGAAATTACATTACCGAAGTCTTGAAACATACTGTAAGGTAATGAAGAAAATAAAGAAGACAAGATAGACATGGTGAGTTTGTTCCCTTACTGAACCACATTCTTGGCTGTGAGGACGCTACCACTCAAGATGCGAGTAGCTAGTTGGTGTGCAGAAGATCAACAGTTTGAACTTACAGACTTTGATATTGTTAATTTTGTGAATGGTAATGACAATGAGGAAGCTGAATGGGAAATTGAAGAACAAAATGAGAAGAAGATGAGTCATGCTGAAGGTTTAAGTGCTTTAGAGAGGGCATTAAGAATGTAGAGCAACAGCTGGAGGCAAGTGCAACTGAGGTATTGGTGTTTCGTCAATGGCAAAATCTCGCAGCAAGGAAACGACATTCAGCAGGCAGGCAGACTTCATTGAAAAGTTTCTTTTCTTAAGACATTTGCAGCTTCTTGTTCAATATTGCATGTAGAATTGTTTTGATTATTCAGCAAATACCGCAAAACCAACATCTCTTTAAATAATACAGTATATGTACCATGGTTTACTCCGGTTTCCAACTTATTTTGTATTATCCGACATTTTCTTTTATCTGACCTTGTCCAGGGCCAGTTTAGGTTGGATAGTTGAGACTTTGCTGTATATCTATTGCATCCTCAGCTTTGCTTACTGTTTTTTTTTTTTTTTTTTTTTTTTTTTTTTCCATGGTTACTGCTGCTAGGTGATGAACTGTTTACTACTGGAAACAAAACAAATTTATGTATGGAATCAATTGCTGGTATTTCAAAATTCATCACACAATTTCCATTTTCAATTTCTGTTTAATATATCAGTCCATTTAATTGTTTTAATAATTTAACTTCTGAACTTATTTCATGATTAAATGACCAAAAATGATCTACCAGAGCTGATTTATCAATCTGTTTATATTTAACCACATGCCAGTAATCACAGGTTAATAAACAATAAATAAAGCTGAGGATGCAATATATTGTGAGATTAGTCATTTGGAAGAATTTATAATTTTTTCAACAGATAAGTGAGGTTTGTAACGAATGATTATATTTTATTGTAATTACTTCCCTTGTTATATTTGAGGTTATCCAAGGAGGTATGTTTTTTGGAGGTGCTTTTATAATAAATTCTTTCAGCAATACCGAATTCGAGAGTGCACTGTAATCCTTCTAGATCAAGTTAACAGTTGAAAGGTAGCAGGAGAAATTAATAAACAGTTTGTTTCACATACCGTACCTTAATTATGTGTTAAACACCACTATGAAAACATTTCAACAACTGCTAAAGTTTGAAATTAGCTGCCTTAAAATAAGTTGCAGATAAAATATCACATTTGCAAATGATACATGTCCTTACTAAGAAGTAAACAGGGCACAATGCATTTTAAAATATTTGAAAGTCTAAGCTTTGAAACTAGTGTGAGGTTACCAATGAAGTACAAAAGTTAGAAGCCCACCTCTGTAGTGTATTTGGTAGCATGTCTCACATTCAAGATGTCCCGAGTTCAACTCATGGTCAGGATGAGTTTTCTGGATAAGGTTTTTCTGGAGTTTTCCCTTATCCTGAAAGATGAATGTCGGGTAACTCTAAACTCTGTGGACCCTGAGCTCATTTGTGCACATCATTTCATTGATTTTGTTCATCATCCTATGTGACCTAACTGGTTAAAAGGCATTAATTTAAAAAAAAAAAAAAAAAAACAAGAAAAATAATTAGAAAACTGTACAAGCTGAAAGCTCTGTACTATGTTGTTTGCTTCAGATTTTAAGGCATTTGCTCTGTTTATTTAATGGTTATCAACATTAATGAAATTAATTTGCCATTCCCAAGATTTTAGGTTTCCACAGCATTTGCACCAAAAGAAAAAACCTCCAGGCTGTCCAAAGCTTGTGTCATCCCTAATAGACTTATTAGTCATTCTTCTGTATGATTACAACTGCACATCTCTTCAGCTGGTACAGGGATATATGCAAATTGTGAGTTATTTCTATTTAACATATATTTTTGCTATACTTAAGCATGCAAAATATATAAGATTCATCATGTATTGATATTGAAAACTTCTTTCTCTTTTTAAGAACCAGTGATTTTAACCTTCAAATCACAAAAATGTTTTGATCCAGATGAACATGTAAGATAATGTCATTTCGCAAAATCACAATGAAGGCACCTTGTTGTATAGATAATTGAATAAATAATATTACGTCTCACTAAATTGGTATGCAGACTACAAAGACTGCTCACCTTGTACTTTCATGTTCTTATGTTTCAGAGTTAATATTGACATCACTATATTTACAGTATTAAGGTAAATATGATTCACTATAATGGATGACTTTCTGTTTTGTTGCAGAATCAGATGGTATGAATCATGACACCAAAATTCTAGAAGCTTTCAAAGAAAAAGAGAACTATGGACAAAATAAATCAGTTTTCAGAACATGAGTATAAGTTTGAGTCAAAAGGCTAGATCATTATGAAAATTTTGTAAATAATAAATTAATTTTTGAAAAGAACTATGCATTTTTGATTCTTTTCTGTTTGTTATATTAAAGCACTCCATTTACTATTGTCTTATAAGAACTACTGTCTGATCGCTCTTGCCCTCATATGTCTTCCTTCTAAAACTGTACCTTGATCACACTTACTACTGGAGGAAAACACAAATAAAGCTAATTTAAAAAACTATTTTGGTTGGTTTAAACACTTCATCACTTATATTTTTATATTATTCAGGGACTAGTTTCTGAAGCCGTTGATAACATATTCCACCACCAGAGACTAGAGAGCAGACAACAACAACTGATGAGATTGAAAATGTATGCAACAGCTTCCAAAACTAATCCTTCAATAATATAAAAATGTATGTGATGAAGTGTTAAAAACACTACAAATAGTTTTTTACAACTAATTTTGAGTCACTGTTAATAAATTCCACCAATCATGCATAACAAATAAAGCTGTTAATTTGAAGAACATCACCAAAGCAAAAATTGCACTTTTAGGTGCTATAGTCATTGGGAATTGCAAGTTTCTTTTGTGAATTTGTCTACAGAACAAAGCTGAAACATTTGCATGGATTTTTTAAAAGATGTGGTGCAAAAGTCTTATCATGACAAAAGCAGTCACCCTGATTTATCTTTTACCTTAAAATGAAAGACAAGCCTGGAACTTGTGATCAGAAAGTAAGTCTTCTACATTTTATTTTCTATTAAGCTATGTTGCTCTGTGTAATACGGACCAGTTACTTCAAACTTCCGGTGACCAAAGTTAAAGTGACTTGCTGATACTTTCAGTTACTGATTGTCATATGTATGAGTACATTAGGTAACCACCTATGCATGTTTCATAGGAGTATAAGTCAGAGATATACGCGATTAGAGGAATTATTTCCTGTGCAAAAAATTAATATAACTTTCACGAAAGTGGTCTTACATATAGTATATGTATTTACTAGAATCATATATCCTATTGTGGGCCCAAATGGCCTAGCTATTGACAAGCCCTTAAACTACACATGCTCACTAACACACTCACTGTATTGTATTGTATTGTATTGTATTGTATTGCAGTATAACTTTGTAAACCCATAATTGTAGTTCTGTAAAGTATGTCCCAGAAGGCAAATAAATAGCGCTGCAGAAATCTCAGATTTAATGTTATTAGGTAGAACCACCCAGGCAGAATAAAGAAAGACATCTAAACAAATATACTAGAAGGGAGATAAAATACACTGCTTTTGCAAGTATAGGATAGTTCCTGCTGCATTCAGAAAAAGTGAGAATAAGGATAGAAAATGTTGATGTTCTGCAGCCCTGAGAAATATTCTGATTGAAATTATGAATAAAAGTTCTACTAGTAAAGGTATTCTTAAAGAGAAAAACATGTACTGTGTTGCTGTTGATTGGTCAGAGAGTGGTGAATTCATCCACCACTTGCATTTGCAATGTATAATTGAACTATTATCAGCTCCTAAATGAAACAATCAGTTTTGTCACCAGCAGCACAATCATTATGCAGTATTTACTTTGACTCTGTGACATACTTCCATTATCTTTGAGTTTCTTTTCAAAGAATATTTCTTGCTGTCAAGAAATGGTCACTGTAGGGTATGGTTCCAATTCCTTCAGCTTCTGTGGTGCGAGCGCTGCAAAGCCCTAGCATTTGTACTTTTGATGTTACTAGAAGTACGTTGTGCCAAACATTTGAGCCCCTCCCGTAGGGGAGCTGTTGCTGTTGGGTTGCTCTCCACAGGGCAGTTGGGTACACCCATGGGCATTGGGTACATCTGATTTTCTATGCTGCCCAGATAGCATTGAGGAGCACCTAAAATTTTCTAAGTACTAGACTGGATAGCTGGTAGCAGGTGTGCTAGAACACCTGCGGTCCTCCTGAGATTTTGGTAGTCTTCCCAAATGGGTTGATAGGCATAAATGGCATATCCACTTCCATCTGAAAGGGAAGGATAATCAGGTGTTGCTTTAATTGACACACCGACAGAGTTTGCTGTGGCAGCTTTCTGCTTTTAAGGGGAAGGTTGGACTCCTCGACAGACCTCGCTCTTTAAGTCAAGAAATGGTGTAGCACAGCACTTGCATTTACTACACATTCTGTTACAGGAAAAGGGTAGTGAAGCACTCTTGTCTTTTAGAAGATATCTGGAGCAGTTTTTTGTGCTTCATGGAAAGATGATATAGTGATTCTCTGCTGTCAATAGCAATGACCCATTAGGATATCTAAAGTCACTGGATAACATACAGCAATGCGCTGGTCATATCAGACTGATCTAACATTATACTTTCATATATCAGTTAACGTTTAACCCTATGTCAGTTGCACCTTAATTTCGACATGGACGGTCGTGCAGTATCTAGTTCTTTAATTTCTGACTACTTTTATTGAGGTTTGTGAATGTATATCATTTTTAGAAATGTTCATTCAATTATCTTTTATTTTCATGTTTAATCTTAATAATACTAATGGTAGATTAACACAGACAACATTGTAATGTTAACAAAAAGCCAGTAGGTGTTAAAATATAGTGTGAAAGAATATAACAACTTTTTACTTGAAAATAGAGCACATAAACAATTTTTAGGTACTTAATATAACACATGATAGTTACTTATTTTCTCCTTTTCCCCCCCTCTTATTTCCTATTTTACACCATCCTGTTTTTCCAACTCCAAACTCGCAAAGCATTCATGGCAACAAAAGTCTTTTTTGCATTTCCTATGGGTTATGTGAGCTTGTTCTTCTGTAACTCTGAGTTCATGATGCTTTCCCCACTTTGTATTTCCATCTCTTCCTAACTAAAATAAGGCATCTCAAATAACAGGTTCACCTTCTGTATCACATTCCTCTGTGTCAGAATTTTCTTCTCCTTTCTCAGGTAGAAAATCATCTGCATCTGTATCAAGTCTTCTTCACATTGTTCATCTGGTTGCTCTACATTGACATCATTGCTCTGTAGTAAATGGATGGCTAATTCTAAGTCATTCGGGTTGCTTAGGCCATCTATGTTGCACGTTTCACACATTGTAAGAAGATGGATTGGTTTGATCGCATGGCCGGGCCTCCAGTGGATGCAAATGCTGAAATTCACAGCACATGTAACCCCAATTATAATGCCTTATGAAAAGATCAGCAATACACGATCAGCCAAGGAGTTAATGAGTGGGGTGTCATTTCAAAGTCAAAAACAGAAATCATGTGGGTGGTTTCAACAAGATTCTGCTAATGCCCATATGTGTACAGCAGAGGGGTCCATGAATAAATTTAGGGAATTGTTTGATTTTTACTTGTGGGATAATGTAAAAGACAAGTGTATGAGACAAGTGTTCATGCATGGGAAGAACTAAAACAAAATATTAGAAATGAAATCTGAAGCATTAGAGGCCCAACTTAATCGAGTGAATCAGAATGTGTCCCAATATAATGTCATTATTTTCATTTGTGTACATCTGAAGAAAAGGAGCATATAAGGTAAACTATATATAAGACATCAGCCTTATGTACGTTCATTGCAATTTCAATTTGTTGCTATACAGTTAAGTCACAGTTTAGTAAGTTTAACACAAATTAGCTCTAATAATGGAAAAAGCTACTCTGCCATTTTTTTTTCTTCACAGAGCAATATGCAAGTAGTTAGTGCTCATAGACATAACTAGTTGAAGTGAATGTAGGAATCTGTTAAAGAGGTAAACCCAGCAATGGTTAGGATGCGTAAATCATATACACCAATTATTGAAAGCATTCATAACTGTGAACTTAATTTTGGATTCAGGATATTCTACATATAGGACATGAGCCTTATTTTAGAATGTGTTACTGCACAAACCAAAAACACAATACATCTGATGCACAGGCTTTGTGATCGGTTGCTGGTACGAGACCTGTTGTCTGAATAATTCTGAATGTCTGAATAATTGACAAAGTGGTAGCAAACAAACAGCAATAAATAAATCCCTATTTCACACTTGCCATGTGTAGGATAAGGTTTGTTAGGTAGAGTCAGACTTAAAAATTCAATGCCGTAGCGGGAATTTGAACCATGGATTTCCTGGTCTCCGTCCGATTGCTCTTAACCATTGAGCTAACATGGCCAAAGTGCCAGTATGACAAATTCTCCAACTGACTCATATTTTCCTGGTAAACCACTAAGGGTTCTCATATAACTTTGTACATACTCTGTATTATAGTGTAATAATTTGTATTGTATCTTCTTGGCGTTGTCTATTGCTGTAAAGCTCAATGACAATAAAATTATCATCATCATCTTAATCATCATCATCATTATTATACAATGAGATACGCATCGTTTGTGGTGACTTACTATGCTGTAAGTACTTAAGTCTCGGTGATACATTAGTTAACCTAGCTCAGTGGTTAAACACAACTGGGTGTAGACCAGGAGAACCACGATTCAAATCACAGCTATGTCACTGAAGTTTTCAGTCGGACTCTGCCTATCCAAAAAGCAATAAATATTATGCTTCCTTTCTGGAGGCTGTATAAATGAAGAAGCATGTTAGATATTTTATTAATAATAGAAAGAGAGGGATAGCATCTTCCAGGGAGATTGCAGTGTCATGAAGGTGCTATATGAGCTGGACTTTATTAATACTGATAAAGTAAAGCATACTGTGTCCAGCTCCAAATTAAGCTCCAGGTGCAGATTAGCTATGCAGTTATTTTTTTAAAAAAAATGTTTTGCTTCATTATTTAATACTGTTCCAACCTAAATATGAATCTCTGTACCCATAAAAATGAATTGGTGATCATGTTGATATTTCAAAAATTAAAATTCAGTTACTATGACCTATATGAAAGGGACTGTTTACTTAAAAATTTTAATGGAAATGTTTTGGAAATATTGTGTCTTTCAAATGGGATGATGTTTGTCCATGAACACCACTAGGCCAGTAACCAGTTAAGAGTCCTGTGGATTTGTCATATTGCATTCCCCATAAGTGGGGTGTGATTGGCACCAAATTAATCCATTTCTAATAAATACTGTTTATGCTAAGATAAACAGTGATCCACTAGGAAGGTGTGGAATAATGTCTCTAACATAACTGTAAAAGCCCCAGTGTTTAGTTCAAATAATATTCATAATATAAATAAATGAAGTACCAATATACTATGACACATGGCGACGTAAGCACGTAATGACCATCATTATTGGTATGTGTGTCTCTGTGTATGTGTGCGCGCGCATGTGTATGTGCATGCATGTGTGATTATTCTGAACAAAGTACACTTTATCACATGATATATTTGTTTATGAATTCTTCGTTTATATACCCTAGAGAATTGAAATCACTACTAATCAGTTCTTCTGTTTAAAAACCATGGAAAATAGTATCAACTGGATCAACTTGCAATTGAAACAGGACATGAAGTAATCTGCCTTCAATCTTACCACTGTCACGACAATCCAATTAAGTTAATTTGGACTCAAATAAAACAAACAGAAACAATACTTTTAAACTGACTGAATTTGAAAACTTTTTCATGAAGAAATTAACAAGGTAAAGCAACAAAACTGGGAACACTGCATGAGACATGCAGAAAAACTACAAAAAGACAACTTTTATGTTTCAATGACGGAGCCAGGAGCATAGTCAGTGTGCTAGAAAAATTAGGCATCTATTCTGGTTACAACACTATTGCAGCCCTCACCCTCATTGATTGACGGGTTCACGAAGCAGAAATGTTAGCTAAAGAGATTATAAAGGAAACCAGGACCATCAGAAGAAGAGAGGAATAGAAGGCAGAGAGAGGTCAGTGAAAGCCAAATGGGCAGGATTATGCACCTGGAATTTTCTGAACCAGGTCATGGGTGAGATAATTGTTAGCAATTTTATTTTCCATTTTTTTGTAAACTTGAAATGTTAATATTTAGGTACACTTTCTCAATAGAGCTACAGCCAAGAAACACTGCACATGTTTTAAATATACTGTTAGCTACATCTTCTAAAGCTTTTAATAAATTATGTCATTAAGTTGAAGCTTTAGAAATTTTACAATGATTAAATTTAATAAAATATTTGAGTTAATGTTTTAATAAGGTGATAAATTTATTTTTTCTATATGTACCTCATAATTGTTGGTCATAACACATACTCTTCTATATGCTTTATTGAAAAATATGCCAAAAATGCCTATCTTATACATGTTTCTGCATATATGTGCACGTGTATTGCATCGGGATTATTCCGTAATAGATTCTACTTTTGTACCCTATAGTTCAATTATACCCATTACAATTCTCATAAATTGAACAGGTTTTTAATTATGCGGCTATTTAGGAATTGTGGGAGCAAAATGTTTCTCTGCCAAACTTTAGCAACAAACAGCACCACCTTTTCTGTTAAGTTAAGTAAGGAGAGAAAAAGAATCTTCAAAATCTTTTACCCGAAAAGAATCTATCGAAATTTCAGGGAAAGTTAGAACGGTGAGATTCCCTGATTATCAATGTTTGCTGATGATGCAGTTTTAAATTTGGATACTGAGATTAGGCTACAAAAAGCAAGGTATGAATTTTAAAAAATTAGTAAACTATATAATATGACAATTTCAAGTAAAAAAAAAACGAAGGTAACGGCACAGTGAATACCCGATAAGAACATAACTTTTATTTGGGAATAATAAGTTTAAACAAGTGTCACATATTAAGTACTTTAGATGTGATTTCAGTTATGAAGTAGATCAAGATGTGAGTCAGAAAACTGATAAACTTGAAGCAATAAATTGCATAATTCAAAGAATATTAGAATTAAAAACAAAAAGAGATCCACAGTTAAAGTTTTATTTGCTCTTGATATATGGCAGCAAGACATGGACATTAAGAAGGAAGGATTCTTATTGAGAAAATCACAAACATGTACTTTCATTAAGGTGTGGATTATGAACATTAAGTGTGTAATATACCTCTAAAAACTCTAAACTAAATGAGCTGGATAGCTGCTAGATAGAAGTTACTTAATTTAGAAATGCATGTTATGTTTGTTCAGTTTTTGTTTTACGTTTAACAGACAACATCTCTTAAATATAATGTAATTTTACATTTTTACCCCTTACGAAATGAAACTTTTCGCATAACTTTGATATTCAGATTTAACCAGAAACACATGTTTAAAAAAAATGTATGAATATAGATACAAAATATTTTGAAAAACATCTCCATGTATATGGTGTGTGAGTTTCTGTCTATCGCTATCTGTGAACAGCAAAAACTGTGAATCTTTTGTAGTTGGGCGCATCAGCATCTGGGCACAAGGCAAAACCATTAGCAATTGGGCACATAGATCACGCAATCAGAAAACCATTTTCAGGTACTGGAAATAAGGAGAGGCACATAAATCAAATTATTCACTTTCATGCTTATTATTTTACGGAAATATTTTTGATTATTATTACTATTATTATAATAATTATTTAATAATTAGAAGAATCATAACTATGGCAATGATTCAGTGCTACAGTATCCTTTCGTAACGTTGGTACTTTCAGCAATAGCATGCGTTGGATGTTGGCAACGCTCAACCTATAACATCACGTCCATCGTATTCGTACGCCGTGAAATTGCATCTTTACGCGGATATCTTTAATTTGCACCATATGAAAAAAATAATTGTTTCCGGAATAGTGGGTTGAGACAGTAATATGAGTGTAACATTTATTAATTAGGACTGCAAATGGAGACACTGTTCCTTCCGAACAGCAGCTTGCCAATCCCTCACCACACACCAACCTTTAATAGCCGTCGGATAGAACCCAAAGCTCCACGTTTCAGAATACAACGCTATCTGCGATTATTTCATGGAGTACTGTTACAGGTGCTGACATCTTTTAGGTTTGCTATGTACCGAGATAAAACGCTATATTGACTCCATCTTAATAGATACTGTTCTGTTCGGTCGTGAAATGTACCACTTAGATATTTCGTTTTAGGTTTACTCTTCTCCCGAACAACAAACGTAAGGTAAGTAATGAGGATCAAAGAAAAAGGCGACCTCAACAAAATGCAGGCCCTGGTGATACATCGTATGCAAAATGTGTTAGTTTATTGTTTTTCCGCTAGGGCAGAAACTGATTACACGGTAATGTAGTGTCACATAGTCAATAGATGTCTCTACCAGTAAAATCTTCAAGCACTATTAACATTTGTAATTACTCATGAACTTTTCGAACAAATTTTAAATATGTACTGTGGACATAACTTCGTAGTAGTTGTTTTCTGTACCGTTTAAACAAAGGTACCTAAGACATATATATATATATAAAGAAGGTACAGAACCAAAGAGTGTTACTTTGCCGGAAAGGAAGTCTTTTATGGGGAGTATTTATAAAGGTTTCTCACCTACGGCATTTATTGGGTTTTGAATTGTGCGTTGTTATTTTTGTACAAAACAAACCTTCTTTCCAACAACAGGTGTTCCCAAACTTTCGGGAACCTGAGCAAGGTGCATGTTATCAATTACAATAATTCTAAGGAAACTAAAATTGTTTTTACACGTTCATTTTCCTGGGATATAAATACTCAAGTTTAAATTACTGTAAGTTGTTAATTGCACCTCTTAGGGTACAGAAGTGGGCATTGTGTTGTATTCTCGTACGCTCAAATGAAGGCAAACATATTTAAGTCACTGTGTTAGTACATTTTATTGGCGTTTTTAGTTCATCAAAATTTGGGTCGAAGGTACTGACGAACCTCCCGCTTGACGCGGCCAGTGAAGTCTAGGTCCTGGGGGTCATCTCGTGGCCTCATGGTCCTCTCTAGGTAGTCGGCGAACACATTTGCTTTGGCTTGGGATTCATACACCAGGCCCTGGGTGCCTTGGATAGGGGTGGTTGGCGCTCCTCCACGATTCCGGAGTCCCTTTGCAAGCTTCCACGCCTCGCCATTCTCAAAATTCACTCGAGACATCAACTCCTCCCGCGCTCACACGATGCTCGCGTAGTCGAAGTCGAACCTCTCGGCGCAAGCGCCCGAGCAGAACCTGATTATGGCGAGTGCGGTGTCGCTGATAGAGTCTGCGAGCCGCCCAAGAGCGACGAATGAGTAGATGGATGTGTAGCGGGATGACGTGGGGGTGTAGAGGTGCTGGAGTGTGAGCGGTGAGGTTACGAACAGTTCGTCCTACGATGGAGGTGAAGGAGGAGATCGCCGTCTCCAGGGTCGGTATGTCTGTAATGTGTGGGTTAGGAGGTATGGAATCATTTAAGCAGACCCGTACGCAATCCCAATCGACCTCACGGTTTTGAACCGTGAATTCATGACTGACAACCCGTAAGTTGACCTCAGCCACAACTGGATAGTGGTCGGAATGCAAGGCGCTTTGTGAATTGAGTGATAAGTGAAATGGAAAATGTTTGATGATTGCGAAGTCAATGACCGAAGGACGGCCTTGAATTCGCGGGAAATGAGTGGGTTGCTAGGGACCCTCAACTCTCAGTTGAGGATCTCCGTATATGATGCGGATGATTTCTCTGCCTCTTGCGTCTGTCCGGGGACCCGAATGCCAACGCGGGTGTTTAGCATTCAAATCCCCAGCCATATTGACGTTGGGATGTAGGGTGAGGATGGAGAGATAATCATCAGCAATGAACTGTTGGCCAGGAGGGTGATATGCAGACACTACCAGGACTTCGGAACCGCCCAGATTCACGCAGACGGCAGTGGCTTCAAGGGTTTGAAAAGCGGGAAGCTGGACAGGTTTAAAGACAACCCCCCTCCTCACAAAGATCGCCGTGCAGCCGCCGAACTCATACATATGAATCTGTTAAATTTTTGCTTAAGCTATTTTGGAAAAGAACTTTTGATTAGCGTAATTTATTTATACTTTATTAATTTAGTGTAAGTAGTATATAGTTTATTTACTACTTTACTTTCTCTACCACCAAAATGGTAGGTACAAAAGCTATAGCATTCCATCCAAAGATACACAGGTGTGGAAATGCTTCCGCAACAATTATTTCATGGAATACTGTTACTGATGCTGCCATCTTGTGGGTTTGTTATTTGCAAAGGCAGTGCACTACATTGACTCTATCTTAACAGACATTGTGCATGTACGATGGTGGAGTATGCCGCTTTCGAAACAATTTAAATATCTAGTTATAGGTTTACTCTTCTCGCGAACAACAAACATAATGTAAGTAAAGAAGTTCAAAGAAAAAGCGACCTCAACAAAATGCTGCCCTGGTGATACATCGTGTGCGAGAGGTGTTAGTTTATTAACTAATTATGTACCTTGGATATAACTTTAAAGTAGTTGCTTTCTGCTCGTACATACAAAGATACATAGGAGAATTATATAAAGAGAGTACAAAACGAAAGGGTGTTAGTTTGCAGGAAAGGAAGCCTTTTATGGGATGAATATATACATGCTTCTAGCCTTCGAGATTTGTAGACCCTATAAAATACGATTGTTGATTGTTGAGACTCAGTCATAGGAAATGCTGTGTGTAAAGTTTGTGCTCTAACTATACCTAACAAAATTTGTTGTTGCAGTTTTGCTGTAATTTTACGTCCTTCGACGTTAAGCCATATCGGACGGTGATGAAATGATGCTCAAATGTGTCCAGGGCGATGGAGCTTAGAGCTACGCGACATTCGTCTTTAAGGATAAGGGAAGACCACGGGATAAAACCTTATCCAGGTAGCCCACCATGACCGAGATCCGAGCTCAGGACCTCTTGAAAGTGATGCAGACAAGCTACCATTTACGGTAACCAGGCGGGCTAACAAAATTAAACTGATTTGTAAAGTGTAATGGGGAAAGCAGGTCAACACTCTGGATGGAAAGGTCTGTGTCACCTTTATCAGGCGCTAACCATTGAAATATTTGATAGTTCCTGCATTTAAGATTTAACTGTCGGCGATTTAGTGTGTTTCAAGATTGTTTCAGTTGCATTATCTGATAAGGAAAGGACTTTTTGAGTAAAATAACCTGCTTTCCAACAACAGGCGTTCCCTAAGTTTCGAGAACCTGAGCAAGCTACTTATTACTTATTACGATAATTCTAAGAATGCTAAAATAGTTTTTACTCGTTCATCTTCCTGGGATATAAATAATCAATTTTAAATTACTCCCCTTCTTAATTGCACTTCTAAGGGTCCAGTAGTGAGCACTGAGCTGTACTCTAATACTCCCAAGTGAAGGTAAACGTTTTTATGTCACTATTTTAGATCATTTTATTGGTGCTTTTAGCTCATCAAAATTTGCGGCCTGCTTATAACTGCGAGAAGGAACATTACACTCACAATACTTTCTCAAACCAACTTTCCACAAAGGCCTACGTTCAACTATGAATGAATGGCGGCTTCATTACCTCTTGATTTAACAAGCGCGGCTATTTCAAATACTTGTCCCAAAGTGCACTTGAAAACCAATTTGAGGTTCAGAGAAAGACTCGCATAATCATTGTTAGCATTTCTAGCAATGCAGTTCTAGAACATATCATCAGCTGAACACCGGACAGGTCCTTACGTGCTCTTTCCAGGATAAGGGAGAAGCAAAAACACATCAGAGTTTGAATATGTTTTGTAAGGATATAAAATTCAAACTAAGATTATAGTATATAACAGATTATGAGAAGTCTTATTTGATTCAATATCTTCTTCGACTGGTTTTCCTTCAAGTAATCTTTGGTATCGCTCTTATGTATTCAAAAAATTAGAAGCAGAAAAAACCGAAAAAAGTTCAATTCTGTCCACTAAATCACCAAGTGTTGAATAACTGAAATCTTCAGCTAAGGGGATATTGCTCATGGCTGACATCTCAAAAATGGATATTAGAAACTTAACAATTAATGCTCTAGTACAAGAACTGTATCCATAAAAACAAGTATGCTTTCGGAGAAATCAAAGGTGGACTGGATTGGAGCACAGCAACAAACAAACTCTGTTCTAAAATTGCAGTAGCCCTAAAGACCAAGTTTTCTAACGTAGATAACTGCGGTGTTCCAATACAGTTAAATCTCGAAGACATTATATATTTATACTCTAGAGGATTGGGTGACGTGAGAGAATACTAAGGTATGTGGAAGTTATGTCAGCATAGTGATGGTTTCCCATAGCCGTAGATTGTTAGTTTCCGGTGATGGCTCCAACAAAGAGGATACGTTTCATAATAGTGAGTGTTAAGTACGCTATATAAAAGAACAGTTTTTATTATTTATTTATTACTGCGTCTTATGGACTTCTATTATATTCTTAATTAAACTTACATTACATAAGAACATACAACGAATATGAGCAAATATTGCCACTATATGTATTTCACTAAAGTCTCTGTAACAAAAGGTAAAAGTTGCCCGTTTATAATAAATAAATATGTATTTTTGGGATTGTTTTACAGAATGCATGCTCCCGACATGTATTGACAGTGATCAGGAGCCGATGTTGGTGAATCGACTCAATACAAAACAACCCTACACCGTCAGGTGTGCCACCCCTTGCCGGGAATTTGGTGTGAACAAACTGCCTTATTGCAGAAAATTATTTTGTGAAATCAGGAGCAGATCTTCCAAACCGGAGGTCAGGTGTTGTGTCAAACTGATAAAGTTCTATGCTTTTTTAATTTAATTTACGGATTCGCTTTAGCTGCTGCAGTTCATAGAGTGCCATCTATATTGGGCTCAAAGGAGTGGTTAATTTTAAACAAAGTCCTGTTTATCAGGCTTGGTGGTCTTTTGAGCGATGTAAATCTAAGATACTGGTCCATCACCTCTACATCCGTTGCGAAGGAAGGTTCTGTAACAAGGGGTGCAAACTTGTTCATTCATAAGTAGCTGAAATTCACTTTTATTTAAATGTTAATAAATATCTGTTACTGCCAACTGTTGGCTGCCAATATAAAGCCACTGGTCTCTCCTTATTGGTCCAATACATTGCAGCCCTTTCTCCACCGGACTATCCACAAGACCACCCTGCCGGGAAATTGGAAACTATCGAACAACTTTTGTTGTACAATTTAATATGTGAAATCAGCAGTTCCTCTTATGAATCGGCGGTCAGCTTTCCTCTTACACTGAGAAATCGCCTAAATGCTTATTCACGCTGTTTACTTGCTATGTTTCTCAATCGTTCTAATGCATACTGGACGTGAGATACAGTACGATTTTGCTCAGAAGCCTCTTTATCAAGCTTGGTGTTCTTTTACGTTCTCTAAATATAGCATACTGAACCACCTGATTTACTACCTTTCGGAACGAAGCTATGCTAATTTTTTCGCCTGAAAAAAGGCCATCGCCCTTCGAGCCAGTTTGAAGATGTCACGTGGGGAACATGAGAAGCAAAAATAAGCGTAGAACAAGGAGGAAGACAAGCTTCCCCTTTCTGCGTTTCCACCGAAAATTGCAATCTAATGTACAAAACACCAAAGAAAATCCACTACAAAACGGGTTAACATCATTGGCAATATCAGGTATGCGAATGCTGGGGAGGTTGCCAATCCACTACTGGTTTCGCTCCTTATTTGCGTTTTATTCGATTAGCTTCTAAAATATCAAACATGTTTCCAGGTTTTATTGGGCATAACCGTGCTGGTGGTTGCTTGCTCTGGGAAAAGATTAACTTCTAGTGTCATTGTTGCAGCTTGGTTGGAGTAGTCGTTGATGGCCCACTCAGCACCTCTCCAGTAATGAGAGAGTACTTCGAACCAAGAACTGTTCAGTACGCCCACAGGTTCCGTCAGTTTTTGACCTGTAGCCTCCTGTGAGATGTTAACAACAATAGATATACCGGATGCAGCAATCCGTGAGATGTCCCAGTTAATGGTATACAGGATTTATTTATTTCGTTTCAACGTAGCAATTCTTTGTACAACGAAATCAGAGCTGCATCATCTAGTACAAAATTATGCCGGTGGTCAGTTCTGAAGGTATTTATTTAATATTAGTGGATGCGTTTTGGGATAACTTTCCAGAGTACATTATTAAAAACACCTTCTTCAATTGGTAAATCCATCAAGTCATACAATATGATTGACTAAGGCGTGATAAATGGTTCTTTAAACTCCCAGAAGTATAGCCAGGCAGTATACTTGTGTTACCACCATGAAAGTGATTTTCAAACGACCCCATAACAAACGTCGTTCCTTGTATGTAGTAATTTCCGCCATTAGCTTAAAGACTGTTAAGCTACAATCCAAGACATATCATTCATATGGATTTAATAACAATCACAAGTCATAATCTCATGTTTAAAGAGAATGACGTTACTAATATTTTTACTTAAAATGCCAGATAATGAACTGACGCTTGCCTTGACAAATACAACAAAAATAAACTTGCAAATTGCTTAATAATTCATTAACTCAGGTGTCACGAAGTTGAGCAAAATGGCTTACACTGTTTTTACTTGATGCAGATTTAAGAAATTATGACACATTTTAATTGCGATTGTTCATTACACAAATTATATATTCCTTTGTTGGCAACTTTTAGTTACTCATTGACGCAATTTTGTTTTTATTTTAAATGTCCATTGTAGTTAGCCACCAAAGCCCTTGCAATAAACACTAAGGGAATAAATTCCACATAACTTTAAGAGGAACAGCTTTAAACATGTTTGGGGTTATTTAGTACAGTAATTAACAATTCAAAATACTTGGTATATTATAGTCCAGTTTTGTTATTGCACATAGAAAAGATATAAAGAAAGAAAACTATATTAATTTGACTTCGAATCCCAATACTCAGAAATACCAAGCTGAAGATGTATTGAAGGGAAATAGCTGTTCTAGTGTTCCTGAGTGTTCAGACAGTTTCAGCTTTTGTGTAACAAATTAAACATTGCTTCCTGTTTCATTGCAATACGTCAAACAATGATCTTTAATGGTTAAAGTTTATAACTGTGGCTTCCTTTAATTGCAGTGGATGAAATAAGTAGCAAAAGCAACTTTATAGCAATTTGCTGTAATTATGATCTGAGTTTCCGCAATAAAATAATATGTATTAATAATATAAGGCTTGTTCGCCCTATCCATGACGTTGAAATCATAATTGCGTTTATACTAAAGTTATATTAACAACAATTAACCACTTTCTGTATAAAATCTGGTTATTATACCTCCTTACCTTGCACTTCATAGATAACAAAATGCTACATTAGCATTTGTGATACCCTTATCAACAACTGGTGGTTAACTGTTAACATAGCAAATTCAGTTAAGCAATTCGAGAAGAAGGTTCACCAAATCATAATTGGCCAACCTACTAAGAATTTGTCAGCAATTGTATATTGGGAATGGCTGATAGAAAATCGATATATACCTATTTGCTTGCTTTTCTTTTAATTTGGCCGAAGTACTGCATTCCATAACAAAATTAGTACCTAAATTTCGCTGCAAATACGAGCTTTGAGCCTTAATCAAGCATTTCTGGAGAAAAGTTCCCATCTTCCAAAGTTGCACCTCGCTAAACGGGACCAAGCTTTATTTGGAATAAAGCTCGGGGGTTTCGCTTTTTCAAAATGGTTCTAAGAATTTAAAAAAAAACCATATCTTTAGGTTACTGTCATAACCTGCATGTCCCAATATTACTATGAACATTCTCAGAATTACTCTTTATTGCGAAAGGTGTTCGCTTAAGTTTTTTTTTGTTATTGTTGTAATTTACGTCCTCCAACATCAAGTCATATCGGACGGCGAATGAAATGGGTGAAATGATGCTCAAATGTGTCCAGGGTCCATAGAGCTTACAGTTATCTTACATTCGTTTTTGAGGATAAACGAAAACCCCGGAAAAACCCTTATCTAGTTAACTCTCCCTGACCGAGATTTAACTCAGGACGTCTTGAACATGAGGCAGACTTCTCGCTTTTTGCTAAACTATAAGATCTAATCTTTTTTTGTGTGTGTGTGTGATTTTACGTCCTCCAGCGTTAAGTCATATGGGACGGTCTAATCTTGGTAGTTCGATATCATGACATTATATCTATAAATAACGAAGAGGGCGCCTTATTATTGCAGCAGTAGTTATATATTAAGGTTAATAAAACTACCTGGAAGGTAATGTTTTTCCCTCTGCAATTTTCTTACCACATTTCATGACTAACTTCTACACTAATCAAAAGAGTTTAAACGCTAAATGAATATGCAATGCAGGAAAACTTCAAGTTCTGTCAGGCTATCATTTTCGTTATTCTACCTATTTATTACGTCCATACGGTCCTGTTTATAAAGGGGTCTTTGTGAGAATGACTTCAATTCTTTCCTGTTGCTCATATATCCTTATTGCGAGTTTTACGTTTGCTTTTGTTGAAATATTATTTAAACTTTGTAATTTCCGAACAATTAAGATGCCTTTACCCCCGTATTAAACTCTGGTATGGTCCAGCACAGTAATAGTACTCATCAAGAGTACGTTAAATCCGTAACATGATGAAATATATCACATTTTTTTCATCAATATATGTTTTTTTTTTTTAATATGTTAGAATAAACCTAGCGGTGTACTACAGGGATTTTAGCCTTTATTGTACGAGGTCTCTCGTACCATCTGGCGAGTGCATTTAAAAGTACTGACCACATGCGGTGTATTTATTGTGACATTCAAGAACCTAGGGAGTTTCTATTCTACGCACTTGGTAGACATTGTGGTCAGCATTTAAATTTCGTCTCAAATAGGATACATTCGACCAATTGTAGTGTTTTACTCATGTGGTACTTTGACCTCAAATACCACCCAATCTAATCCACTAATATCATGGAAAGGGCTTTATAGGTAGTAACCTGATACAATATATCACAGCTGATACAAAAGAGAATATTGTTTATTATACATTACATTGGATCTACGTTGCCTTGGTTGGCAGTCTTGAAGGACAGCGTTAACCAGTAAGTGCAACATTGAGCACATACAGCACTCCAATCGTTTAATTTTGGAAATACATTCAAGAATATCGATATGGGTTGACAGTCCTTAATGACGACTCTATTACCGAATACTGACAAGTTTTACATCCGAGCTCTGTACGACAATTATAGCTAATAGCCCTAGAAGTATGAGTAGTGAAATATAGATTAAAAGTTACATTCACATTGAAGGGCATGATGCTGCCATCTTTTGACAGACAATATCCTGAGCATGACACAAACGAACCATTGGGAGGAAACCTACACCCCTAGCTAAACTCCAATCAGTCCATCAGCGATAAATTTGAAACGTTCAAACAGTTTTAAAGCAACAATTTATTACGAATTCACTAACTGATGTGTTAACTCAAAGGTTACATTTCTGTCTGCTAACATTTTGGTAAGTTTACCGGTAACTTTCCAGCAAAGTACGTGAGCGTTGCATAACTAGAGAATAGAAAAACTAAGTCGCTGACGCTATAATGTACTTATTTGCTATAAGATATGTCGTGTGTTCGGTTTCCGGATGGAAACTAGAAAAGCTCCCTAGTAAGATTATTTTCTATCCACCTGATGCCAATCTAACTATAAAACCAAAAGCGAGCGAATGCTATGGTAGTTTCTAAAATACTAGTGCTTTCTTCCTTATTTGTTTCTCATTCCTTTCCCTTCATGTGAACTTCTAGATTTGTGGGACGGATGGCGTAGATTCTTGCTCTAAGAAAGAAGTGTTCTCTCTTGACAGAGAAAGAGCGTTGATTGGTTGGAAGTGTCGTTCCAGGTTCCAGTAGTGGTCGGCTCTTGGTAGCAGAGACAGAAAAATTTGGGACAGCTGCGTTATATATATATATATATATATATATATATATATATATATATATATATATATATATATATATATATAAGTAGTTTTAAACTTATTAACCTAATGGCAGCGGATGCATGCAAAGACAAGTGTTTTCGAGGTAATTTATTAAAAACGAAATTCATCAATTAGTAGCCATAAAATCAATACGGGCAAAATTGTTTCTAAATAATTGTTGAAGTACTGAGAAGTATCTCCAGACGATATTTTTAGGGTTTGTTGGAAAAATGAATGAGAGAGTTTCTCTGAAGTGATTTATTGATATTCGCTTTGTAAAGTTTAATAGCCGCCGTATAAGAAAATAATAATACAAAGTATTATCATTACTTAACGGTAGAGACATGGGATGCCCCTCGGAAGGTTGTAAAAAGTATTATTGAGGACCGTTTGATAGGCCTCTTCAAATATTATTGTGTATTCCAGTTATCTTTTACCAGTCACAATCAAAACACAAAAAAACAAGTTCAGGCGCCATCGGTAACAAGGGAATAAGCCTATTGCTTTCGTTAGTCAGCTATTGAGGGAACTTGGTTTATACTTTATTAAACGTCGTGATCCATTTCCATGAACAACTTGTGTGTTTCTAATTATATTTATATTGCATAAGGACAGCCAAAAACCACCAGCAAATATTGCCGATATATGTGTTCTGTTTCAGTTTCTGTAGCAAAATGAAAAAATTGTTGCATTGTAATTAGCTACTCCTCCTTTTTCGGAGGCTTTTGCAAAATGCGTGTGCCCGACATCTGTTGACAGTCATTAATAAAGTGCCGATGTTGCCGAGTCAACCAATAGAAGAGAAAACTAGACCTTCAGGTGTGCCAACATTTGCTGTGAACAAACTCCCTTATTGCGCTATTTATTTCGTAAAATCCCCAACGGTTCTAAATCGGAGGTCAGATTTTTTCTTAAAGTGGTTGGTTTTATTTCTATTTTGTGTACGAACTCCCTTAATGTGCTGCAGTTGTTAGGGTCGCCATCTATATTTGGCGCTAAGGAACATTTAATTGACTTCGAAAACTTGTTTATGAGACATAATATTCTTTTGCGTGCTGTACATCTACGACACTTGCCCACAAACTCTACTTCCCTTGAGAAGGAAGCGTCTGTAACAAGAGTTCAAAGATTGTTGTTTTATTAATACGGATATTCAGTTTTAGTTGAGTTTCAATAAATATCTGTTACTGCCATCTGTTGGAAGTCAATAAGGCGGTTATCGTTCCTTATTAATCCAATACATCGCTACTGCTTTCTCCCCTGTGTTACCCATATGCCACAGTCCCGGGGAATTTGAAATATACAAACAACTTTATTGCTCAATTTAATATGTGAAATCAACCATTAATCTTATAAATCGGCGGTCAGAATCTTCTTATACTGAGATTAGTGCCTAAGTCTTTACTGACGCCCTTTCACCGCTGTGGTTCTCAATGTCCTATTGTATATTTGGTGTGAGATGCCGTTTAAATTTGCTCAGAAGTGTGCTTATCAAGCTTGTTGTTCATTTACGTTTCGTAAATCTAGCACACTGAACCACCAGCTTTACTTCCCTTTAGAAGGAAACTATGCTAAAAAAATTTTACACTAGAAAAAAATCATTGTCCTTCCACCCAGTTTGAATTAACGACCTGGGGTAGAGGAGAAGCCTATTAGCGTAGGACACGGAGGATACCGGGTTTCCACTTTCTGTCTTTCCAAACAAAAGTGAGATCTAATGTACAAAAGTCCGAAGAAAACCCACGACAAGACGAGAGTTAACATCATTGGCACTAGGGCAACTCAGGTTGGCCATTCTTGGGTAAGTTATCGATGTTCCACTGTCTTCTGTTGTTTATTTGCTTTTCATTCAATTTCCTTCTAGTTTATTAGATGTGCTTCCAGGTTTCATTTGGCACACCGGTGCCGGACAAGATGTGTGAATGCTTCCTTAAAGGAAAAAGTATTCTCTAGTGTCACTAGATGGCTGATTGTTAGGAGGGGTCATTCATGGCCCACTCAGCTCGTCTCCAGTAGGGGGAGGCTACTTCAACCCGAGAACTGTTCCGTAGTTCCCTAGGTCCTATCAGTCCTTGACCTGTAGCCTGCTGTGAAATGTTAACAGCAATAGATTTACAGGAGATAGCAATCCGTGAGATGTCCCTGTTCATATTATACCGTATTTATTTCTTTGGTTAAGGCTAGCAATTCTGTGTGCATCGAACTGAGAGCTTCATCGTCTTGTACAACGTTACCCGAAAGATCACTTCTGAAGGTAAACATTAAATGTTATGTTGATGCATTTCCGCACAATTATCACCACAGTACATCAAAATACACGCTTTCTTCAATCACTAAAGTATCAAGCCACAAAATATGATTCCTTAAAGCATGCTAAATGGTTCTTTAGTTTCTCAGAAATGTAGCCAGATCACATGTTTGAGTTACAGTCTTGGAAATGAATTTAAAAGGACCCCATATCGAACGTCGTTCTTAATATGAATTGGTTCACCCTCACTAATTTAAAGGCTGTTGCAATACAATTAAGGACATGTTGTAATGCATTGTAAAAGAAACAGAAATCATATTCTACCACTTACAAAGATTGTCAGTAATATCCTTCTGTAAAATGCCAGATAATGAAAAACACGTGCTGTGGTGAAGAACTAAGCCGTGGCGTAACAGCCTAACCTGACTGCCGGCCTGACGCCCACATGCGCAAGATAGAGGTGGGCGATCATCCAAACGATAGGAAGAGGAGATGTGGTCAGCACGCCTAACCCAAAATTTGGCTTTCGCGACCAGGTTTCCCTACATTTCGTAGCTCCTCATTTTCCTCATGATGTTGAGGGGGCACCGGTCTTATGCCCAGGACATAAAATACGCAACCTCCAGGTGTGGGGTCAGTCCCGGGCGCTTTCCGTGGCAGGGAACCAAAACATGACGTCTTAGCCCACTACGCCACGGTGCAGGACACAGTAATTAATACGTTTTTAAAAAATAAGGTTGGATATTTTGTATAAAATTCATTAACTCACGTGTCTTAAAGTTGAGGAAAATGGCTTCCACTATTTTTCTTGATCAGAATTTAAAAAATTCAGAGAAGCTTTATTAGCTCATTGGACGTGACACAAATAATACATTTTCTAGCAATTAACTTGTTATTTACATTATTTGATTTTTATTTTGAATATCCATGGATACTAACTTCTAAAGCATTTACAATAAACACTAAAGAATAAACCCTAAGGTTAGTAACTGTTGTTTACATTAATAGCTGCAGATGAAATGAACAGCAAAGCCCAGGATCTAAGTCTCCGCAGTAAAGAAATAAACATTTCGAGAAGTTTTACAAATCCTAATGGGACTGCCTACTTAGAATTTGTTACTGAAATTTGTTACTGAAATTTAACTGGAAATACGAGTTTTGAGAATTTTTCTATCATTTCTGGGAAAGGGCCCATATCTACCAAGGATGTGACATAAAGATTTTCAATTGCATCTCCCTAACCAAGAATACGCTTTTGTACACCTTCCGGAGGTCTTGGGCTTTCCAAATGGTTCTAATAATCTTAATCAAATACCATATACTTAAGATATTTGCACAACAAATAAAGTGTATGTCTTAAATATTTGAGGAATATTCTGATAATCACTCATCAGTCCGAAATGTTTGCATAAGTGGCACACTATAAGACATACGTCTGCATTCTTGGTAGCTCGAGATGATGGTACTAATTTAAGAAAGAAGATGACGATTTATTATTTAATAAAGTTGATAATTGTACTTGGGAACTAATGCTGTTTCCCTCTGTAGCTTCTTATCACATATTTCATCACTAATTGCTGCAATAATCAAAAGAGTTTGAAAGACAAATATATAGGTCGTGCAGGGCGCCATTGCGGTTATGTTAAATTATGGTTTTACCTATTCTACCTACTTATTACGTATATACGTCGTGCTTATCGACAAGTCTTTGTGAAAAACAATACAATTTTTATTGCCGCACATAGTCCTCTTTGAGCATACACTACAGATTTACTTTTGGTTTGGTAATGTTGAAATATCATTTTCAGCATCAAAATTTCGTCACAAATGAGATACATTTACTCAATTTTAAGATTCATTCACAGTATTATCTAGTAATATCATTGAAAGGACGTTAGTTGCATAGCTTGATAGAATGTATCGCATTTTGATCTAAACATATGATATTATTTAAAATTACTTAGAGTGCAACACAGCGGTCTGAAATAATTGTGTTGACAGTTTAGAGACTTTAAGGTAGGCGGCCTGTATCATCTATCGTGTGTATTTGAAAGTAATGAGCATATCCAATGCGGAACATCGGAAAGTTTCTATTCTATTCACTTGGCTGAATATCTGGTCACCATTTAAATTTCGTCTCTAATGTGATACAGTTGGCCAATTGTAGGGTTTTACTCACGCGGTACATTTAACTCAAATGTTACATATACTTATCTACTAATATCATGGAAACCGTCTTATAAGTAGTAAACTGATGCAATATGTCACATTTGGTAGTAAAGAAGCCATTGGTTAAAAGTCTTTACTTTACATTACATTGAGACTAGGTTGTCTATGTTGGCAGCCTTGAATGACGGCATTAACCAATCCTGCAACATTGAGCACACAAAGCGCTCTAAACGTTTGTTTTGGGACATAGATTCAAGAACATCGATACGCGTTGGCAATTGTTAATGATGACTCTATTAGCGAATATTTAGAAGTTTCATATCCAAGCTCAGTACAAGAATTATACTTAATAGCCCTATAAGTATGAGTAGTGAATGACAGGTTGGAAAATTCATTCTTCTATTCTTTAAGGAGTATGATGCTCCCATCTTTTGATCCCCCCACGGTGTTGATTATCTGGTATTAATCTGTGGCTAGTCGATACTTTTTAGATTCCACACAGAAAGGAATCTACATATACCGCTCACAGAATTAAAAAGCAGATAATTATAATTGTTCATGTTAAGTAAGTTAATCGCAGTTCAAGGCAACTAGAGTACTCACGTAGCCCATTCCGGAGAGTCGCGCTGCCATTGGCTAACGCGCAA